>CAXAJV010000306.1:1238200-1818200 GCA_963969225.1 Xylocopa violacea | reverse complement strand
TCTCCGTGGGACCTTTAAATACATCAATAACGTAATATAACCTAACCTAACCCAACCGAACATCTCGGCGGTAATATTTGACAACATACCTTGCGAGTTGGCCTCTACGTCTCCGCGGGATCTTTATATACATCAAGAACGTAATATAACATAACCTAACCCAACCTATCTTCTCGGCGGTAATATTTGACAATATTCCTGGCGAGTTGGCTTCTCCGTCTCCGTGGGACCTTTATCTACATCAATAACGTAATATAACCAAACCTAACCCAACATAACTTCTCGGTGGTAATAATTGAAAACATACTTGGCGAGTTGGCCTCTACGTCTCCGTAGGACCCTTATATACATCCATAACGTAATATAACCTAACCTAACCCAACCTAACATCTCGGCGGTAATATTTGACCACATTCCTGGCTTGTTGGCCTCTATGTCTTCGCGGGACATTTATATACATCAATAACGTAATATAACCTAACCTAACGCAACCTAAAATCTCGGCGGTAATATTTGACATCATTCCTGGCGAGTTGGCCTCTACGTCTCCGTGGGAACTTTATATACATCAATATCGTAATATAACCTAACCTAACCCAACCTAACATCTCCGCGGTAATATTTGACCACATACCTGGCGAGTTGGCCTCTACGTCTCCGTGGGACCTTCATATACATCAATAACGAAATATGACCTAACCTAACCCAACCTATCTCCTCTGCGGTAATATTTGACAACATTCCTGGCGAGTTGGCTTGTCCTTCTCCGTGGGACCTTTATATACATCAATAACGTAATATAACCTAACCAAACCCAACCTAACTTATCGGCGGTAATAATTGAAAACATACCTGGCGAGTTGGCCTCTACGTCTCCGTAGGACCTTTATATACATCAATAACGTAATATAACCTAACCTAACCCAACCTTTCATCTCGGCGGTAATATTTGACCACATTCCAGGCTTGTTGGCCTCTATGTCTCCGTGGGACCTTTATATACATCAATAACGTAATATAACCTAACCTAACCCAACCTAAAATCTCGGCGGTAATATTTGACATCATTCCTGGCGAGTTGGCCTCTACGTTCCCGTGTCACCTTTATATACATCAATAACGTAATATAACCTAACCTAACCCAACCTAACATCTCGGCGGTAATATTTGACCACATTCCTGTCTTGTTGGCCTCTACGTCTCCGTGGGACCTTCATATACATCAGTAACGAAATATAACCTAACCTAACCCAACCTAACATCTCGCCGGTAATATTTGACAACATTCCTTTCGAGTTGGCCTCTAGGTCTCCGTTTGACCTTCATATACATGAATAACGTAATATTACCTAACGTAACCCAACCTATCATCTCGACGGTAGTATTTGACAACATTCCTGGCTTGTTGGCCTCTACGTCTGCGTAGGACCTTTATATACTTCAAGAACGTAATATAACCTAACCTAACCCAACCTAACATCTCGGCGGTAATATTTGACAACATTCCTGGCGAGTTGGCTTCTCCGTCTCCGTGGGACGCTTATATACATCAATAACGTAATATAACCTGACCTAACCCAACCCAACATCTCGGCGGTAATATTTGACCACCTTCCTGGCTTGTTGGACTCTATGTCTCCGTGTGATCTTTATATACATCAAGAACGTAATATAACTTAACCTAACCCAACCTATCTTATCGGCGGTAATATTTGACAATATTCCTGGCGAGTTGGCTTCTCCGTCTCCGTGGGACCTTTATCTACATCAATAACGTAATATAACCAAACCTAACCCAACATAACTTCTCGGCGGTAATAATTGAAAACATACCTGGCGAGTTGGCCTCTACGTCTCCGTAGGACGCTTATATACATCAATAACGTAATATAACCTAACCTAACCCAACCTAACATCTCGGCGGTAATATTTGACCACATTCCTGGCTTGTTGGCCTCTATGTCTCCGCGGGAACTTTATATACATCAATATCGTAATATAACCTAACCTAACCCAACCTAACATCTCCGCGGTAATATTTGACCACATACCTGGCGAGTTGGCCTCTACGTCTCCCTGGGACCTTCATATGCATCAATAACGAAATATAACCTTACCTAACCCAACCTAAAATCTCGGCGGTAATATTTGGCATCATTCCTGGCGAGTTGGCCTCTACGTCTCCGTGGGAACTTTATATACATCAATATCGTAATATAACCTAACCTAACCCAACCTAACATCTCCGCGGTAATATTTGACCACATACCTGGCGAGTTGGCCTCTACGTCTCCGTGGGACCTTCATGTACATCAATAACGAAATATAACCTAACCTAACACAACCTATCATCTCGGCGGTAATATTTGACAACATACCTTGCGAATTGGCCTCTACGTCTCCGTGTGATATTTATATACATCAAGAACGTAATATAACATAACCTAACCCAACCTATCTGCTCTGCGGTAATATTTGACAACATTCCTGGCGAGTTGGCTTGTCCGTCTCCGTGGGACCTTTATATACATCAAGAACGTAATATAACCTAACCAAACCCAACCTAGCTTATCGGCGGTAATAATTGAAAACATACCTGGCGAGTTGGCCTCTACGTCTCCGTAGGACCTTTATATACATCAATAACGTAATATAACTTAACCTAACCCAACCTAACATCTCCGCGGTAATATTTGACAACATACCTTGCGAGTTGGCCTCTACGTCTCCGTGGGACCTTCATATACATCAATAACGAAATATAACCTAACCTAACCCAACCTATCATCTCGGCGGTAATATTTGACAACATACCTGGCGAATTGGCCTCTACGTCTCCGTGTGATCTTTATATACATCAAGAACGTAATATAACATAACCTAACCCAACCTACCCTCTCGGCGGTAATATTTGACAACATTCCTGGCGAGTTGGCTTTTCCGTCTCCGTGGGACCTTTATATACATCAATAACGTAATATAACGTAACCTAACCCAAACTATCATCGCGGCGGTAATATTTGACATCACTCCTGGCGAGTTGGCCTCTACATCTCCGTGGGATCTTTATATACATCAATAACGTAATATAACCTAACCTAACACAATCTAACATCTCGGCGGTAATATTTGACCACATTCCTGGCGAGTTGGCTTCTCCGTATCCGTGGGACCTTTATATACATCAATAACGTAATATAACCTAACCTAACCCAACCTACCTTCTCGGCGGTAATATTTGACAACATTCCTGGCGAGTTGGCTTCTCCGTCTCCGTGGGACATTTATATACATCAATAACGTAATATAACGTAACCTAACCCAACCTATCATCGCGGCGGTAATATTTGACATCATTCCTGGCGAGTTGGCCTCTACGTCTCCGTGGGATCTTTATATACATCAATAACGTAATATAACCTAACCTAACCCAACCTAACATCTCGGCGGTAATATTTGACCACATTCCTGGCGAGTTGGCTTCTCCGTCTCCGTGGGACCTTTATATACATTAATAACGTAATATAACCTAACCTAACCCAACCTAACATCTCGGCGGTAATATTTGACAACATACCTTGCGAGTTGGCCTCTACGTCTCCGCGGGATCTTTATATACATCAAGAACGTAATATAACATAACCTAACCCAACCTATCTGCTCTGCGGTAATATTTGACAACATTCCTGGCGAGTTGGCTTGTCCGTCTCCGTGGGACCTTTATATACATCAATAACGTAATATAACCTAACCAAACCCAACCTAACTTATCGGCGGTAATAATTGAAAACATACCTGGCGAGTTGGCCTCTACGTCTCCGTAGGGCCTTTATATACATCAATAACGTAATATAACTTAACCTAACCCAACCTAACATCTTCGCGGTAATATTTGACAACATACCTTGCGAGTTGGCCTCTACGTCGCCGTGGGACCTTCATATACATCAATAACGAAATATAACCTAACCTAACCCAACCTATCATCTCGGCGGTAATATTTGACAACATACCTGGCGAATTGGCCTCTACGTCTCCGTGTGATCTTTATATACATCAAGAACGTAATATAACATAACCTAACCCAACCTTCCTTCTCGTCGGTAATATTTGACAACATTCCTGGCGAGTTGGCTTCTCCGTCTCCGTGGGACCTTTATATACATCAATAACGTAATATAACGTAACCTAACCCAACCTATCATCGCGGCGGTAATATTTTACGTCATTCCTGGCGAGTTGGACTCTACATCTCCGTGGTATCTTTATATACATCAATAACGTAATATAACCTAACCTAACCCAATCTAACATCTCGGCGGTAATATTTGACCACATTCCTGGCGAGTTGGCTTCTCCGTCTCCGTGGGACCTTTATATATATCAATAACGTAATATAACCTAACCTAACCCAACCTAACGTCTCGGCGGTAATATTTGAAAACATACCTGGCGAGGTGGCCTCTACGTCTCCGTGGGATATTTATATACATCAATAACATAATATAACATAAGCTAACCCAATATAACATTTCGGCGGTAATATTTGACCACATTCCTGGCTTGTTGGACTCTACGTCTCCGTGGGGCCGTCATAGAGAACTATAACGTAATATAACCTAACCTAACCCAACCTAACATCTCGGCGGTAATATTTGAAAACATTCCTGGCGAGTTGGCCTCTACGTCCCCGTGGGAGCTTTATATACATCAATAACGTAATATAACCTTACCTAACCCAACCTAACATCTCGCCGGTAATATTTGACCACATTCCTGGCTTGTTGGCCTCTATGTCTCCGTGGGACCTTTATATACATTAATAACGTAATATAACCTAACCTAACCCAACCTAACATCTCGGCGGTAATATTTGACATCATTCCTGGCGAGATGGCTTCTACGTCTCTGTTTGACCATCATATACATCAATAACGAAATATAACCTAACCTAACCCAACCTAACATCTCGCCGGTAATATTTGACAACATTCCTTTCGAGTTGGCCTCTAGGTCTCCGTTTGACCTTCATATACATCAATAACGTAATATTACCTAACGTAACCCAACCTATCATCTCGACGGTAATATTTGACAACATTCCTGGCTTGTTGGCCTCTACGTCTGCGTGGGACGTTTATATACTTCAAGAACGTAATATAACCTAACCTAACCCAACCTAACATCTCGGCGGTAATATTTGACAACATTCCTGGCGAGTTGGCTTCTCCGTCTCCGTGGGACCTTTAAATACATCAATAACGTAATATAACCTAACCTAACCCAACCGAACATCTCGGCGGTAATATTTGACAACATACCTTGCGAGTTGGCCTCTACGTCTCCGCGGGATCTTTATATACATCAAGAACGTAATATAACATAACCTAACCCAACCTATCTTCTCGGCGGTAATATTTGACAATATTCCTGGCGAGTTGGCTTCTCCGTCTCCGTGGGACCTTTATCTACATCAATAACGTAATATAACCAAACCTAACCCAACATAACATCTCGGCGGTAATATTTGACCACATTCCTGGCTTGTTGGCCTCTATGTCTTCGCGGGACATTTATATACATCAATAACGTAATATAACCTAACCTAACGCAACCTAAAATCTCGGCGGTAATATTTGACATCATTCCTGGCGAGTTGGCCTCTACGTCTCCGTGGGAACTTTATATACATCAATATCGTAATATAACCTAACCTAACCCAACCTAACATCTCCGCGGTAATATTTGACCACATACCTGGCGAGTTGGCCTCTACGTCTCCGTGGGACCTTCATATACATCAATAACGAAATATGACCTAACCTAACCCAACCTATCTCCTCTGCGGTAATATTTGACAACATTCCTGGCGAGTTGGCTTGTCCTTCTCCGTGGGACCTTTATATACATCAATAACGTAATATAACCTAACCAAACCCAACCTAACTTATCGGCGGTAATAATTGAAAACATACCTGGCGAGTTGGCCTCTACGTCTCCGTAGGACCTTTATATACATCAATAACGTAATATAACCTAACCTAACCCAACCTTTCATCTCGGCGGTAATATTTGACCACATTCCAGGCTTGTTGGCCTCTATGTCTCCGTGGGACCTTTATATACATCAATAACGTAATATAACCTAACCTAACCCAACCTAAAATCTCGGCGGTAATATTTGACATCATTCCTGGCGAGTTGGCCTCTACGTTCCCGTGTCACCTTTATATACATCAATAACGTAATATAACCTAACCTAACCCAACCTAACATCTCGGCGGTAATATTTGACCACATTCCTGTCTTGTTGGCCTCTACGTCTCCGTGGGACCTTCATATACATCAGTAACGAAATATAACCTAACCTAACCCAACCTAACATCTCGCCGGTAATATTTGACAACATTCCTTTCGAGTTGGCCTCTAGGTCTCCGTTTGACCTTCATATACATGAATAACGTAATATTACCTAACGTAACCCAACCTATCATCTCGACGGTAGTATTTGACAACATTCCTGGCTTGTTGGCCTCTACGTCTGCGTGGGACCTTTATATACTTCAAGAACGTAATATAACCTAACCTAACCCAACCTAACATCTCGGCGGTAATATTTGACAACATTCCTGGCGAGTTGGCTTCTCCGTCTCCGTGGGACGCTTATATACATCAATAACGTAATATAACCTGACCTAACCCAACCCAACATCTCGGCGGTAATATTTGACCACCTTCCTGGCTTGTTGGACTCTATGTCTCCGTGGGACCTTTATATACATCAATAACGTAATATAACCTAACCTAACCCAACCTAACATCTCGGCGGTAATATTTGACATCATTCCTGGCGAGTTGGCTTCTACGTATCCGTTTGACCATCATATACATCAATAACGTAATATAACGTAACCTAACCCAACCTAACATCACCGCGGTAATATTTGACAACATACCTGGCGAGTTGGCCTCTACGTCTCCGTGGGACCTTCATATACATCAATAACGAAATATAACCTAACCTAACCCAACCTATCATCTCGGCGGTAATATTTGACATCATACCTGGCGAGTTGGCCTCTACGTCTCCGTGTGATCTTTATATACATCAAGAACGTAATATAACTTAACCTAACCCAACCTAACATCTCCGCGGTAATATTTGACAACATACCTTGCGAGTTGGCCTCTACGTCTCCGTGGGACCTTCATATACATCAATAACGTAATATAACCTAACCTAACCCAACCTAACATCTCGGCGGTAATATTTGACAACATTCCTGGCTTGTTGGCCTCTACGTCTGCGTGGGACGTTTATGTACTTCAAGAACGTAATATAACCTAACCTAACCCAACCTAACATCTCGGCGGTAATATTTGACAACATTCCTGGCGAGTTGGCTTCTCCGTCTCCGTGGGACCTTTATATACATCAATAACGTAATATAACCTAACCTAACCCAACCGAACATCTCGGCAGTAATATTTGACAACATACCTTGCGAGTTGGCCTCTACGTCTCCGCGGGATCTTTATATACATCAAGAACGTAATATAACATAACCTAACCCAACCTATCATCTCGGCGGTAATATTTGACAATATTCCTGGCGAGTTGGCTTCTCCGTCTCCGTGGGACCTTTATCTACATCAATAACGTAATATAACCAAACCTAACCCAACATAACTTCTCGGCGGTAATAATTGAAAACATACCTGGCGAGTTGGCCTCTACGTCTCCGTAGGAACCTTATATACATCAATAACGTAATATAACCTAACCTAACCCAACCTAACATCTCGGCGGTAATATTTGACCACATTCCTGGCTTGTTGGCCTCTATGTCTCCGCGGGAACTTTATATACATCAATATCGTAATATAACCTAACCTAACCCAACCTAACATTTCCGCGGTAATATTTGACCACATACCTGGCGAGTTGGCCTCTACGTCACCGTGGGATCTTCATATACATCAATAACGAAATATAACCTTACCTAACCCAACCTAAAATCTCGGCGGTAATATTTGACATGATTCCTGGCGAGTTGGCCTCTACGTCTCCGTGGGAACTTTATATACATCAATATCGTAATATAACCTAACCTAACCCAACCTAACATCTCCGCGGTAATATTTGACCACATAACTGGCGAGTTGGCCTCTACGTCTCCGTGGGACCTTCATGTACATCAATAACGAAATATAACCTAACCTAACCCAACCTATCATCTCGGCGGTAATATTTGACAACATACCTGGCGAATTGGCCTCTACGTCTCCGTGTGATATTTATATACATCAAGAACGTAATATAACATAACCTAAACCAACCTATCTGCTCTGCGGTAATATTTGACAACATTCCTGGCGAGTTGGCTTGTCCGTCTCCGTGGGACCTTTATATACATAAATAACGTAATATAACCTAACCAAACCCAACCTAACTTATCGGCGGTAATAATTGAAAACATACCTGGCGAGTTGGCCTCTACGTCTCCGTAGGACCTTTATATACATCAATAACGTAATATAACTTAACCTAACCCAACCTAACATCTCCGCGGTAATATTTGACAACATACCTTGCGAGTTGGCCTCTACGTCTCCGTGTGATCTTTATATACATCAAGAACGTAATATAACATAACCTAACCCAACCTACCTTCTCGGCGGTAATATTTGACAACATTCCTGGCGAGTTGGCTTCTCCGTCTCCGTGGGACCTTTATATACATCAATAACGTAATATAACGTAACCTAACCCAAACTATCATCGCGGCGGTAATATTTGACATCATTCCTGGCGAGTTGGCCTCTACATCTCCGTGGGATCTTTATATACATCAATAACGTAATATAACCTAACCTAACCCAATCAAACATCTCGGCGGTAATATTTGACCACATTCCTGGCGAGTTGGCTTCTCCGTATCCGTGGGACCTTTATATACATCAATAACGTAATATAACCTAACCTAACCCAACCTACCTTCTCGGCGGTAATATTTGACAACATTCCTGGCGAGTTGGCTTCTCCGTCTCCGTGGGACATTTATATACATCAATAACGTAATATAACGTAACCTAACCCAACCTAACATCTCCGCGGTAATATTTGACCACATACCTGGTGAGTTGGCCTCTACGTCCCCGTGGGACCTTTATATACATCAATAACGTAATATAACCTTACCTAACCCAACCTAACATCTCGCCGGTAATATTTGACCACATTCCTGGCTTGTTGGCCTCTATGTCTCCGTGGGACCTTTATATACATCAATAACGTAATATAACGTAACCTAACCCACCCTAACATCTCGGCGGTAATATTTGACATCATTCCTGGCGAGATGGCTTCTACGTCTCCGTTTGACCATCATATACATCAATAACGTAATATAACGTAACCTAACCCAACCTAACATCTCCGCGGTAATATTTGACCACATACCTGGTGAGTTGGCCTCTACGTCCCCGTGGGACATTTATATACATCAATAACGTAATATAACCTTACCTAACCCAACCTAACATCTCGGCGGTAATATTTGACCACATTCCTGGCGAGTTGGCTTCTCCGTCTCCGTGGGACCTTTATATACATTAATAACCTAATATAACCTAACCTAACCCAACCTAACTTCTCGGCGGTAATATTTGACATCATTCCTGGCGAGATGGCTTCTACGTCTCTGTTTGACCATCATATACATCAATAACGTAATATAACGTAACCTAACCCAACCTAACATCTCCGCGGTAATATTTGACCACATACCTGGTGAGTTGGCCTCTACGTCCCCGTGGGACCTTTATATACATCAATAACGTAATATAACCTTACCTAACCCAACCTAACATCTCGCCGGTAATATTTGACCACATTCCTGGCTTGTTGGCCTCTATGTCTCCGTGGGACCTTTATATACATCAATAACGTAATATAACGTAACCTAACCCACCCTAACATCTCGGCGGTAATATTTGACAACATACCTGGCGAGTTGGCCTCTACGTCTCCGTGGGACCTTCATATACATCAATAACGAAATATAACCTAACCTAACCCAACCTATCATCTCGGCGGTAATATTTGACAACATACCTGGCGAATTGGCCTATACGTCTCCGTGTGATCTTTATATACATCAAGAACGTAATATAACTTAACCTAACCCAACCTAACATCTCCGCGGTAATATTTGACAACATACCTTGCGAGTTGGCCTCTACGTCTCCGTGGGACCTTCATAGACATCAATAACGAAATATAACCTAACCTAACCCAACCTATCATCTCGGCGGTAATATTTGACAACATAGCTGGCGAATTTGCCTCTACGTCTCCGTGTGATCTTTATATACATCAATAACGTAATATAACTTAACCTAACCCAACCTAACATCTCCGCGGTAATATTTGACAACATACCTTGCGAGTTGGCCTCTACGTCTCCGTGGGACCTTTATATACATCAATAACGTAATATAACTTAACCTAACCCAACCTAACATCTCCGCGGTAATATTTGACAACATACCTTGCGAGTTGGCCTCTACGTCTCCGTGGGACCTTCATATACATCAATAACGTAATATAACCTAACCTAACCCAACCTAACATCTCGGCGGTAATATTTGAAAACATTCATGGCGAGTTGGCCTCTACGTCTCCGTGGTACATTTATATACATCAATAACGTAATATAACCTATCCTAACCCAAAATAACATCTCGGCGGTAATATTTGACCACATTCCTGGCTTGCTGGCATCTACGTCTCCGTGGGACCTTTATATACATCAATAACGTAATATAACCTAACTTAAACCAACCTATCATCTCGGCGGTAATATTTGACAACATTCCTGGCGAGTTGGCCTATACGTCTCCGTCGGACCGTTATATACAACAATAACATAGTATAAGCTAGGCTAACCCTGTCCATCATCTCGGCGGTAATATTTGACCACATTCCTGGCTTGCTGGCATCTACGTCTCCGTGGGACCTTTATATACATCAATAACGTAATATAACCTAACCTAACCCAACCTATCATCTCGGCGGTAATATTTGACAACATTCCTGGCGAGTTGGCCTATACGTCTCCGTCGGACCGTTATATACAACAATAACATAGTATAAGCTAGGCTAACCCTGTCCATCATCTCGGCGGTAATATTTGACCACATTCCTGGCTTGTTGGCATCTACGTCTCCGTGGGACCTTTATATACATCAATAACGTAATATAACCTAACCTAACCCAACCTATCATCTCGGCGGTAATATTTGACAACATTCCTGGCGAGTTGGCCTATACGTCTCCGTCGGACCGTTATATACAACAATAACATAGTATAAGCTAGGCTAACCCTGTCCATCATCTCGGCGGTAATATTTGACCACATTCCTGGCTTGTTGGCATCTACGTCTCCGTGGGACCTTTATATACATCAATAACGTAATATAACCTAACCTAACCCAACCTATCATCTCGGCGGTAATATTTGACAACATTCCTGGCGAGTTGGCCTCTACGTCTCCGTGGGACCTTCATATACATCAATAAAGAAATATAACCTAACCTAACCCAACCTAACATTTCGGCGGTATATATGACCTCATTCCTGGCGAGTTGGCCTCTACGTATCCGTGGGACCTTTATATACATCAATAACGTAATATAACCTAACCTAACCCAACCTAACATCTCGGCGGTAATATTTGAAAACATTCATGGCGAGTTGGCATCTACGTCTCCGTGGTACATTTATATACATCAATAACGTAATATAACCTATCCTAACCCAAAATACCATCTCGGCGGTAATATTTGACCACATTCCTGGCTTGCTGGCATCTACGTCTCCGTGGGACCTTTATATACATCAATAACGTAATATAACCTAACCTAACCCAAACTATCATCTCGGCGGTAATATTTGACAACATTCATGGCGAGTTGGCCTCTACGTCTCCGTGGTACATTTATATACATCAATAACGTAATATAACCTATCCTAACCCAAAATAACATCTCGGCGGTAATATTTGACCACATTCCTGGCTTGCTGGCATCTACGTCTCCGTGGGACCTTTATATTCATCAATAACGTAATATAACCTAACCTAACCCAACCTATCATCTCGGCGGTAATATTTGACAACATTCCTGGCGAGTTGGCCTATACGTCTCCGTCAGACCGTTAGATACAACAATAACATAGTATAAGCTAGGCTAACCCTGTCCATCATCTCGGCGGTAATATTTGACCACATTCCTGGCTTGTTGGCATCTACGTCTCTGTGGGACCTTTATATACATCAATAACGTAATATAACCTAACCTAACCCAACCTAACATCTCGGCGGTAATATTTGAAAACATTCATGGCGAGTTGGCATCTACGTCTCCGTGGTACATTTATATACATCAATAACGTAATATAACCTATCCTAACCCAAAATAGCATCTCGGCGATAATATTTGCCCACGTTCCTGGCTTGTTGGCATCTACGTCTCCGTGGGACCTTTATATACATCAATAACGTAATATAACCTAACCTAACCCAAACTATCATCTCGGCGGTAATATTTGACAACATTCATGGCGAGTTGGCCTCTACGTCTCCGTGGTACATTTATATACATCAATAACGTAATATAACCTATCCTAACCCGAAATAACATCTCGGCGGTAATATTTGACCACATTCCTGGCTTGCTGGCATCTACGTCTCCGTGGGACCTTTATATACATCAATAACGTAATATGACCTAACCTAACCCAACCTATCATCTCGGCGGTAATATTTGACAACATTCCTGGCGAGTTGGCCTATACGTCTCCGTCGGACCGTTATATACAACAATAACATAGTATAAGCTAGGCTAACCCTGTCCATCATCTCGGCGGTAATATTTGACCACATTCCTGGCTTGTTGGCATCTACGTCTCCGTGGGACCTTTATATACATCAATAACGTAATATAACCTAACCTAACCCAACCTATCATCTCGGCGGTTATATTTGACAACATTCCTGGCGAGTTGGCCTCTACGTCTCCGTGGGACCTTCATATACATCAATAAAGAAATATAACCTAACCTAACCCAACCTAACATTTCGGCGGTATATATGACCTCATTCCTGGCGAGTTGGCCTCTACGTATCCGTGGGACCTTTATATACATCAATAACGTAATATAACCTAACCTAACCCAACCTAACATCTCGGCGGTAATATTTGAAAACATTCATGGCGAGTTGGCATCTACGTCTCCGTGGTACATTTATATACATCAATAACGTAATATAACCTATCCTAACCCAAAATACCATCTCGGCGGTAATATTTGACCACATTCCTGGCTTGCTGGCATCTACGTCTCCGTGGGACCTTTATATACATCAATAACGTAATATAACCTAACCTAACCCAAACTATCATCTCGGCGGTAATATTTGACAACATTCATGGCGAGTTGGCCTCTACGTCTCCGTGGTACATTTATATACATCAATAACGTAATATAACCTATCCTAACCCAAAATAACATCTCGGCGGTAATATTTGACCACATTCCTGGCTTGCTGGCATCTACGTCTCCGTGGGACCTTTATATTCATCAATAACGTAATATAACCTAACCTAACCCAACCTATCATCTCGGCGGTAATATTTGACAACATTCCTGGCGAGTTGGCCTATACGTCTCCGTCGGACCGTTATATACAACAATAACATAGTATAAGCTAGGCTAACCCTGTCCATCATCTCGGCGGTAATATTTGACCACATTCCTGGCTTGTTGGCATCTACGTCTCCGTGGGACCTTTATATACATCAATAACGTAATATAACCTAACCTAACCCAACCTATCATCTCGGCGGTAATATTTGACAACATTCCTGGCGAGTTGGCCTCTACGTCTCCGTGGGACCTTCATATACATCAATAACGAAATATAACCTAACCTAACCCAACCTAACATTTCGGCGGTATATATGACCTCATTCCTGGCGAGTTGGCCTCTACGTATCCGTGGGACCTTTATATACATCAATAACGTAATATAACCTAACCTAACCCAATCTAACATCTCGGCGGTAATATTTGAACACATTCCTGCCTTGTTGGCCTCTACGTCTCCGCGGGACCTTTATATACATCTATAACGTGATATAATCTAACCTAACCCAACCTAACATCTCGGCGGTAATATTTGAAAACATTCCTGGCGAGTTGGCATCTACGTCTCCGTGGTACATTTATATACATCAATAACGTAATATAACCTATCCTAACCCAAAATAGCATCTCGGCGATAATATTTGCCCACGTTCCTGGCTTGTTGGCATCTACGTCTCCGTGGGACCTTTATATACATCAATAACGTAATATAACCTAACCTAACCCAACCTATCATCTCGGCGGTAATATTTGACAACATTCCTGGCGAGTTGGCCTATACGTCTCCGTCGGACCGTTATATACAACAATAACATAGTATAAGCTAGGCTAAACCTGTCCATCATCTCGGCGGTAATATTTGACCACATTCCTGGCTTGTTGGCATCTACGTCTCCGTGGCACCTTTATATACATCAATAACGTAATATAACCTAACCTAACCCAACCTATCATCTCGGCGGTAATATTTGACAACATTCCTGGCGAGTTGGCCTCTACGTCTCCGTGGGACCTTCATATACATCAATAACGAAATATAACCTAACCTAACCCAACCTAACATTTCGGCGGTATATATGACCTCATTCCTGGCGAGTTGGCCTCTACGTATCCGTGGGACCTTTATATACATCAATAACGTAATATAACCTAACCTAACCCAATCTAACATCTCGGCGGTAATATTTGAACACATTCCTGCCTTGTTGGCCTCTACGTCTCCGCGGGACCTTTATATACATCTATAACGTGATATAATCTAACCTAACCCAACCTAACATCTCGGCGGTAATATTTGAAAACATTCCTGGCGAGTTGGCCTCTACGTCACCGTGGGTCCTTTATAGACATCCATAACGTAATATAACCTAACCTAACCCAACCTAAAATCTCGGCGGTAATATTTGACAACATACCTGGCGAGTTGGCCTCTACGTCTCCGTGGGACCTTCATATACATCAATAACGAAATATAACCTAACCTAACCCAACCTATCATCTCGGCGGTAATATTTGACAACATACCTGGCGAATTGGCTTATACGTCTCCGTGTGATCTTTATATACATCAAGAACGTAATATAACTTAACCTAACCCAACCTAACATCTCCGCGGTAATATTTGACAACATACCTTGCGAGTTGGCCTCTACGTCTCCGTGGGACCTTCATAGACATCAATAACGAAATATAACCTAACCTAACCCAACCTATCATCTCGGCGGTAATATTTGACAACATACCTGGCGAATTTGCCTCTACGTCTCCGTGTGATCTTTATATACATCAAGAACGTAATATAACATAACCTAACCCAACCTATCTGCTCTGCGGTAATATTTGACAACATTCCTGGCGAGTTGGCTTGTCCGTCTCCGTGGGACCTTTATATACATCAATAACGTAATATAACCTAACCAAACCCAACCTAACTTATCGGCGGTAATAATTGAAAACATACCTGACGAGTTGGCCTCTACGTCTCCGTAGGACCTTTATATACATCAATAACGTAATATAACTTAACCTAACCCAACCTAACATCTCCGCGGTAATATTTGTCAACATACCTTGCGAGTTGGCCTGTACGTCTCCGTGGGACCTTCATATACATCAATAACGAAATATAACCTAACCTAACCCAACCTATCATCTCGGCGGTAATATTTGACAACATACCTGGCGAATTGGCCTCTACGTCTCCGTGTGATCTTTATATACATCAAGAACGTAATATAACATAACCTAACCCAACCTACCCTCTCGGCGGTAATATTTGACAACATTCCTGGCGAGTTGGCTTCTCCGTCTCCGTGGGACCTTTATATACATCAATAACGTAATATAACGTAACCTAACCCAACCTATCATCGCGGCGGTAATATTTGACATCATTCCTGGCGAGTTGGCCTCTACATCTCCGTGGGATCTTTATATACATCAATAACGTAATATAACCTAACCTAACCCAATCTAACATCTCGGCGGTAATATTTGACCACATTCCTGGCGAGTTGGCTTCTCCGTCTCCGTGGGACCTTTATATACATCAATAACGTAATATAACCTAACCTAACCCAACCTACCTTCTCGGCGGTAATATTTTACAACATTCCTGGCGAGTTGGCTTCTCCGTCTCCGTGGGACCTTTATATACATCAATAACGTAATATAACGTAACCTAACCCAACCTATCATCGCGGCGGTAATATTTGACATCATTCCTGGCGAGTTGGCCTCTACGTCTCTGTGGGATCTTTATATACATCAATAACGTAATATAACCTAACCTGTCCCAACCAAACATCTCGGCGGTAATATTTGACATCATTCCTGGCGAGTTGGCTTCTACGTCTCCGTTTGACCATCATATACATCAATAACGTAATATAACGTAACATAACCCAACCTAACATCACCGCGGTAATATTTGACAACATACCTGGCGAGTTGGCCTCTACGTCTCCGTGGGACCTTCATATACATCAATAACGAAATATAACCTAACCTAACCCAACCTATCATCTCGGCGGTAATATTTGACAACATACCTGGCGAATTGGCCTATACGTCTCCGTGTGATCTTTATATACATCAAGAACGTAATATAACTTAACCTAACCCAACCTAACATCTCCGCGGTAATATTTGACAACATACCTTGCGAGTTGGCCTCTACGTCTCCGTGGGACCTTCATAGACATCAATAACGAAATATAACCTAACCTAACCCAACCTATCATCTCGGCGGTAATATTTGACAACATACCTGGCGAATTTGCCTCTACGTCTCCGTGTGATCTTTATATACATCAAGAACGTAATATAACATAACCTAACCCAACCTATCTGCTCTGCGGTAATATTTGACAACATTCCTGGCGAGTTGGCTTGTCCGTCTCCGTGGGACCTTTATATACATCAATAACGTCATATAACCTAACCAAACCCAACCTAACTTATCGGCGGTAATAATTGAAAACATACCTGACGAGTTGGCCTCTACGTCTCCGTAGGACCTTTATATACATCAATAACGTAATATAACTTAACCTAACCCAACCTAACATCTCCGCGGTAATATTTGACAACATACCTTGCGAGTTGGCCTCTACGTCTCCGTGGGACCTTCATATACATCAATAACGAAATATAACCTAACCTAACCCAACCTATCATCTCGGCGGTAATATTTGACAACATACCTGGCGAATTGGCCTCTACGTCTCCGTGTGATCTTTATATACATCAAGAACGTAATATAACATAACCTAACCCAACCTACCCTCTCGGCGGTAATATTTGACAACATTCCTGGCGAGTTGGCTTCTCCGTCTCCGTGGGACCTTTATATACATCAATAACGTAATATAACGTAACCTAACCCAACCTATCATCGCGGCGGTAATATTTGACATCATTCCTGGCGAGTTGGCCTCTACATCTCCGTGGGATCTTTATATACATCAATAACGTAATATAACCTAACCTAACCCAATCTAACATCTCGGCGGTAATATTTGACCACATTCCTGGCGAGTTGGCTTCTCCGTCTCCGTGGGACCTTTATATACATCAATAACGTAATATAACCTAACCTAACCCAACCTACCTTCTCGGCGGTAATATTTTACAACATTCCTGGCGAGTTGGCTTCTCCGTCTCCGTGGGACCTTTATATACATCAATAACGTAATATAACGTAACCTAACCCAACCTATCATCGCGGCGGTAATATTTGACATCATTCCTGGCGAGTTGGCCTCTACGTCTCTGTGGGATCTTTATATACATCAATAACGTAATATAACCTAACCTGTCCCAACCAAACATCTCGGCGGTAATATTTGACATCATTCCTGGCGAGATGGCTTCTACGTCTCTGTTTGACCATCATATACATCAATAACGTAATATAACGTAACCTAACCCAACCTAACATCTCCGCGGTAATATTTGACCACATACCTGGTGAGTTGGCCTCTACGTCCCCGTGGGACATTTATATACATCAATAACGTAATATAACCTTACCTAACCCAACCTAACATCTCGGCGGTAATATTTGACCACATTCCTGGCGAGTTGGCTTCTCCGTCTCCGTGGGACCTTTATATACATTAATAACGTAATATAAGGTAACCTAACCCACCCTAACATCTCGGCGGTAATATTTGACAACATACCTGGCGAGTTGGCCTCTACGTCTCCGTGGGACCTTCATATACATCAATAACGAAATATAACCTAACCTAACCCAACCTATCATCTCGGCGGTAATATTTGACAACATACCTGGCGAATTGGCCTATACGTCTCCGTGTGATCTTTATATACATCAAGAACGTAATATAACTTAACCTAACCCAACCTAACATCTCCGCGGTAATATTTGACAACATACCTTGCGAGTTGGCCTCTACGTCTCCGTGGGACCTTCATAGACATCAATAACGAAATATAACCTAACCTAACCCAACCTATCATCTCGGCGGTAATATTTGACAACATACCTGGCGAATTTGCCTCTACGTCTCCGTGTGATCTTTATATACATCAAGAACGTAATATAACATAACCTAACCCAACCTACCCTCTCGGCGGTAATATTTGACAACATTCCTGGCGAGTTGGCTTCTCCGTCTCCGTGGGACCTTTATATACATCAATAACGTAATATAACGTAACCTAACCCAACCTATCATCGCGGCGGTAATATTTGACATCATTCCTGGCGAGTTGGCCTCTACGTCTCCGTGGGATCTTTATATACATCAATAACGTAATATAACCTAACCTAACCCAATCTAACATCTCGGCGGTAATATTTGACCACATTCCTGGCGAGTTGGCTTCTCCGTCTCCGTGGGACCTTTATATACATCAATAACGTAATATAACCTAACCTAACCCAACCTACCTTCTCGGCGGTAATATTTTACAACATTCCTGGCGAGTTGGCTTCTCCGTCTCCGTGGGACCTTTATATACATCAATAACGTAATATAACGTAACCTAACCCAACCTATCATCGCGGCGGTAATATTTGACATCATTCCAGGCTTGTTGGCCTCTACGTCTCTGTGGGATCTTTATATACATCAATAACGTAATATAACCTAACCTGTCCCAACCAAACATCTCGGCGGTAATATTTGACATCATTCCTGGCGAGATGGCTTCTACGTCTCTGTTTGACCATCATATACATCAATAACGTAATATAACGTAACCTAACCCAACCTAACATCTCCGCGGTAATATTTGACCACATACCTGGTGAGTTGGCCTCTACGTCCCCGTGGGACCTTTATATACATCAATAACGTAATATAACCTTACCTAACCCAACCTAACATCTCGCCGGTAATATTTGACCACATTCCTGGCTTGTTGGCCTCTATGTCTCCGTGGGACCTTTATATACATCAATAACGTAATATAACGTAACCTAACCCACCCTAACATCTCGGCGGTAATATTTGACATCATTCCTGGCGAGATGGCTTCTACGTCTCCGTTTGACCATCATATACATCCATAACGTAATATAACGTAACCTAACCCAACCTAACATCTCCGCGGTAATATTTGACCACATACCTGGCGAGTCGGCCTCTACGTCTCCGTGGGACCTTCATATACATCAATAACGAAATATAACCTAACCTAACCCAACCTAACATCTCGCCGGTAATATTTGACAACATTCCTTTCGAGTTGGCCTCTAGGTCTCCGTTTGACCTTCATATACGTCAATAACGTAATATTACCTAACGTAACCCAACCTATCATCTCGGCGGTAATATTTGACAACATTCCTGGCTTGTTGGCCTCTACGTCTGCGTGGGACGTTTATATACTTCAAGAACGTAATATAACCTAACCTAACCCAACCTAACATCTCGGCGGTAATATTTGACCACATTCCTGGCTTGTTGGCCTCTATGTCTCCGCGGGACCTTTATATACATCAATAACGTAATATAACCTAACCTAACCCAACCTATCATCTCGGCGGTAATATTTGACCACATACCTGGCGAGTTGGCCTCTACGTCTCCATGGGACCTTCATATACATCAATAACGAAATATAACCTAACCTAACCCAACCTATCATCTCGGCGGTAATATTTGACAACATACCTGGCGAAATGGCCTCTACGTCTCCGTGTGATCTTTATATACATCAAGAACGTAATATAACATTACCTAACCCAACCTATCTTCTCTGCCGTAATATTTGACAACATTCCTGGCGAGTTGGCTTGTCCGTCTCCGTGGGACCTTTATATACATCAATAACGTAATATAACCTAACCAAACCCAACCTAACTTATCGGCGGTAATAATTGAAAACATACCTGGCGAGTTGGCCTCTACGTCCCCGTAGGACCTTTATATACATCAATAACGTAATATAACCTAACCTAACCCAACTTAACATCTCCGCGGTAATATTTGACCACATACCTGGCGAGTTGGCCTCTACGTCTCCGTGGGACCTTCATATACATCAATAACGAAATATAACCTAACCTAACCCAACCTATCTTCTCTGCGGTAATATTTGACAACATTCCTTTCGAGTTGGCCTCTAGGTCTCCGTTTGACCTTCATATACATCAATAACGTAATATTACCTAACGTAACCCAACCTATCATCTCGACGGTAATATTTGACAACATTCCTGGCTTGTTGGCCTCTACGTCTGCGTGGGACGTTTATATACTTCAAGAACGTAATATAACCTAACCTAACCCAACCTAACATCTCGGCGGTAATATTTGACCACATACCTGGAGAGTTGGCCTCTACGTCCCCGTGGGACCTTTATATACATCAATAACGTAATATAACCTTACCTAACCCAACCTAACATCTCGCCGGTAATATTTGACCACATTCCTGGCTTGTTGGCCTCTATGTCTCCGTGGGACCTTTATATACACCAATAACGTAATATAACGTAACCTAACCCACCCTAACATCTCGGCGGTAATATTTGACAACATTCCATTCGAGTTGGCCTCTAGGTCTCCGTTTGACCTTCATATACATCAATTACGTAATATTACCTAACGTAACCCAACCTATCATCTCGACGGTAATATTTGACAACATTCCTGGCTTGTTGGCCTCTATGTCTCCGCGGGACCTTTATATACATCAATAACGTAATATAACCTAACCTAACCCAACCTATCATCTCGGCGGTAATATTTGACCACATTCCTGGCTTGTTGTCCCCTATGCCTCCGTGGGACCTTTATATACATCAATAACGTAATATAACCTAACCTAACCCAACCTAACATCTCGGCGGTAATATTTGACATCAATCCTGGCGAGTTGGCCTCTACGTCTCCGTGGGACCTTTATATACATCTATAACGTAATATAACCTAACCTAAACCAACCTAACATCTCGGCGATAATATTTGACCACATTCCTGACTTGTTGGCCTCTACGTCTCCGCGGGACCTTTATATACATCAATAACGTAATATAACGTAACCTAACCCAACCTAAAATCTCGGCGGTAATATTTGACATCATTCCTTGCGAGTTGGCCTCTACGTCTCCGTGGGAACTTTATATACATTAATATCGTAATATAACCTAACATAACCCAACCTAACATCTCCGCGGTAATATTTGACCACATACCTGGCGAATTGGCCTCTACGTCTCCGTGTGATCTTTATATACATCAAGAACGTAATATAACCTAACCTAACCCAACTTAACATCTCCGCGGTAATATTTGACCACATACCTGGCGAGTTGGCCTCTACGTCTCCGTGGGACCTTCATATACATCAATAACGAAATATAACCTAACCTAACCCAACCTATCTTCTCTGCGGTAATATTTGACAACATTCCTTTCGAGTTGGCCTCTAGGTCTCCGTTTGACCTTCATATACATCAATAACGTAATATTACCTAACGTAACCCAACCTATCATCTCGACGGTAATATTTGACAACATTCCTGGCTTGTTGGCCTCTACGTCTGCGTGGGACCTTTATATACTTCAAGAACGTAATATAACCTAACCTAACCCAACCTAACATCTCGGCGGTAATATTTGACAACATTCCTGGCGAGTTGGCTTCTCCGTCTCCGTGGGACGCTTATATACATCAATAACGTAATATAACCTGACCTAACCCAACCCAACATCTCGGCGGTAATATTTGACCACCTTCCTGGCTTGTTGGACTCTATGTCTCCGTGGGACCTTTATATACATCAATAACGTAATATAACCTAACCTAACCCAACCTAACATCTCGGCGGTAATATTTGACATCATTCCTGGCGAGTTGGCTTCTACGTATCCGTTTGACCATCATATACATCAATAACGTAATATAACGTAACCTAACCCAACCTAACATCACCGCGGTAATATTTGACAACATACCTGGCGAGTTGGCCTCTACGTCTCCGTGGGACCTTCATATACATCAATAACGAAATATAACCTAACCTAACCCAACCTATCATCTCGGCGGTAATATTTGACATCATACCTGGCGAGTTGGCCTCTACGTCTCCGTGTGATCTTTATATACATCAAGAACGTAATATAACTTAACCTAACCCAACCTAACATCTCCGCGGTAATATTTGACAACATACCTTGCGAGTTGGCCTCTACGTCTCCGTGGGACCTTCATATACATCAATAACGAAATATAACCTAACCTAACCCAACCTATCATCTCGGCGGTAATATTTGAAAACATACCTGGCGAGGTGGCCTCTACGTCTCCGTGGGATATTTATATACATCAATAACATAATATAACATAAGCTAACCCAATATAACATCTCGGCGGTAATATTTGACCACATTCCTGGCTTGTTGGACTCTACGTCTCCGTGGGGCCGTCATAGAGAACTATAACGTAATATAACCTAACCTAACCCAACCTAACATCTCGGCGGTAATATTTGAAAACATTCCTGGCGAGTTGGCCTCTACGTCCCCGTGGGAGCTTTATATACATCAATAACGTAATATAACCTTACCTAACCCAACCTAACATCTCGCCGGTAATATTTGACCACATTCCTGGCTTGTTGGCCTCTATGTCTCCGTTCGACCTTTATATACATTAATAACGTAATATATCCTAACCTAACCCAACCTAACATCTCGGCGGTAATATTTGACATCATTCCTGGCGAGATGGCTTCTACGTCTCTGTTTGACCATCATATACATCAAGAACGTAATATAACGTAACCTAAACCAACCTAACATCTCCGCGGTAATATTTTACCACATACCAGGTGAGTTGGCCTCTACGTCCCCGTGGGACCTTTATATACATCAATAACGTAATATAACCTTACCTAACCCAACCTAACATCTCGCCGGTAATATTTGACCACATTCCTGGCTTGTTGGCCTCTATGTCTCCGTGGGACCTTTATATACATCAATAACGTAATATAACGTAACCTAACCCACCCTAACATCTCGGCGGTAATATTTGACATCATTCCTGGCGAGATGGCTTCTACGTCCCCGTTTGACCATCATATACATCAATAACGTAATATAACCAAACCTAACACAACATAACTTCTCGGCGGTAATAATTGAAAACATACCTGGCGAGTTGGCCTCTACGTCTCCGTAGGACCCTTATATACATCAATAACGTAATATAACCTAACCTAACCCAACCTAACATCTCGGCGGTAATATTTGACAACATTCCTGGCTTGTTGGCCTCTACGTCTGCGTGGGACCTTCATATACATCAATAACGAAATATAACCTAACCTAACCCAACCTATCATCTCGGCGGTAATATTTGAAAACATACCTGGCGAGGTGGCCTCTACGTCTCCGTGGGATATTTATATACATCAATAACATAATATAACATAAGCTAACCCAATATAACATCTCGGCGGTAATATTTGACCACATTCCTGGCTTGTTGGACTCTACGTCTCCGTGGGGCCGTCATAGAGAACTATAACGTAATATAACCTAACCTAACCCAACCTAACATCTCGGCGGTAATATTTGAAAACATTCCTGGCGAGTTGGCCTCTACGTCCCCGTGGGAGCTTTATATACATCAATAACGTAATATAACCTTACCTAACCCAACCTAACATCTCGCCGGTAATATTTGACCACATTCCTGGCTTGTTGGCCTCTATGTCTCCGTTCGACCTTTATATACATTAATAACGTAATATATCCTAACCTAACCCAACCTAACATCTCGGCGGTAATATTTGACATCATTCCTGGCGAGATGGCTTCTACGTCTCTGTTTGACCATCATATACATCAAGAACGTAATATAACGTAACCTAAACCAACCTAACATCTCCGCGGTAATATTTTACCACATACCAGGTGAGTTGGCCTCTACGTCCCCGTGGGACCTTTATATACATCAATAACGTAATATAACCTTACCTAACCCAACCTAACATCTCGCCGGTAATATTTGACCACATTCCTGGCTTGTTGGCCTCTATGTCTCCGTGGGACCTTTATATACATCAATAACGTAATATAACGTAACCTAACCCACCCTAACATCTCGGCGGTAATATTTGACATCATTCCTGGCGAGATGGCTTCTACGTCCCCGTTTGACCATCATATACATCAATAACGTAATATAACCAAACCTAACACAACATAACTTCTCGGCGGTAATAATTGAAAACATACCTGGCGAGTTGGCCTCTACGTCTCCGTAGGACCCTTATATACATCAATAACGTAATATAACCTAACCTAACCCAACCTAACATCTCGGCGGTAATATTTGACAACATTCCTGGCTTGTTGGCCTCTACGTCTGCGTGGGACGTTTATGTACTTCAAGAACGTAATATAACCTAACCTAACCCAACCTAACATCTCGGCGGTAATATTTGACAACATTCCTGGCGAGTTGGCTTCTCCGTCTCCGTGGGACCTTTATATACATCAATAACGTAATATAACCTAACCTAACCCAACCGAACATCTCGGCAGTAATATTTGACAACATACCTTGCGAGTTGGCCTCTACGTCTCCGCGGGATCTTTATATACATCAAGAACGTAATATAACATAACCTAACCCAACCTATCATCTCGGCGGTAATATTTGACAATATTCCTGGCGAGTTGGCTTCTCCGTCTCCGTGGGACCTTTATCTACATCAATAACGTAATATAACCAAACCTAACCCAACATAACTTCTCGGCGGTAATAATTGAAAACATACCTGGCGAGTTGGCCTCTACGTCTCCGTAGGAACCTTATATACATCAATAACGTAATATAACCTAACCTAACCCAACCTAACATCTCGGCGGTAATATTTGACCACATTCCTGGCTTGTTGGCCTCTATGTCTCCGCGGGAACTTTATATACATCAATATCGTAATATAACCTAACCTAACCCAACCTAACATTTCCGCGGTAATATTTGACCACATACCTGGCGAGTTGGCCTCTACGTCTCCGTGGGATCTTCATATACATCAATAACGAAATATAACCTTACCTAACCCAACCTAAAATCTCGGCGGTAATATTTGACATGATTCCTGGCGAGTTGGCCTCTACGTCTCCGTGGGAACTTTATATACATCAATATCGTAATATAACCTAACCTAACCCAACCTAACATCTCCGCGGTAATATTTGACCACATAACTGGCGAGTTGGCCTCTACGTCTCCGTGGGACCTTCATGTACATCAATAACGAAATATAACCTAACCTAACCCAACCTATCATCTCGGCGGTAATATTTGACAACATACCTGGCGAATTGGCCTCTACGTCTCCGTGTGATATTTATATACATCAAGAACGTAATATAACATAACCTAAACCAACCTATCTGCTCTGCGGTAATATTTGACAACATTCCTGGCGAGTTGGCTTGTCCGTCTCCGTGGGACCTTTATATACATAAATAACGTAATATAACCTAACCAAACCCAACCTAACTTATCGGCGGTAATAATTGAAAACATACCTGGCGAGTTGGCCTCTACGTCTCCGTAGGACCTTTATATACATCAATAACGTAATATAACTTAACCTAACCCAACCTAACATCTCCGCGGTAATATTTGACAACATACCTTGCGAGTTGGCCTCTACGTCTCCGTGTGATCTTTATATACATCAAGAACGTAATATAACATAACCTAACCCAACCTACCTTCTCGGCGGTAATATTTGACAACATTCCTGGCGAGTTGGCTTCTCCGTCTCCGTGGGACCTTTATATACATCAATAACGTAATATAACGTAACCTAACCCAAACTATCATCGCGGCGGTAATATTTGACATCATTCCTGGCGAGTTGGCCTCTACATCTCCGTGGGATCTTTATATACATCAATAACGTAATATAACCTAACCTAACCCAATCAAACATCTCGGCGGTAATATTTGACCACATTCCTGGCGAGTTGGCTTCTCCGTATCCGTGGGACCTTTATATACATCAATAACGTAATATAACCTAACCTAACCCAACCTACCTTCTCGGCGGTAATATTTGACAACATTCCTGGCGAGTTGGCTTCTCCGTCTCCGTGGGACATTTATATACATCAATAACGTAATATAACGTAACCTAACCCAACCTAACATCTCCGCGGTAATATTTGACCACATACCTGGTGAGTTGGCCTCTACGTCCCCGTGGGACCTTTATATACATCAATAACGTAATATAACCTTACCTAACCCAACCTAACATCTCGCCGGTAATATTTGACCACATTCCTGGCTTGTTGGCCTCTATGTCTCCGTGGGACCTTTATATACATCAATAACGTAATATAACGTAACCTAACCCACCCTAACATCTCGGCGGTAATATTTGACATCATTCCTGGCGAGATGGCTTCTACGTCTCCGTTTGACCATCATATACATCAATAACGTAATATAACGTAACCTAACCCAACCTAACATCTCCGCGGTAATATTTGACCACATACCTGGTGAGTTGGCCTCTACGTCCCCGTGGGACATTTATATACATCAATAACGTAATATAACCTTACCTAACCCAACCTAACATCTCGGCGGTAATATTTGACCACATTCCTGGCGAGTTGGCTTCTCCGTCTCCGTGGGACCTTTATATACATTAATAACCTAATATAACCTAACCTAACCCAACCTAACTTCTCGGCGGTAATATTTGACATCATTCCTGGCGAGATGGCTTCTACGTCTCTGTTTGACCATCATATACATCAATAACGTAATATAACGTAACCTAACCCAACCTAACATCTCCGCGGTAATATTTGACCACATACCTGGTGAGTTGGCCTCTACGTCCCCGTGGGACCTTTATATACATCAATAACGTAATATAACCTTACCTAACCCAACCTAACATCTCGCCGGTAATATTTGACCACATTCCTGGCTTGTTGGCCTCTATGTCTCCGTGGGACCTTTATATACATCAATAACGTAATATAACGTAACCTAACCCACCCCAACATCTCGGCGGTAATATTTGACAACATACCTGGCGAGTTGGCCTCTACGTCTCCGTGGGACCTTCATATACATCAATAACGAAATATAACCTAACCTAACCCAACCTATCATCTCGGCGGTAATATTTGACAACATACCTGGCGAATTGGCCTATACGTCTCCGTGTGATCTTTATATACATCAAGAACGTAATATAACTTAACCTAACCCAACCTAACATCTCCGCGGTAATATTTGACAACATACCTTGCGAGTTGGCCTCTACGTCTCCGTGGGACCTTCATAGACATCAATAACGAAATATAACCTAACCTAACCCAACCTATCATCTCGGCGGTAATATTTGACAACATAGCTGGCGAATTTGCCTCTACGTCTCCGTGTGATCTTTATATACATCAATAACGTAATATAACTTAACCTAACCCAACCTAACATCTCCGCGGTAATATTTGACAACATACCTTGCGAGTTGGCCTCTACGTCTCCGTGGGACCTTTATATACATCAATAACGTAATATAACTTAACCTAACCCAACCTAACATCTCCGCGGTAATATTTGACAACATACCTTGCGAGTTGGCCTCTACGTCTCCGTGGGACCTTCATATACATCAATAACGTAATATAACCTAACCTAACCCAACCTAACATCTCGGCGGTAATATTTGAAAACATTCATGGCGAGTTGGCCTCTACGTCTCCGTGGTACATTTATATACATCAATAACGTAATATAACCTATCCTAACCCAAAATAACATCTCGGCGGTAATATTTGACCACATTCCTGGCTTGCTGGCATCTACGTCTCCGTGGGACCTTTATATACATCAATAACGTAATATAACCTAACTTAAACCAACCTATCATCTCGGCGGTAATATTTGACAACATTCCTGGCGAGTTGGCCTATACGTCTCCGTCGGACCGTTATATACAACAATAACATAGTATAAGCTAGGCTAACCCTGTCCATCATCTCGGCGGTAATATTTGACCACATTCCTGGCTTGCTGGCATCTACGTCTCCGTGGGACCTTTATATACATCAATAACGTAATATAACCTAACCTAACCCAACCTATCATCTCGGCGGTAATATTTGACAACATTCCTGGCGAGTTGGCCTATACGTCTCCGTCGGACCGTTATATACAACAATAACATAGTATAAGCTAGGCTAACCCTGTCCATCATCTCGGCGGTAATATTTGACCACATTCCTGGCTTGTTGGCATCTACGTCTCCGTGGGACCTTTATATACATCAATAACGTAATATAACCTAACCTAACCCAACCTATCATCTCGGCGGTAATATTTGACAACATTCCTGGCGAGTTGGCCTCTACGTCTCCGTGGGACCTTCATATACATCAATAAAGAAATATAACCTAACCTAACCCAACCTAACATTTCGGCGGTATATATGACCTCATTCCTGGCGAGTTGGCCTCTACGTATCCGTGGGACCTTTATATACATCAATAACGTAATATAACCTAACCTAACCCAACCTAACATCTCGGCGGTAATATTTGAAAACATTCATGGCGAGTTGGCATCTACGTCTCCGTGGTACATTTATATACATCAATAACGTAATATAACCTATCCTAACCCAAAATACCATCTCGGCGGTAATATTTGACCACATTCCTGGCTTGCTGGCATCTACGTCTCCGTGGGACCTTTATATACATCAATAACGTAATATAACCTAACCTAACCCAAACTATCATCTCGGCGGTAATATTTGACAACATTCATGGCGAGTTGGCCTCTACGTCTCCGTGGTACATTTATATACATCAATAACGTAATATAACCTATCCTAACCCAAAATAACATCTCGGCGGTAATATTTGACCACATTCCTGGCTTGCTGGCATCTACGTCTCCGTGGGACCTTTATATTCATCAATAACGTAATATAACCTAACCTAACCCAACCTATCATCTCGGCGGTAATATTTGACAACATTCCTGGCGAGTTGGCCTATACGTCTCCGTCAGACCGTTATATACAACAATAACATAGTATAAGCTAGGCTAACCCTGTCCATCATCTCGGCGGTAATATTTGACCACATTCCTGGCTTGTTGGCATCTACGTCTCTGTGGGACCTTTATATACATCAATAACGTAATATAACCTAACCTAACCCAACCTAACATCTCGGCGGTAATATTTGAAAACATTCATGGCGAGTTGGCATCTACGTCTCCGTGGTACATTTATATACATCAATAACGTAATATAACCTATCCTAACCCAAAATAGCATCTCGGCGATAATATTTGCCCACGTTCCTGGCTTGTTGGCATCTACGTCTCCGTGGGACCTTTATATACATCAATAACGTAATATAACCTAACCTAACCCAAACTATCATCTCGGCGGTAATATTTGACAACATTCATGGCGAGTTGGCCTCTACGTCTCCGTGGTACATTTATATACATCAATAACGTAATATAACCTATCCTAACCCGAAATAACATCTCGGCGGTAATATTTGACCACATTCCTGGCTTGCTGGCATCTACGTCTCCGTGGGACCTTTATATACATCAATAACGTAATATAACCTAACCTAACCCAACCTATCATCACGGCGGTAATATTTGACAACATTCCTGGCGAGTTGGCCTATACGTCTCCGTCGGACCGTTATATACAACAATAACATAGTATAAGCTAGGCTAACCCTGTCCATCATCTCGGCGGTAATATTTGACCACATTCCTGGCTTGTTGGCATCTACGTCTCCGTGGGACCTTTATATACATCAATAACGTAATATAACCTAACCTAACCCAACCTATCATCTCGGCGGTTATATTTGACAACATTCCTGGCGAGTTGGCCTCTACGTCTCCGTGGGACCTTCATATACATCAATAAAGAAATATAACCTAACCTAACCCAACCTAACATTTCGGCGGTATATATGACCTCATTCCTGGCGAGTTGGCCTCTACGTATCCGTGGGACCTTTATATACATCAATAACGTAATATAACCTAACCTAACCCAACCTAACATCTCGGCGGTAATATTTGAAAACATTCATGGCGAGTTGGCATCTACGTCTCCGTGGTACATTTATATACATCAATAACGTAATATAACCTATCCTAACCCAAAATACCATCTCGGCGGTAATATTTGACCACATTCCTGGCTTGCTGGCATCTACGTCTCCGTGGGACCTTTATATACATCAATAACGTAATATAACCTAACCTAACCCAAACTATCATCTCGGCGGTAATATTTGACAACATTCATGGCGAGTTGGCCTCTACGTCTCCGTGGTACATTTATATACATCAATAACGTAATATAACCTATCCTAACCCAAAATAACATCTCGGCGGTAATATTTGACCACATTCCTGGCTTGCTGGCATCTACGTCTCCGTGGGACCTTTATATTCATCAATAACGTAATATAACCTAACCTAACCCAACCTATCATCTCGGCGGTAATATTTGACAACATTCCTGGCGAGTTGGCCTATACGTCTCCGTCGGACCGTTATATACAACAATAACATAGTATAAGCTAGGCTAAACCTGTCCATCATCTCGGCGGTAATATTTGACCACATTCCTGGCTTGTTGGCATCTACGTCTCCGTGGCACCTTTATATACATCAATAACGTAATATAACCTAACCTAACCCAACCTATCATCTCGGCGGTAATATTTGACAACATTCCTGGCGAGTTGGCCTCTACGTCTCCGTGGGACCTTCATATACATCAATAACGAAATATAACCTAACCTAACCCAACCTAACATTTCGGCGGTATATATGACCTCATTCCTGGCGAGTTGGCCTCTACGTATCCGTGGGACCTTTATATACATCAATAACGTAATATAACCTAACCTAACCCAATCTAACATCTCGGCGGTAATATTTGAACACATTCCTGCCTTGTTGGCCTCTACGTCTCCGCGGGACCTTTATATACATCTATAACGTGATATAATCTAACCTAACCCAACCTAACATCTCGGCGGTAATATTTGAAAACATTCCTGGCGAGTTGTCCTCTACGTCACCGTGGGTCCTTTATAGACATCCATAACGTAATATAACCTAACCTAACCCAACCTAACATCTCGGCGGTAATATTTGACAACATACCTGGCGAGTTGGCCTCTACGTCTCCGTGGGACCTTCATATACATCAATAACGAAATATAACCTAACCTAACCCAACCTATCATCTCGGCGGTAATATTTGACAACATACCTGGCGAATTGGCTTATACGTCTCCGTGTGATCTTTATATACATCAAGAACGTAATATAACTTAACCTAACCCAACCTAACATCTCCGCGGTAATATTTGACAACATACCTTGCGAGTTGGCCTCTACGTCTCCGTGGGACCTTCATAGACATCAATAACGAAATATAACCTAACCTAACCCAACCTATCATCTCGGCGGTAATATTTGACAACATACCTGGCGAATTTGCCTCTACGTCTCCGTGTGATCTTTATATACATCAAGAACGTAATATAACATAACCTAACCCAACCTATCTGCTCTGCGGTAATATTTGACAACATTCCTGGCGAGTTGGCTTGTCCGTCTCCGTGGGACCTTTATATACATCAATAACGTAATATAACCTAACCAAACCCAACCTAACTTATCGGCGGTAATAATTGAAAACATACCTGACGAGTTGGCCTCTACGTCTCCGTAGGACCTTTATATACATCAATAACGTAATATAACTTAACCTAACCCAACCTAACATCTCCGCGGTAATATTTGTCAACATACCTTGCGAGTTGGCCTGTACGTCTCCGTGGGACCTTCATATACATCAATAACGAAATATAACCTAACCTAACCCAACCTATCATCTCGGCGGTAATATTTGACAACATACCTGGCGAATTGGCCTCTACGTCTCCGTGTGATCTTTATATACATCAAGAACGTAATATAACATAACCTAACCCAACCTACCCTCTCGGCGGTAATATTTGACAACATTCCTGGCGAGTTGGCTTCTCCGTCTCCGTGGGACCTTTATATACATCAATAACGTAATATAACGTAACCTAACCCAACCTATCATCGCGGCGGTAATATTTGACATCATTCCTGGCGAGTTGGCCTCTACATCTCCGTGGGATCTTTATATACATCAGTAACGTAATATAACCTAACCTAACCCAATCTAACATCTCGGCGGTAATATTTGACCACATTCCTGGCGAGTTGGCTTCTCCGTCTCCGTGGGACCTTTATATACATAAATAACGTAATATAACCTAACCTAACCCAACCTACCTTCTCGGCGGTAATATTTTACAACATTCCTGGCGAGTTGGCTTCTCCGTCTCCGTGGGTCCTTTATATACATCAATAACGTAATATAACGTAACCTAACCCAACCTATCATCGCGGCGGTAATATTTGACATCATTCCTGGCGAGTTGGCCTCTACGCCTCTGTGGGATCTTTATATACATCAATAACGTAATATCACCTAACCTGTCCCAACCAAACATCTCGGCGGTAATATTTGACATCATTCCTGGCGAGTTGGCTTCTACGTCTCCGTTTGACCATCATATACATCAATAACGTAATATAACGTAACATAACCCAACCTAACATCACCGCGGTAATATTTGACAACATACCTGGCGAGTTGGCCTCTACGTCTCCGTGGGACCTTCATATACATCAATAACGAAATATAACCTAACCTAACCCAACCTATCATCTCGGCGGTAATATTTGACAACATACCTGGCGAATTGGCCTATACGTCTCCGTGTGATCTTTATATACATCCAGAACGTAATATAACTTAACCTAACCCAACCTAACATCTCCGCGGTAATATTTGACAACATACCTTGCGAGTTGGCCTCTACGTCTCCGTGGGACCTTCATAGACATCAATAACGAAATATAACCTAACCTAACCCAACCTATCATCTCGGCGGTAATATTTGACAACATACCTGGCGAATTTGCCTCTACGTCTCCGTGTGATCTTTATATACATCAAGAACGTAATATAACATAACCTAACCCAACCTATCTGCTCTGCGGTAATATTTGACAACATTCCTGGCGAGTTGGCTTGTCCGTCTCCGTGGGACCTTTATATACATCAATAACGTCATATAACCTAACCAAACCCAACCTAACTTATCGGCGGTAATAATTGAAAACATACCTGACGAGTTGGCCTCTACGTCTCCGTAGGACCTTTATATACATCAATAACGTAATATAACTTAACCTAACCCAACCTAACATCTCCGCGGTAATATTTGTCAACATACCTTGCGAGTTGGCCTGTACGTCTCCGTGGGACCTTCATATACATCAATAACGAAATATAACCTAACCTAACCCAACCTATCATCTCGGCGGTAATATTTGACAACATACCTGGCGAATTGGCCTCTACGTCTCCGTGTGATCTTTATATACATCAAGAACGTAATATAACATAACCTAACCCAACCTACCCTCTCGGCGGTAATATTTGACAACATTCCTGGCGAGTTGGCTTCTCCGTCTCCGTGGGACCTTTATATACATCAATAACGTAATATAACGTAACCTAACCCAACCTATCATCGCGGCGGTAATATTTGACATCATTCCTGGCGAGTTGGCCTCTACATCTCCGTGGGATCTTTATATACATCAATAACGTAATATAACCTAACCTAACCCAATCTAACATCTCGGCGGTAATATTTGACCACATTCCTGGCGAGTTGGCTTCTCCGTCTCCGTGGGACCTTTATATACATCAATAACGTAATATAACCTAACCTAACCCAACCTACCTTCTCGGCGGTAATATTTTACAACATTCCTGGCGAGTTGGCTTCTCCGTCTCCGTGGGACCTTTATATACATCAATAACGTAATATAACGTAACCTAACCCAACCTATCATCGCGGCGGTAATATTTGACATCATTCCTGGCGAGTTGGCCTCTACGTCTCCGTCGGACCGTTATATACAACAATAACATAGTATAAGCTAGGCTAACCCTGTCCATCATCTCGGCGGTAATATTTGACCACATTCCTGGCTTGTTGGCATCTACGTCTCCGTGGGACCTTTATATACATCAATAACGTAATATAACCTAACCTAACCCAACCTATCATCTCGGCGGTAATATTTGACAACATTCCTGGCGAGTTGGCCTCTACGTCTCCGTGGGACCTTCATATACATCAATAACGAAATATAACCTAACCTAACCCAACCTAACATTTCGGCGGTATATATGACCTCATTCCTGGCGAGTTGGCCTCTACGTATCCGTGGGACCTTTATATACATCAATAACGTAATATAACCTAACCTAACCCAATCTAACATCTCGGCGGTAATATTTGAACACATTCCTGCCTTGTTGGCCTCTACGTCTCCGCGGGACCTTTATATACATCTATAACGTGATATAATCTAACCTAACCCAACCTAACATCTCGGCGGTAATATTTGAAAACATTCCTGGCGAGTTGGCATCTACGTCTCCGTGGTACATTTATATACATCAATAACGTAATATAACCTATCCTAACCCAAAATAGCATCTCGGCGATAATATTTGCCCACGTTCCTGGCTTGTTGGCATCTACGTCTCCGTGGGACCTTTATATACATCAATAACGTAATATAACCTATCCTAACCCAAAATAACATCTCGGCGGTTATATTTGACAACATTCATGGCGAGTTGGCCTCTACGTCTCCGTGGTACATTTATATACATCAATAACGTAATATAACCTATCCTAACCCAAAATAACATCTCGGCGGTAATATTTGACCACATTCCTGGCTTGCTGGCATTTACGTCTCCGTGGGACCTTTATATACATCAATAACGTAATATAACCTAACCTAACCCAACCTATCATCTCGGCGGTAATATTTGACAACATTCCTGGCGAGTTGGCCTATACGTCTCCGTCGGACCGTTATATACAACAATAACATAGTATAAGCTAGGCTAAACCTGTCCATCATCTCGGCGGTAATATTTGACCACATTCCTGCCTTGTTGGCATCTACGTCTCCGTGGCACCTTTATATACATCAATAACGTAATATAACCTAACCTAACCCAACCTATCATCTCGGCGGTAATATTTGACAACATTCCTGGCGAGTTGGCCTCTACGTCTCTGTGGGACCTTCATATACATCAATAACGAAATATAACCTAACCTAACCCAACCTAACATTTCGGCGGTATATATGACCTCATTCCTGGCGAGTTGGCCTCTACGTATCCGTGGGACCTTTATATACATCAATAACGTAATATAACCTAACCTAACCCAATCTAACATCTCGGCGGTAATATTTGAACACATTCCTGCCTTGTTGGCCTCTACGTCTCCGCGGGACCTTTATATACATCTATAACGTGATATAATCTAACCTAACCCAACCTAACATCTCGGCGGTAATATTTGAAAACATTCCTGGCGAGTTGGCCTCTACGTCACCGTGGGTCCTTTATAGACATCCATAACGTAATATAACCTAACCTAACCCAACCTAACATCTCGGCGGTAATATTTGACAACATACCTGGCGAGTTGGCCTCTACGTCTCCGTGGGACCTTCATATACATCAATAACGAAATATAACCTAACCTAACCCAACCTATCATCTCGGCGGTAATATTTGACAACATACCTGGCGAATTGGCTTATACGTCTCCGTGTGATCTTTATATACATCAAGAACGTAATATAACTTAACCTAACCCAACCTAACATCTCCGCGGTAATATTTGACAACATACCTTGCGAGTTGGCCTCTACGTCTCCGTGGGACCTTCATAGACATCAATAACGAAATATAACCTAACCTAACCCAACCTATCATCTCGGCGGTAATATTTGACAACATACCTGGCGAATTTGCCTCTACGTCTCCGTGTGATCTTTATATACATCAAGAACGTAATATAACATAACCTAACCCAACCTATCTGCTCTGCGGTAATATTTGACAACATTCCTGGCGAGTTGGCTTGTCCGTCTCCGTGGGACCTTTATATACATCAATAACGTAATATAACCTAACCAAACCCAACCTAACTTATCGGCGGTAATAATTGAAAACATACCTGACGAGTTGGCCTCTACGTCTCCGTAGGACCTTTATATACATCAATAACGTAATATAACTTAACCTAACCCAACCTAACATCTCCGCGGTAATATTTGTCAACATACCTTGCGAGTTGGCCTGTACGTCTCCGTGGGACCTTCATATACATCAATAACGAAATATAACCTAACCTAACCCAACCTATCATCTCGGCGGTAATATTTGACAACATACCTGGCGAATTGGCCTCTACGTCTCCGTGTGATCTTTATATACATCAAGAACGTAATATAACATAACCTAACCCAACCTACCCTCTCGGCGGTAATATTTGACAACATTCCTGGCGAGTTGGCTTCTCCGTCTCCGTGGGACCTTTATATACATCAATAACGTAATATAACGTAACCTAACCCAACCTATCATCGCGGCGGTAATATTTGACATCATTCCTGGCGAGTTGGCCTCTACATCTCCGTCGGATCTTTATATACATCAATAACGTAATATAACCTAACCTAACCCAATCTAACATCTCGGCGGTAATATTTGACCACATTCCTGGCGAGTTGGCTTCTCCGTCTCCGTGGGACCTTTATATACATCAATAACGTAATATAACCTAACCTAACCCAACCTACCTTCTCGGCGGTAATATTTTACAACATTCCTGGCGAGTTGGCTTCTCCGTCTCCGTGGGACCTTTATATACATCAATAACGTAATATAACGTAACCTAACCCAACCTATCATCGCGGCGGTAATATTTGACATCATTCCTGGCGAGTTGGCCTCTACGTCTCTGTGGGATCTTTATATACATCAATAACGTAATATAACCTAACCTGTCCCAACCAAACATCTCGGCGGTAATATTTGACATCATTCCTGGCGAGTTGGCTTCTACGTCTCCGTTTGACCATCATATACATCAATAACGTAATATAACGTAACATAACCCAACCTAACATCACCGCGGTAATATTTGACAACATACCTGGCGAGTTGGCCTCTACGTCTCCGTGGGACCTTCATATACATCAATAACGAAATATAACCTAACCTAACCCAACCTATCATCTCGGCGGTAATATTTGACAACATACCTGGCGAATTGGCCTATACGTCTCCGTGTGATCTTTATATACATCAAGAACGTAATATAACTTAACCTAACCCAACCTAACATCTCCGCGGTAATATTTGACAACATACCTTGCGAGTTGGCCTCTACGTCTCCGTGGGACCTTCATAGACATCAATAACGAAATATAACCTAACCTAACCCAACCTATCATCTCGGCGGTAATATTTGACAACATACCTGGCGAATTTGCCTCTACGTCTCCGTGTGATCTTTATATACATCAAGAACGTAATATAACATAACCTAACCCAACCTATCTGCTCTGCGGTAATATTTGACAACATTCCTGGCGAGTTGGCTTGTCCGTCTCCGTGGGACCTTTATATACATCAATAACGTCATATAACCTAACCAAACCCAACCTAACTTATCGGCGGTAATAATTGAAAACATACCTGACGAGTTGGCCTCTACGTCTCCGTAGGACCTTTATATACATCAATAACGTAATATAACTTAACCTAACCCAACCTAACATCTCCGCGGTAATATTTGACAACATACCTTGCGAGTTGGCCTCTACGTCTCCGTGGGACCTTCATATACATCAATAACGAAATATAACCTAACCTAACCCAACCTATCATCTCGGCGGTAATATTTGACAACATACCTGGCGAATTGGCCTCTACGTCTCCGTGTGATCTTTATATACATCAAGAACGTAATATAACATAACCTAACCCAACCTACCCTCTCGGCGGTAATATTTGACAACATTCCTGGCGAGTTGGCTTCTCCGTCTCCGTGGGACCTTTATATACATCAATAACGTAATATAACGTAACCTAACCCAACCTATCATCTCGGCGGTAATATTTGACCACATTCCTGGCGAGTTGGCTTCTCCGTCTCCGTGGGACCTTTATATACATCAATAACGTAATATAACCTAACCTAACCCAACCTACCTTCTCGGCGGTAATATTTTACAACATTCCTGGCGAGTTGGCTTCTCCGTCTCCGTGGGACCTTTATATACATCAATAACGTAATATAACGTAACCTAACCCAACCTATCATCGCGGCGGTAATATTTGACATCATTCCTGGCGAGTTGGCCTCTACGTCTCTGTGGGATCTTTATATACATCAATAACGTAATATAACCTAACCTGTCCCAACCAAACATCTCGGCGGTAATATTTGACATCATTCCTGGCGAGATGGCTTCTACGTCTCTGTTTGACCATCATATACATCAATAACGTAATATAACGTAACCTAACCCAACCTAACATCTCCGCGGTAATATTTGACCACATACCTGGTGAGTTGGCCTCTACGTCCCCGTGGGACATTTATATACATCAATAACGTAATATAACCTTACCTAACCCAACCTAACATCTCGGCGGTAATATTTGACCACATTCCTGGCGAGTTGGCTTCTCCGTCTCCGTGGGACCTTTATATACATTAATAACGTAATATAAGGTAACCTAACCCACCCTAACATCTCGGCGGTAATATTTGACAACATACCTGGCGAGTTGGCCTCTACGTCTCCGTGGGACCTTCATATACATCAATAACGAAATATAACCTAACCTAACCCAACCTATCATCTCGGCGGTAATATTTGACAACATACCTGGCGAATTGGCCTATACGTCTCCGTGTGATCTTTATATACATCAAGAACGTAATATAACTTAACCTAACCCAACCTAACATCTCCGCGGTAATATTTGACAACATACCTTGCGAGTTGGCCTCTACGTCTCCGTGGGACCTTCATAGACATCAATAACGTAATATAACGTAACCTAACCCAACCTATCATCGCGGCGGTAATATTTGACATCATTCCTGGCGAGTTGGCCTCTACGTCTCCGTGGGATCTTTATATACATCAATAACGTAATATAACCTAACCTAACCCAATCTAACATCTCGGCGGTAATATTTGACCACATTCCTGGCGAGTTGGCTTCTCCGTCTCCGTGGGACCTTTATATACATCAATAACGAAATATAACCTAACCTAACCCAACCTAACATCTCGCCGGTAATATTTGACAACATTCCTTTCGAGTTGGCCTCTAGGTCTCCGTTTGACCTTCATATACGTCAATAACGTAATATTACCTAACGTAACCCAACCTATCATCTCGGCGGTAATATTTGACAACATTCCTGGCTTGTTGGCCTCTACGTCTGCGTGGGACGTTTATATACTTCAAGAACGTAATATAACCTAACCTAACCCAACCTAACATCTCGGCGGTAATATTTGACCACATTCCTGGCTTGTTGGCCTCTATGTCTCCGCGGGACCTTTATATACATCAATTACGTAATATAACCTAACCTAACCCAACCTATCATCTCGGCGGTAATATTTGACCACAAACCTGGCGAGTTGGCCTCTACGTCTCCATGGGACCTTCATATACATCAATAACGAAATATAACCTAACCTAACCCAACCTATCATCTCGGCGGTAATATTTGACAACATACCTGGCGAAATGGCCTCTACGTCTCCGTGTGATCTTTATATACATCAAGAACGTAATATAACATTACCTAACCCAACCTATCTTCTCTGCCGTAATATTTGACAACATTCCTGGCGAGTTGGCTTGTCCGTCTCCGTGGGACCTTTATATACATCAATAACGTAATATAACCTAACCAAACCCAACCTAACTTATCGGCGGTAATAATTGAAAACATACCTGGCGAGTTGGCGTCTACGTCCCCGTAGGACCTTTATATACATCAATAACGTAATATAACCTAACCTAACCCAACTTAACATCTCCGCGGTAATATTTGACCACATACCTGGCGAGTTGGCCTCTACGTCTCCGTGGGACCTTCATATACATCAATAACGAAATATAACCTAACCTAACCCAACCTATCTTCTCTGCGGTAATATTTGACAACATTCCTTTCGAGTTGGCCTCTAGGTCTCCGTTTGACCTTCATATACATCAATAACGTAATATTACCTAACGTAACCCAACCTATCATCTCGACGGTAATATTTGACAACATTCCTGGCTTGTTGGCCTCTATGTCTCCGCGGGACCTTTATATACATCAATAACGTAATATAACCTAACCTAACCCAACCTATCATCTCGGCGGTAATATTTGACCACATTCCTGGCTTGTTGTCCCCTATGCCTCCGTGGGACCTTTATATACATCAATAACGTAATATAACCTAACCTAACCCAACCTAACATCTCGGCGGTAATATTTGACATCAATCCTGGCGAGTTGGCCTCTACGTCTCCGTGGGACCTTTATATACATCTATAACGTAATATAACCTAACCTAAACCAACCTAACATCTCGGCGATAATATTTGACCACATTCCTGACTTGTTGGCCTCTACGTCTCCGCGGGACCTTTATATACATCAATAACGTAATATAACGTAACCTAACCCAACCTAAAATCTCGGCGGTAATATTTGACATCATTCCTTGCGAGTTGGCCTCTACGTCTCCGTGGGAACTTTATATACATTAATATCGTAATATAACCTAACATAACCCAACCTAACATCTCCGCGGTAATATTTGACCACATACCTGGCGAGTTGGCCTCTACGTCTCCATGGGACCTTCATATACATCAATAACGAAATATAACCTAACCTAACCCAACCTATCATCTCGGCGGTAATATTTGACAACATACCTGGCGAATTGGCCTCTACGTCTCCGTGTGATCTTTATATACATCAAGAACGTAATATAACCTAACCTAACCCAACTTAACATCTCCGCGGTAATATTTGACCACATACCTGGCGAGTTGGCCTCTACGTCTCCGTGGGACCTTCATATACATCAATAACGAAATATAACCTAACCTAACCCAACCTATCTTCTCTGCGGTAATATTTGACAACATTCCTTTCGAGTTGGCCTCTAGGTCTCCGTTTGACCTTCATATACATCAATAACGTAATATTACCTAACGTAACCCAACCTATCATCTCGACGGTAATATTTGACAACATTCCTGGCTTGTTGGCCTCTACGTCTGCGTGGGACGTTTATATACTTCAAGAACGTAATATAACCTAACCTAACCCAACCTAACATCTCGGCGGTAATATTTGACCACATACCTGGTGAGTTGGCCTCTACGTCCCCGTGGGACCTTTATATACATCAATAACGTAATATAACCTTACCTAACCCAACCTAACATCTCGCCGGTAATATTTGACCACATTCCTGGCTTGTTGGCCTCTATGTCTCCGTGGGACCTTTATATACATCAATAACGTAATATAACGTAACCTAACCCACCCTAACATCTCGGCGGTAATATTTGACATCATTCCTGGCGAGATGGCTTCTACGTCTCCGTTTGACCATCATATACATCCATAACGTAATATAACGTAACCTAACCCAACCTAACATCACCGCGGTAATATTTGACCACATACCTGGCGAGTCGGCCTCTACGTCTCCGTGGGACCTTCATATACATCAATAACGAAATATAACCTAACCTAACCCAACCTAACATCTCGCCGGTAATATTTGACAACATTCCTTTCGAGTTGGCCTCTAGGTGTCCGTTTGACCTTCATATACATCAATTACGTAATATTACCTAACGTAACCCAACCTATCATCTCGACGGTAATATTTGACAACATTCCTGGCTTGTTGGCCTCTATGTCTCCGCGGGACCTTTATATACATCAATAACGTAATATAACCTAACCTAACCCAACCTATCATCTCGGCGGTAATATTTGACCACATTCCTGGCTTGTTGTCCCCTATGCCTCCGTGGGACCTTTATATACATCAATAACGTAATATAACCTAACCTAACCCAACCTACCATCTCGGCGGTAATATTTGACATCAATCCTGGCGAGTTGGCCTCTACGTCTCCGTGGGACCTTTATATACATATATAACGTAATATAACCTAACCTAAACCAACCTAACATCTCGGCGATAATATTTGACCACATTCCTGGCTTGTTGGCCTCTACGTCTCCGCGGGACCTTTATATACATCAATAACGTAATATAACGTAACCTAACCCAACCTAAAATCTCGGCGGTAATATTTGACATCATTCCTGGCGAGTTGGCCTCTACGTCTCCGTGGGAACTTTATATACATCAATATCGTAATATAACCTAACCTAACCCAACCTAACATCTCCGCGGTAATATTTGACCACATACCTGGCGAGTTGGCCTCTACGTCTCCGTGGGACCTTCATATACATCAATAACGAAATATAACCTAACCTAACCCAACCTATCATCTCGGCGGTAATATTTGACAACATACCTGGCGAATTGGCCTCTACGTCTCCGTGTGATCTTTATATACATCAAGAACGAAATATAACATTACCTAACCCAACCTATCTTCTCTGCGGTAATATTTGACAACATTCCTGGCGAGTTGGCTTGTCCGTCTCCGTGGGACCTTTATATACATCAATAACGTAATATAACCTAACCAAACCCAACCTAACTTATCGGCGGTAATAATTGAAAACATACCTGGCGAGTTGGCCTCTACGCCTCCGTAGGACCTTTATATACATCAATAACGTAATATAACCTAACCTAACCCAACCTAACATCTCCGCGGTAATATTTGACCACATACCTGGCGAGTTGGCCCCTACGTCTCCGTGGGACCTTCATATACATCAATAACGAAATATAACCTAACCTAACCCAACCTATCTTCTCTGCGGTAATATTTGACAACATTCCTGGCGAGTTGGCTTGTCCTTCTTTGTGGGACCTTTATATACATCAATAACGTAATATAACCTAACCTAACCCAACCTTTCATCTCGGCGGTAATATTTGACCACATTCCAGGCTTGTTGGCCTCTATGTCTCCGTGGGACCTTTATATACATCAATAACGTAATATAACCTAACCTAACCCAACCTAAAATCTCGGCGGTAATATTTGACATCATTCCTGGCGAGTTGGCCTCTACGTCTCCGTGGGAGCTTTATATAGATCAATATCGTAATATAACCTAACCTAACCCAACCTAACATCTCGGCGGTAATATTTGACCACATTTCTGTCTTGTTGGCCTCTACGTCTCCGTGGGACCTTCATATACATCAATAACGAAATATAACCTAACCTAACCCAACCTAACATCTCGCCGGTAATATTTGACAACATTCCTTTCGAGTTGGCCTCTAGGTCTCCGTTTGACCTTCATATACATGAATAACGTAATATTACCTAACGTAACCCAACCTATCATCTCGACGGTAGTATTTGACAACATTCCTGGCTTGTTGGCCTCTACGTCTGCGTGGGACCTTTATATACTTCAAGAACGTAATATAACCTAACCTAACCCAACCTAACATCTCGGCGGTAATATTTGACATCATTCCTGGCGAGTTGGCTTGTACGTCTCCGTGTGATCTTTATATACATCAAGAACGTAATATAACTTAACCTAACCCAACCTATCATCTCGGCGGTAATATTTGACAACATACCTGGCGAATTGGCCTATACGTCTCCGTGTTATCTTTATATACACCAAGAACGTAATATAACCTAACCTAACCCAACTTAACATCTCCGCGGTAATATTTGACCACATACCTGGCGAGTTGGCCTCTACGTCTCCGTGGGACCTTCATATACATCAATAACGAAATATAACCTAACCTAACCCAACCTATCTTCTCTGCGGTAATATTTGACAACATTCCTTTCGAGTTGGCCTCTAGGTCTCCGTTTGACCTTCATATACATCAATAACGTAATATTACCTAACGTAACCCAACCTATCATCTCGACGGTAATATTTGACAACATTCCTGGCTTGTTGGCCTCTACGTCTGCGTGGGACGTTTATATACTTCAAGAACGTAATATAACCTAACCTAACCCAACCTAACATCTCGGCGGTAATATTTGACCACATACCTGGTGAGTTGGCCTCTACGTCCCCGTGGGACCTTTATATACATCAATAACGTAATATAACCTTACCTAACCCAACCTAACATCTCGCCGGTAATATTTGACCACATTCCTGGCTTGTTGGCCTCTATGTCTCCGTGGGACCTTTATATACATCAATAACGTAATATAACGTAACCTAACCCACCCTAACATCTCGGCGGTAATATTTGACATCATTCCTGGCGAGATGGCTTCTACGTCTCCGTTTGACCATCATATACATCCATAACGTAATATAACGTAACCTAACCCAACCTAACATCACCGCGGTAATATTTGACCACATACCTGGCGAGTCGGCCTCTACGTCTCCGTGGGACCTTCATATACATCAATAACGAAATATAACCTAACCTAACCCAACCTAACATCTCGCCGGTAATATTTGACAACATTCCTTTCGAGTTGGCCTCTAGGTGTCCGTTTGACCTTCATATACATCAATTACGTAATATTACCTAACGTAACCCAACCTATCATCTCGACGGTAATATTTGACAACATTCCTGGCTTGTTGGCCTCTATGTCTCCGCGGGACCTTTATATACATCAATAACGTAATATAACCTAACCTAACCCAACCTATCATCTCGGCGGTAATATTTGACCACATTCCTGGCTTGTTGTCCCCTATGCCTCCGTGGGACCTTTATATACATCAATAACGTAATATAACCTAACCTAACCCAACCTACCATCTCGGCGGTAATATTTGACATCAATCCTGGCGAGTTGGCCTCTACGTCTCCGTGGGACCTTTATATACATATATAACGTAATATAACCTAACCTAAACCAACCTAACATCTCGGCGATAATATTTGACCACATTCCTGGCTTGTTGGCCTCTACGTCTCCGCGGGACCTTTATATACATCAATAACGTAATATAACGTAACCTAACCCAACCTAAAATCTCGGCGGTAATATTTGACATCATTCCTGGCGAGTTGGCCTCTACGTCTCCGTGGGAACTTTATATACATCAATATCGTAATATAACCTAACCTAACCCAACCTAACATCTCCGCGGTAATATTTGACCACATACCTGGCGAGTTGGCCTCTACGTCTCCGTGGGACCTTCATATACATCAATAACGAAATATAACCTAACCTAACCCAACCTATCATCTCGGCGGTAATATTTGACAACATACCTGGCGAATTGGCCTCTACGTCTCCGTGTGATCTTTATATACATCAAGAACGAAATATAACATTACCTAACCCAACCTATCTTCTCTGCGGTAATATTTGACAACATTCCTGGCGAGTTGGCTTGTCCGTCTCCGTGGGACCTTTATATACATCAATAACGTAATATAACCTAACCAAACCCAACCTAACTTATCGGCGGTAATAATTGAAAACATACCTGGCGAGTTGGCCTCTACGCCTCCGTAGGACCTTTATATACATCAATAACGTAATATAACCTAACCTAACCCAACCTAACATCTCCGCGGTAATATTTGACCACATACCTGGCGAGTTGGCCCCTACGTCTCCGTGGGACCTTCATATACATCAATAACGAAATATAACCTAACCTAACCCAACCTATCTTCTCTGCGGTAATATTTGACAACATTCCTGGCGAGTTGGCTTGTCCTTCTTTGTGGGACCTTTATATACATCAATAACGTAATATAACCTAACCTAACCCAACCTTTCATCTCGGCGGTAATATTTGACCACATTCCAGGCTTGTTGGCCTCTATGTCTCCGTGGGACCTTTATATACATCAATAACGTAATATAACCTAACCTAACCCAACCTAAAATCTCGGCGGTAATATTTGACATCATTCCTGGCGAGTTGGCCTCTACGTCTCCGTGGGAGCTTTATATAGATCAATATCGTAATATAACCTAACCTAACCCAACCTAACATCTCGGCGGTAATATTTGACCACATTTCTGTCTTGTTGGCCTCTACGTCTCCGTGGGACCTTCATATACATCAATAACGAAATATAACCTAACCTAACCCAACCTAACATCTCGCCGGTAATATTTGACAACATTCCTTTCGAGTTGGCCTCTAGGTCTCCGTTTGACCTTCATATACATGAATAACGTAATATTACCTAACGTAACCCAACCTATCATCTCGACGGTAGTATTTGACAACATTCCTGGCTTGTTGGCCTCTACGTCTGCGTGGGACCTTTATATACTTCAAGAACGTAATATAACCTAACCTAACCCAACCTAACATCTCGGCGGTAATATTTGACATCATTCCTGGCGAGTTGGCTTGTACGTCTCCGTGTGATCTTTATATACATCAAGAACGTAATATAACTTAACCTAACCCAACCTATCATCTCGGCGGTAATATTTGACAACATACCTGGCGAATTGGCCTATACGTCTCCGTGTTATCTTTATATACACCAAGAACGTAATATAACTTAACCTAACCCAACCTAACATCTCCGCGGTAATATTTGACAACATACCTTGCGAGTTGGCCTCTACGTCTCCGTGGGACCTTCATATACATCAATAACGAAATATAACCTAACCTAACCCAACCTATCATCTCGGCGGTAATATTTGACAACATACCTGGCGAATTGGCCTCTACGTCTCCGTGCGATCTTTATATACATCAAGAACGTAATATAACATAACCTAACCCAACCTATCTGCTCTGCGGTAATATTTGACAACATTCCTGGCGAGTTGGCTTGTCCTTCTCCGTGGGACCTTTATATACATCAATAACGTAATATACCCTAACCAAACCCAACCTAACTTATCGGCGGTAATAATTGAAAACATACCTGGCGAGTTGGCCTCTACGTCTCCGTAGGACCTTTATATACATCAATAACGTAATATAACTTAACCTAACCCAACCTAACATCTCCGCGGTAATATTTGACAACATACCTTGCGAGTTGGCCTCTACGTCTCCGTGAGACCTTCATATACATCAATAACGAAATATAACTTAACCTAACCCAACCTATCATCTCGGCGGTAATATTTGACAACATACCTGGCGAATTGGCCTCTACGTCTCCGTGTGATCTTTATATACATCAAGAACGTAATATAACATAACCTAACCCAACCTACCCTCTCGGCGGTAATATTTGACAACATTCCTGGCGAGTTGGCTTCTCCGTCTCCGTGGAACCTTTATATACATCAATAACGTAATATAACGTAACCTAACCCAACCTATCATCGCGGCGGTAATATTTGACAACATACCTTGCGAGTTGGCCTCTACGTCTCCGTGGGACCTTCATATACATCAATAACGAAATATAACCTAACCTAACCCAACCTATCATCTCGGCGGTAATATTTGAAAACATACCTGGCGAGGTGGCCTCTACGTCTCCGTGGGATATTTATATACATCAATAACATAATATAACATAAGCTAACCCAATATAACATCTCGGCGGTAATATTTGACCACATTCCTGGCTTGTTGGACTCTACGTCTCCGTGGGGCCGTCATAGAGAACTATAACGTAATATAACCTAACCTAACCCAACCTAACATCTCGGCGGTAATATTTGAAAACATTCCTGGCGAGTTGGCCTCTACGTCCCCGTGGGAGCTTTATATACATCAATAACGTAATATAACCTTACCTAACCCAACCTAACATCTCGCCGGTAATATTTGACCACATTCCTGGCTTGTTGGCCTCTATGTCTCCGTTCGACCTTTATATACATTAATAACGTAATATATCCTAACCTAACCCAACCTAACATCTCGGCGGTAATATTTGACATCATTCCTGGCGAGATGGCTTCTACGTCTCTGTTTGACCATCATATACATCAAGAACGTAATATAACGTAACCTAAACCAACCTAACATCTCCGCGGTAATATTTGACCACATACCTGGCGAGTTGGCCTCTACGTCTCCGTGGGATCTTCATATACATCAATAACGAAATATAACCTTACCTAACCCAACCTAAAATCTCGGCGGTAATATTTGACATGATTCCTGGCGAGTTGGCCTCTACGTCTCCGTGGGAACTTTATATACATCAATATCGTAATATAACCTAACCTAACCCAACCTAACATCTCCGCGGTAATATTTGACCACATAACTGGCGAGTTGGCCTCTACGTCTCCGTGGGACCTTCATGTACATCAATAACGAAATATAACCTAACCTAACCCAACCTATCATCTCGGCGGTAATATTTGACAACATACCTGGCGAATTGGCCTCTACGTCTCCGTGTGATATTTATATACATCAAGAACGTAATATAACATAACCTAACCCAACCTATCTGCTCTGCGGTAATATTTGACAACATTCCTGGCGAGTTGGCTTCTCCGTCTCCGCGGGACCTTTATATACATCAATAACGTAATATAACGTAACCTAACCCAAACTAACATCGCGGCGGTAATATTTGACATCATTCCTGGCGAGTTGGCCTCTACATCTCCGTGGGATCTTTATATACATCAATAACGTAATATAACCTAACCTAACCCAATCAAACATCTCGGCGGTAATATTTGACCACATTCCTGGCGAGTTGGCTTCTCCGTATCCGTGGGACCTTTATATACTTCAATAACGTAATATAACCTAACCTAACCCAACCTACCTTCTCGGCGGTAATATTTGACAACATTCCTGGCGAGTTGGCTTCTCCGTCTCCGTGGGACACTTATATACATCAATAACGTAATATAACGTAACCTAACCCAACCTAACATCTCCGCGGTAATATTTGACCACATACCTGGTGAGTTGGCCTCTACGTCCCCGTGGGACCTTTATATACATCAATAACGTAATATAACCTTACCTAACCCAACCTAACATCTCGCCGGTAATATTTGACCACATTCCTGGCTTGTTGGCCTCTATGTCTCCGTGGGACCTTTATATACATCAATAACGTAATATAACGTAACCTAACCCACCCTAACATCTCGGCGGTAATATTTGACATCATTCCTGGCGAGATGGCTTCTACGTCTCCGTTTGACCATCATATACATCAATAACGTAATATAACGTAACCTAACCCAACCTAACATCTCCGCGGTAATATTTGACCACATACCTGGCGAGTCGGCCTCTGCGTCTCCGTGGGACCTTCAGATACATCAATAACGAAATATAACCTAACCTAACCCAACCTAACATCTCGCCGGTAATATTTGACAACATTCCTTTCGAGTTGGCCTCTAGGTCTCCGTTTGACCTTCATATACATCAATAACGTAATATTACCTAACGTAACCCAACCTATCATCTCGACGGTAATATTTGACAACATTCCTGGCTTGTTGGCCACTACGTCTGCGTGGGACGTTTATATACTTCAAGAACGTAATGTAACCTAACCTAACCCAACCTAACATCTCGGCGGTAATATTTGACAACATTCCTGGCGAGTTGGCTTCTCCGTCTCCGTGGGACCTTTATATACATCAATAACGTAATATAACCTAACCTAACCCAACCGAACATCTCGGCGGTAATATTTGACAACATACCTTGCGAGTTGGCCTCTACGTCTCCGCGGGATCTTTATATACATCAAGAACGTAATATAACATAACCTAACCCAACCTATCTTCTCGGCGGTAATATTTGACAATATTCCTGGCGAGTTGGCTTCTCCGTCTCCGTGGGACCTTTATCTACATCAATAACGTAATATAACCAAACCTAACCCAACATAACTTCTCGGCGGTAATAATTGAAAACATACTTGGCGAGTTGGCCTCTACGTCTCCGTAGGACCCTTATATACATCAATAACGTAATATAACCTAACCTAACCCAACCTAACATCTCGGCGGTAATATTTGACCACATTCCTGGCTTGTTGGCCTCTATGTCTTCGCGGGACCTTTATATACATCAATAACGTAATATAACCTAACCTAACCCAACCTTTCATCTCGGCGGTAATATGTGACCACATTCCAGGCTTGTTGGCCTCTACGTCTCCGCGGGACCTTTATATACATCAATAACGTAATATAACGTAACCTAACCCAACCTAAAATCTCGGCGGTAATATTTGACATCATTCCTGGCGAGTTGGCCTCTACGTCTCCGTGGGAACTTTATATACATCAATATCGTAATATAACCTAACCTAACCCAACCTAACATCTCCGCGGTAATATTTGACCACATACCTGGCGAGTTGGCCTCTACGTCTCCGTGGGACCTTCATATACATCAATAACGAAATATAACCTAACCTAACCCAACCTATCTTCCCTGCGGTAATATTTGACAACATTCCTGGCGAGTTGGCTTGTCCTTCTCCGTGGGACCTTTATATACATCAATAACGTAATATAACCTAACCAAACCCAACCTAACTTATCGGCGGTAATAACTGAAAACATACCTGGCGAGTTGGCCTCTACGTCTCCGTAGGACCTTTATATACATCAATAACGTAATATAACCTAACCTAACACAAGCTTTCATCTCGGCGGTAATATTTGACCACATTCCAGGCTTGTTGGCCTCTATGTCTCCGTGGGACCTTTATATACATCAATAACGTAATATAACCTAACCTAACCCAACCTAACATCTCGGCGGTAATATTTGACCACATTCCTGTCTTGTTGGCCTCTACGTCTCCGTGGGACCTTCATATACATCAATAACGAAATATAACCTAACCTAACCCAACCTAACATCTCGCCGGTAATATTTGACAACATTCCTTTCGAGTTGGCCTCTAGGTCTCCGTTTGACCTTCATATACATGAATAACGTAATATTACCTAACGTAACCCAACCTATCATCTCGACGGTAGTATTTGACAACATTCCTGGCTTGTTGGCCTCTACGTCTGCGTGGGACCTTTATATACTTCAAGAACGTAATATAACCTAACCTAACCCAACCTAACATCTCGGCGGTAATATTTGACAACATTCCTGGCGTGTTGGCTTCTCCGTCTCCGTGGGACCCTTATATATATCAATAACGTAATATAACCTAACCTAACCCAACCCAACATCTCGGCGGTAATATTTGACCACATTCCTGGCTTGTTGGACTCTATGTCTCCGTGGGACCTTTATATACATCAATAACGTAATATAACCTAACCTAACCCAACCTAACATCTCGGCGGTAATATTTGACATCATTCCTGGCGAGTTGGCTTCTACGTCTCCGTTTGACCATCATATACATCAATAACGTAATATAACGTAACCTAACCCAACCTAACATCACCGCGGTAATATTTGACAACATACCTGGCGAGTTGGCCTCTACGTCTCCGTGGGACCTTCATATACATCAATAACGAAATATAACCTAACCTAACCCAACCTAACATCTCGGCGGTAATATTTGACAACATACCTGGCGAATTGGCCTATACGTCTCCGTGTGATCTTTATATACATCAAGAACGTAATATAACTTAACCTAACCCAACCTAACATCTCCGCGGTAATATTTGACAACATACCTTGCGAGTTGGCCTCTACGTCTCCGTGGGACCTTCATAGACATCAATAACGAAATATAACCTAACCTAACCCAACCTATCATCTCGGCGGTAATATTTGACAACATACCTGGCGAATTTGCCTCTACGTCTCCGTGTGATCTTTATATACATCAAGAACGTAATATAACATAACCTAACCCAACCTATCTGCTCTGCGGTAATATTTGACAACATTCCTGGCGAGTTGGCTTGTCCGTCTCCGTGGGACCTTTATATACATCAATAACGTAATATAACCTAACCAAACCCAACCTAACTTATCGGCGGTAATAATTGAAAACATACCTGACGAGTTGGCCTCTACGTCTCCGTAGGACCTTTATATACATCAATAACGTAATATAACTTAACCTAACCCAACCTAACATCTCCGCGGTAATATTTGACAACATACCTTGCGAGTTGGCCTCTACGTCTCCGTGGGACCTTCATATACATCAATAATGAAATATAACCTAACCTAACCCAACCTATCATCTCGGCGGTAATATTTGACAACATACCTGGCGAATTGGCCTCTACGTCTCCGTGTGATCTTTATATACATCAAGAACGTAATATAACATAACCTAACCCAACCTACCCTCTCGGCGGTAATATTTGACAACATTCCTGGCGAGTTGGCTTCTCCGTCTCCGTGGGACCTTTATATACATCAATAACGTAATATAACGTAACCTAACCCAACCTATCATCTCGGCGGTAATATTTGAAAACATTCCTGGCGAGTTGGCCTCTACGTCTGCGTGGGACGTTTATGTACTTCAAGAACGTAATATAACCTAACCTAACCCAACCTAACATCTCGGCGGTAATATTTGACAACATTCCTGGCGAGTTGGCTTCTCCGTCTCCGTGGGACCTTTATATACATCAATAACGTAATATAACCTAACCTAACCCAACCGAACATCTCGGCGGTAATATTTGACAACATTCCTTTCGAGTTGGCCTCTAGGTCTCCGTTTGACCTTCATATACATCAATAACGTAATATTACCTAACGTAACCCAACCTATCATCTCGACGGTAATATTTGACAACATTCCTGGCTTGTTGGCCTCGACGTCTGCGTGCGACGTTTATATACTTCAAGAACGTAATGTAACCTAACCTAACCCAACCTAACATCTCGGCGGTAATATTTGACAACATTCCTGGCGAGTTGGCTTCTCCGTCTCCGTGGGACCTTTATATACATCAATAACGTAATATAACCTAACCTAACCCAACCGAACATCTCGGCGGTAATATTTGACAACATACCTTGCGAGTTGGCCTCTACGTCTCCGCGGGATCTTTATATACATCAAGAACGTAATATAACATAACCTAACCCAACCTATCTTCTCGGCGGTAATATTTGACAATATTCCTGGCGAGTTGGCTTCTCCGTCTCCGTGGGACCTTTATCTACATCAATAACGTAATATAACCAAACCTAACCCAACATAACTTCTCGGCGGTAATAATTGAAAACATACTTGGCGAGTTGGCCTCTACGTCTCCGTAGGACCCTTATATACATCAATAACGTAATATAACCTAACCTAACCCAACCTAACATCTCGGCGGTAATATTTGACCACATTCCTGGCTTGTTGGCCTCTATGTCTCCGTAGGACCTTTATATACATCAATAACGTAATATAACCTAACCTAACCCAACCTTTCATCTCGGCGGTAATATGTGACAACATTCCAGGCTTGTTGGCCTCTACGTCTCCGCGGGACCTTTATATACATCAATAACGTAATATAACGTAACCTAACCCAACCTAAAATCTCGGCGGTAATATTTGACATCATTCCTGGCGAGTTGGCCTCTACGTCTCCGTGGGAACTTTATATACATCAATATCGTAATATAACCTAACCTAACCCAACCTAACATCTCCGCGGTAATATTTGACCACATACCTGGCGAGTTGGCCTCTACGTCTCCGTGGGACCTTCATATACATCAATAACGAAATATAACCTAACCTAACCCAACCTATCTTCCCTGCGGTAATATTTGACAACATTCCTGGCGAGTTGGCTTGTCCTTCTCCGTGGGACCTTTATATACATCAATAACGTAATATAACCTAACCAAACCCAACCTAACTTATCGGCGGTAATAATTGAAAACATACCTGGCGAGTTGGCCTCTACGTCTCCGTAGGACCTTTATATACATCAATAACGTAATATAACCTAACCTAACCCAAGCTTTCATCTCGGCGGTAATATTTGACCACATTCCAGGCTTGTTGGCCTCTATGTCTCCGTGGGACCTTTATATACATCAATAACGTAATATAACCTAACCTAACCCAACCTAACATCTCGGCGGTAATATTTGACCACATTCCTGTCTTGTTGGCCTCTACGTCTCCGTGGGACCTTCATATACATCAATAACGAAATATAACCTAACCTAACCCAACCTAACATCTCGCCGGTAATATTTGGCAACATTCCTTTCGAGTTGGCCTCTAGGTCTCCGTTTGACCTTCATATACATGAATAACGTAATATTACCTAACGTAACCCAACCTATCATCTCGACGGTAGTATTTGACAACATTCCTGGCTTGTTGGCCTCTACGTCTGCGTGGGACCTTTATATACTTCAAGAACGTAATATAACCTAACCTAACCCAACCTAACATCTCGGCGGTAATATTTGACAACATTCCTGGCGTGTTGGCTTCTCCGTCTCCGTGGGACCCTTATATATATCAATAACGTAATATAACCTAACCTAACCCAACCCAACATCTCGGCGGTTATATTTGACCACATTCCTGGCTTGTTGGACTCTATGTCTCCGTGGGACCTTTATATACATCAATAACGTAATATAACCTAACCTAACCCAACCTAACATCTCGGCGGTAATATTTGACATCATTCCTGGCGAGTTGGCTTCTACTTCTCCGTTTGACCATCATATACATCAATAACGTAATATAACGTAACCTAACCCAACCTAACATCACCGCGGTAATATTTGACAACATACCTGGCGAGTTGGCCTCTACGTCTCCGTGGGACCTTCATATATATCAATAACGAAATATAACCTAACCTAACCCAACCTATCATCTCGGCGGTAATATTTGACAACATACCTGGCGAATTGGCCTATACGTCTCCGTGTGATCTTTATATACATCAAGAACGTAATATAACTTAACCTAACCCAACCTAACATCTCCGCGGTAATATTTGACAACATACCTTGCGAGTTGGCCTCTACGTCTCCGTGGGACCTTCATAGACATCAATAACGAAATATAACCTAACCTAACCCAACCTATCATCTCGGCGGTAATATTTGACAACATACCTGGCGAATTTGCCTCTACGTCTCCGTGTGATCTTTATATACATCAAGAACGTAATATAACATAACCTAACCCAACCTATCTGCTCTGCGGTAATATTTGACAACATTCCTGGCGAGTTGGCTTGTCCGTCTCCGTGGGACCTTTATATACATCAATAACGTAATATAACCTAACCAAACCCAACCTAACTTATCGGCGGTAATAATTGAAAACATACCTGACGAGTTGGCCTCTACGTCTCCGTAGGACCTTTATATACATCAATAACGTAATATAACTTAACCTAACCCAACCTAACATCTCCGCGGTAATATTTGACAACATACCTTGCGAGTAGGCCTCTACGTCTCCGTGGGACCTTCATATACATCAATAACGAAATATAACCTAACCTAACCCAACCTATCATCTCGGCGGTAATATTTGACAACATACCTGGCGAATTGGCCTCTACGTCTCCGTGTGATCTTTATATACATCAAGAACGTAATATAACATAACCTAACCCAACCTACCCTCTCGGCGGTAATATTTGACAACATTCCTGGCGAGTTGGCTTCTCCGTCTCCGTGGGACCTTTATATACATCAATAACGTAATATAACGTAAGCTAACCCAACCTATCATCGCGGCGGTAATATTTGACATCATTCCTGGCGAGTTGGCCTCTACATCTCCGTGGGATCTTTATATACATCAATAACGTAATATAACCTAACCTAACCCAACCTACCTTCTCGGCGGTAATATTTGACAACATTCCTGGCGAGTTGGCTTCTCCGTCTCCGTGGGACATTTATATACATCAATAACGTAATATAACGTAACCTAACCCAACCTAACATCTCCGCGGTAATATTTGACCACATACCTGGTGAGTTGGCCTCTACGTCCCCGTGGGACCTTTATATACATCAATAACGTAATATAACCTTACCTAACCCAACCTAACATCTCGCCGGTAATATTTGACCACATTGCTGGCTTGTTGGCCTCTATGTCTCCGTGGGACCTTTATATACATCAATAACGTAATATAACGTAACCTAACCCACCCTAACATCTCGGCGGTAATATTTGACATCATTCCTGGCGAGATGGCTTCTACGTCTCCGTTTGACCATCATATACATCAATAACGTAATATAACGTAACCTAACCCAACCTAACATCTCCGCGGTAATATTTGACCACATACCTGGCGAGTCGGCCTCTGCGTCTCCGTGGGACCTTCATATACATCAATAACGAAATATAACCTAACCTAACCCAACCTAACATCTCGCCGGTAATATTTGACAACATTCCTTTCGAGTTGGCCTCTAGGTCTCCGTTTGACCTTCATATACATCAATAACGTAATATTACCTAACGTAACCCAACCTATCATCTCGACGGTAATATTTGACAACATTCCTGGCTTGTTGGCCTCTACGTCTGCGTGGGACGTTTATATACTTCAAGAACGTAATGTAACCTAACCTAACCCAACCTAACATCTCGGCGGTAATATTTGACCACATTCCTGTCTTGTTGGCCTCTACGTCTCCGTGGGACCTTTATATACATCAATAACGTAATATAACCTAACCTAACCCAACCGAACATCTCGGCGGTAATATTTGACAACATACCTTGCGAGTTGGCCTCTACGTCTCCGCGGGATCTTTATATACATCAAGAACGTAATATAACATAACCTAACCCAACCTATCTTCTCGGCGGTAATATTTGACAATATTCCTGACGAGTTGGCTTCTCCGTCTCCGTGGGACCTTTATCTACATCAATAACGTAATATAACCAAACCTAACCCAACATAACTTCTCGGCGGTAATAATTGAAAACATACTTGGCGAGTTGGCCTCTACGTCTCCGTAGGACCCTTATATACATCAATAACGTAATATAACCTAACATAACCCAACCTAACATCTCGGCGGTAATATTTGACCACATTCCTGGCTTGTTGGCCTCTATGTCTTCGCGGGACCTTTATATACATCAATAACGTAATATAACCTAACCTAACCCAACCTTTCATCTCGGCGGTAATATGTGACCACATTCCAGGCTTGTTGGCCTCTACGTCTCCGCGGGACCTTTATATACATCAATAACGTAATATAACGTAACCTAACCCAACCTAAAATCTCGGCGGTAATATTTGACATCATTCCTGGCGAGTTGGCCTCTACGTCTCCGTGGGACCTTTATATACATCAATATCGTAATATAACCTAACCTAACCCAACCTAACATCTCCGCGGTAATATTTGACCACATACCTGGCGAGTTGGCCTCTACGTCTCCGTGGGACCTTCATATACATCAATAACGAAATATAACCTAACCTAACCCAACCTATCTTCCCTGCGGTAATATTTGACAACATTCCTGGCGAGTTGGCTTGTCCTTCTCCGTGGGACCTTTATATACATCAATAACGTAATATAACCTAACCAAACCCAACCTAACTTATCGGCGGTAATAATTGAAAACATACCTGGCGAGTTGGCCTCTACGTCTCCGTAGGACCTTTATATACATCAATAACGTAATATAACCTAACCTAACCCAAGCTTTCATCTCGGCGGTAATATTTGACCACATTCCAGGCTTGTTGGCCTCTACGTCTCCGTGGGACCTTCATATACATCAATGACGAAATATAACCTAACCTAACCCAACCTAACATCTCGCCGGTAATATTTGACAACATTCCTTTCGAGTTGGCCTCTAGGTCTCCGTTTGACCTTCATATACATGAATAACGTAATATTACCTAACGTAACCCAACCTATCATCTCGACGGTAGTATTTGACAACATTCCTGGCTTGTTGGCCTCTACGTCTGCGTGGGACCTTTATTTACTTCAAGAACGTAATATAACCTAACCTAACCCAACCTAACATCTCGGCGGTAATATTTGACAACATTCCTGGCGTGTTGGCTTCTCCGTCTCCGTGGGACCCTTATATATATCAATAACGTAATATAACCTAACCTAACCCAACCCAACATCTCGGCGGTAATATTTTACCACATTCCTGGCTTGTTGGACTCTATGTCTCCGTGGGACCTTCATAGACATCAATAACGAAATATAACCTAACCTAACCCAACCTATCATCTCGGCGGTAATATTTGACAACATACCTGGCGAATTTGCCTCTACGTCTCCGTGTGATCTTTATATACATCAAGAACGTAATATAACATAACCTAACCCAACCTATCTGCTCTGCGGTAATATTTGACAACATTCCTGGCGAGTTGGCTTGTCCGTCTCCGTGGGACCTTTATATACATCAATAACGTAATATAACCTAACCAAACCCAACCTAACTTATCGGCGGTAATAATTGAAAACATACCTGACGAGTTGGCCTCTACGTCTCCGTAGGACCTTTATATACATCAATAACGTAATATAACTTAACCTAACCCAACCTAACATCTCCGCGGTAATATTTGACAACATACCTTGCGAGTTGGCCTCTACCTCTCCGTGGGACCTTCATATACATTAATAACGAAATATAACCTAACCTAACCCAACCTATCATCTCGGCGGTAATATTTGACAACATACCTGGCGAATTGGCCTCTACGTCTCCGTGTGATCTTTATATACATCAAGAACGTAATATAACATAACCTAACCCAACCTACCCTCTCGGCGGTAATATTTGACAACATTCCTGGCGAGTTGGCTTCTCCGTCTCCGTGGGACCTTTATATACATCAATAACGTAATATAACGTAACCTAACCCAACCTATCATCGCGGCGGTAATATTTGACATCATTCCTGGCGAGTTGGCCTCTACATCTCCGTGGGATCTTTATATACATAAATAACGTAATATAACCTAACCTAACCCAATCTAACATCTCGGCGGTAATGTTTGACCACATTCCTGGCGAGTTGGCTTCTCCGTCTCCGTGGGACCTTTATATACATCAATAACGTAATATAACCTAACCTAACCCAACCTACCTTCTCGGCGGTAATATTTTACAACATTCCTGGCGAGTTGGCTTCTCCGTCTCCGTGGGACCTTTATATACATCAATAACGTAATATAACGTAACCTAACCCAACCTATCATCGCGGCGGTAATATTTGACATCATTCCTGGTGAGTTGGCCTCTACGTCTCTGTGGGATCTTTATATACATCAATAACGTAATATAACCTAACCTGTCCCAACCAAACATCTCGGCGGTAATATTTGACATCATTCCTGGCGAGATGGCTTCTACGTCTCTGTTTGACCATCATATACATCAATAACGTAATATAACGTAACCTAACCCAACCTAACATCTCCGCGGTAATATTTGACCACATACCTGGTGAGTTGGCCTCTACGTCCCCGTGGGACATTTATATACATCAATAACGTAATATAACCTTACCTAACCCAACCTAACATCTCGGCGGTAATATTTGACCACATTCCTGGCGAGTTGGCTTCTCCGTCTCCGTGGGACCTTTATATACATTAATAACCTAATATAACCTAACCTAACCCAACCTAACTTCTCGGCGGTAATATTTGACATCATTCCTGGCGAGATGGCTTCTACGTCTCTGTTTGACCATCATATACATCAATAACGTAATATAACGTAACCTAACCCAACCTAACATCTCCGCGGTAATATTTGACCACATACCTGGCGAGTCGGCCTCTACGTCTCCGTGGGACCTTCATATACATCAATAACGAAATATAACCTAACCTAACCCAACCTAACATCTCGCCGGTAATATTTGACAACATTCCTTTCGAGTTGGCCTCTAGGTCTCCGTTTGACCTTCATATACGTTAATAACGTAATATTACCTAACGTAACCCAACCTATCATCTCGGCGGTAATACTTGACAACATTCCTGGCTTGTTGGCCTCTACGTCTGCGTGGGACGTTTATATACTTCAAGAACGTAATATAACCTAACCTAACCCAACCTAACATCTCGGCGGTAATATTTGACCACATTCCTGGCTTGTTGGCCTCTATGTCTCCGCGGGACCTTTATATACATCAATAACGTAATATAACCTTACCTAACCCAACCTATCATCTCGGCGGTAATATTTGACCACATTCCAGGCTTGTTGTCCCCTATGCCTCCGTGGAACCTTTATATACATCAATAACGTAATATAACCTAACCTAACCCAACCTAACATCTCGGCGGTAATATTTGACATCAATCCTGGCGAGTTGGCCTCTACATCTCCGTGGGACCTTTATATACATCTATAACGTAATATAACCTAACCTAAACCAACCTAACATCTCGGCGATAATATTTGACCACATTCCTGACTTGTTGGCCTCTACGTCTCCGCGGGACCTTTATATACATCAATAACGTAATATAACGTAACCTAACCCAACCTAAAATCTCGGCGGTAATATTTGACATCATTCCTTGCGAGTTGGCCTCTACGTCTCCGTGGGAACTTTATATACATCAATATCGTAATATAACCTAACATAACCCAACCTAACATCTCCGCGGTAATATTTGACCACATACCTGGCGAGTTGGCCTCTACGTCTCCATGGGACCTTCATATACATCAATAACGAAATATAACCTAACCTAACCCAACCTATCATCTCGGCGGTAATATTTGACAACATACCTGGCGAATTGGCCTCTACGTCTCCGTGTGATCTTTATATACATCAAGAACGTAATATAACATTACCTAACCCAACCTATCTTCTCTGCGGTAATATTTGACAACATTCCTGGCGAGTTGGCTTGTCCGTCTCCGTGGGACCTTTATATACATCAATAACGTAATATAACCTAACCAAACCCAACCTAACTTATCGGCGGTAATAATTGAAAACATACCTGGCGAGTTGGCCTCTACGCCTCCGTAGGACCTTTATATACATCAATAACGTAATATAACCTAACCTAACCCAACCTAACATCTCCGCGGTAATATTTGACCACATACCTGGCGAGTTGGCCCCTACGTCTCCGTGGGACCTTCATATACATCAATAACGAAATATAACCTAACCTAACCCAACCTATCTTCTCTGCGGTAATATTTGACAACATTCCTGGCGAGTTGGCTTGTCCTTCTCTGTGGGACCTTTATATACATCAATAACGTAATATAACCTAACCAAACCCAACCTAACTTATCGGCGGTAATAATTGAAAACATACCTGGCGAGTTGGCCTCTACGTCTCCGTAGGACCTTTATATACATCAATAACGTAATATAACCTAACCTAACCCAACCTTTCATCTCGGCGGTAATATTTGACCACATTCCAGGCTTGTTGGCCTCTATGTCTCCGTGGGACCTTTATATACATCAATAACGTAATATAACCTAACCTAACCCAACCTAAAATCTCGGCGGTAATATTTGACATCATTCCTGGCGAGTTGGCCTCTACGTTTCCGTGGGAGCTTTATATAGATCAATATCGTAATATAACCTAACCTAACCCAACCTAACATCTCGGCGGTAATATTTGACCACATTCCTGTCCTGTTGGCCTCTACGTCTCCGTGTGACCTTTATATACATCAATAACGTAATATAACCTAACCTAACCCAACCTAACATCTCGGCGGTAATATTTGACCACATTTCTGTCTTGTTGGCCTCTACGTCTCCGTGGGACCTTCATATACATCAATAACGAAAAATAACCTAACCTAACCCTACCTAACATCTCGCCGGTAATATTTGACAACATTCCTTTCGAGTTGGCCTCTAGGTCTCCGTTTGACCTTCATATACATGAATAACGTAATATTACCTAACGTAACCCAACCTATCATCTCGACGGTAGTATTTGACAACATTCCTGGCTTGTTGACCTCTACGTCTGCGTGGGACCTTTATATACTTCAAGAACGTAATATAACCTAACCTAACCCAACCTAACATCTCGGCGGTAATATTTGACATCATTCCTGGCGAGTTGGCTTGTACGTCTCCGTTTGACCATCATATACATCAATAACGTAATATAACGTAACCTAACCCAACCTAACATCACCGCGGTAATATTTGACAACATACCTGGCGAGTTGGCCTCTACGTCTCCGTGGGACCTTCATATACATCAATAACGAAATATAACCTAACCTAACCCAACCTATCATCTCGGCGGTAATATTTGACAACATACCTGGCGAATTGGCCTATACGTCTCCGTGTGATCTTTATATACATCAAGAACGTAATATAACTTAACCTAACCCAACCTAACATCTCCGCGGTAATATTTGACAACATACCTTGCGAGTTGGCCTCTACGTCTCCGCGGGACCTTCATATACATCAATAACGAAATATAACCTAACCTAACCCAACCTATCATCTCGGCGGTAATATTTGACAACATACCTGGCGAATTGGCCTCTACGTCTCCGTGTGATCTTTATATACATCAAGAACGTAATATAACATAACCTAACCCAACCTATCTGCTCTGCGGTAATATTTGACAACATTCCTGGCGAGTTGGCTTGTCCGTCTCCGTGGGACCTTTATATACATCAATAACGTAATATACCCTAACCAAACCCAACCTAACTTATCGGCGGTAATAATTGAAAACATACCTGGCGAGTTGGCCTCTACGTCTCCGTAGGACCTTTATATACATCAATAACGTAATATAACTTAACCTAACCCAACCTAACATCTCCGCGGTAATATTTGACAACATACCTTGCGAGTTGGCCTCTACGTCTCCGTGGGACCTTCATATACATCAATAACGAAATATAACCTAACCTAACCCAACCTATCATCTCGGCGGTAATATTTGACAACATACGTGGCGAATTGGCCTCTACGTCTCCGTGTGATCTTTATATACATCAAGAACGTAATATAACATAACCTAACCCAACCTACCCTCTCGGCGGTAATATTTGACAACATTCCTGGCGAGTTGGCTTCTCCGTCTCCGTGGGACCTTTATATACAACAATAACGTAATATAACGTAACCTAACCCAACCTATCATCGCGGCTGTAATATTTGACATCATTCCTGGCGAGTTGGCCTCTACGTCTCCGTGGGATCTTTATATACGTCAATAACGTAATATAACCTAACCTAACCCAACCTAACATCTCGGCGGTAATATTTGATCACATTCCTGGCGAGTTGGCTTCTCCGTCTCCGTGGGACCTTTATATACATTAATAACGTAATATAACCTAACCTAACCCAACCTAACATCTCAGCGGTAATATTTGACATCATTCCTGGCGAGATGGCTTCTACGTCTCTGTTTGACCATCATATACATCAATAACTTAATATAACGTAACCTAACCCAACCTAACATCTCCGCGGTAATATTTGACCACATACCTGGTGAGTTGGCCTCTACGTCTCCGTGTGATCTTTATATACATCAAGAACGTAATATAACATAACCTAACCCAACCTACCCTCTCGGCGGTAATATTTGACAACATTCCTGGCGAGTTGGCTTCTCCGTCTCCGTGGAACCTTTATATACATCAATAACGTAATATAACGTAACCTAACCCAACCTATCATCGCGGCGGTAATATTTGACATCATTCCTGGCGAGTTGGCTTCTCCGTCTCCGTGGGACCTTTATATACAACAATAACGTAATATAACGTAACCTAACCCAACCTATCATCGCGGCGGTAATATTTGACATCATTCCTGGCGGGTTGGCCTCTACGTCTCCGTGGGATCTTTATATACGTCAATAACGTAATATAACCTAACCTAACCCAACCTAACATCTCGGCGGTAATATTTGATCACATTCCTGGCGAGTTGGCTTCTCCGTCTCCGTGGGACCTTTATATACATTAATAACGTAATATAACCTAACCTAACCCAACCTAACATCTCAGCGGTAATATTTGACATCATTCCTGGCGAGATGGCTTCTACGTCTCTGTTTGACCATCATATACATCAATAACTTAATATAACGTAACCTAACCCAACCTAACATCTCCGCGGTAATATTTGACCACATACCTGGTGAGTTGGCCTCTACGTCCCCGTGGGACATTTATATACATCAATAACGTAATATAACCTTACCTAACCCAACCTAACATCTCGGCGGTAATATTTGACCACATTCCTGGCGAGTTGGCTTCTCCGTCTCCGTGGGACCTTTATATACATTAATAACGTAATATAACCTAACCTAACCCAACCTAACATCTCGGCGGTAATATTTGATCACATTCCTGGCGAGTTGGCTTCTCCGTCTCCGTGGGACATTTATATACATCAATAACGTAATATAACCTAACCTAACCCAACCGAACATCTCGGCGGTAATATTTGACAACATACCTTGCGAGTTGGCCTCTACGTCTCCGCGGGATCTTTATATACATCAAGAACGTAATATAACCTAACCTAACCCAACCTAACATCTCGGCGGTAATATTTGACCACATTGCTGGCGAGTTGGCTTCTCCGTCTCCGTGGGACCTTTATATACATTAATAACGTAATATAACCTAACCTAACCCAACCTAACATCTCGGCGGTAATATTTGACATCATTCCTGGCGAGATGGTTTCTACGTCTCTGTTTGACCATCATATACATCAATAACGTAATATAACGTAACCTAACCCAACCTAACATCTCCGCGGTAATATTTGACCACATACCTGGTGAGTTGGCCTCTACGTCCCCGTGGGACATTTATATACATCAATAACGTAATATAACCTTACCTAAACCAACCTAACATCTCGGCGGTAATATTTGACCACATTCCTGGCGAGTTGGCTTCTCCGTCTCCGTGGGACCTTTATATACATTAATAACGTAATATAACCTAACCTAACCCAACCTAACATCTCGGCGGTAATATTTGACATCATTCCTGGCGAGATGGCTTCTACGTCTCTGTTTGACCATCATATATATCAATAACGTAATATAACGTAACCTAACCCAACCTAACATCTCCGCGGTAATATTTGACCACATACCTGGTGAGTTGGCCTCTACGTCCCCGTGGGACCTTTATATACATCATTAACGTAATATAACCTTACCTAACCCAACCTAACATCTCGCCGCTAATATTTGACCACATTCCTGGCTTGTTGGCCTCTATGTCCCCGTGGGACCTTTATATACATCAATAACGTAATATAACCTAACCTAACCCAACCGAACATCTCGGCGGTAATATTTGACAACATACCTTGCGAGTTGGCCTCTACGTCTCCGCGGGATCTTTATATACATCAAGAACGTAATATAACATAACCTAACCCAACCTATCTTCTCGGCGGTAATATTTGACAATATTCCTGGCGAGTTGGCTTCTCCGTCTCCGTGGGACCTTTATCTACATCAATAACGTAATATAACCAAACCTAACCCAACATAACTTCTCGGCGTTAATAATTGAAAACATACCTGGCGAGTTGGCCTCTACGTCTCCGTAGGACCCTTATATACATCAATAACGTAATATAACCTAACCTAACCCAACCTAACATCTCCGCGGTAATATTTGACCACATTCCTGGCTTGTTGGCCTCTATGTCTCCGCGGGACCTTTATATACATCAATAACGTAATATAGCCTAACCTAACCCAACCTATCATCTCGGCGGTAATATTTGACAACATACCTGGCGAATTGGCCTCTACGTCTCCGTGTGATCTTTATATACATCAAGAACGTAATATAACATAACCTAACCCAACCTATCTGCTCTGCGGTAATATTTGACAACATTCCTGGCGAGTTGGCTTGTCCGTCTCCGTGGGACCTTTATATACATCAATAACGTAATATACCCTAACCAAACCCAACCTAACTTATCGGCGGTAATAATTGAAAACATACCTGGCGAGTTGGCCTCTACGTCTCCGTAGGACCTTTATATACATCAATAACGTAATATAACTTAACCTAACCCAACCTAACATCTCCGCGGTAATATTTGACAACATACCTTGCGAGTTGGCCTCTACGTCTCCGTGGGACCTTCATATACATCAATAACGAAATATAACCTAACCTAACCCAACCTATCATCTCGGCGGTAATATTTGACAACATACCTGGCGAATTGGCCTCTACGTCTCCGTGTGATCTTTATATACATCAAGAACGTAATATAACATAACCTAACCCAACCTACCCTCTCGGCGGTAATATTTGACAACATTCCTGGCGAGTTGGCTTCTCCGTCTCCGTGGGACCTTTATATACATCAATAACGTAATATAACGTAACCTAACCCAACCTAACATCGCGGCGGTAATATTTGACATCATTCCTGGCGAGTTGGCTTCTCCGTCTCCGTGGGACCTTTATATACAACAATAACGTAATATAACGTAACCTAACCCAACCTATCATCGCGGCGGTAATATTTGACATCATTCCTGGCGAGTTGGCCTCTACGTCTCCGTGGGATCTTTATATACGTCAATAACGTAATATAACCTAACCTAACCCAACCTAACATCTCGGCGGTAATATTTGATCACATTTCTGGCGAGTTGGCTTCTCCGTCTCCGTGGGACCTTTATATACATTAATAACGTAATATAACCTAACCTAACCCAACCTAACATCTCAGCGGTAATATTTGACATCATTCCTGGCGAGATGGCTTCTACGTCTCTGTTTGACCATCATATACATCAATAACTTAATATAACGTAACCTAACCCAACCTAAGATCTCCGCGGTAATATTTGACCACATACCTGGTGAGTTGGCCTCTACGTCCCCGTGGGACATTTATATACATCAATAACGTAATATAACCTTACCTAACCCAACCTAACATCTCGGCGGTAATATTTGACCACATTCCTGGCGAGTTGGCTTCTCCGTCTCCGTGGGACCTTTATATACATTAATAACGTAATATAACCTAACCTAACCCAACCTAACATCTCGGCGGTAATATTTGATCACATTCCTGGCGAGTTGGCTTCTCCGTCTCCGTGGGACATTTATATACATCAATAACGTAATATAACCTAACCTAACCCAACCGAACATCTCGGCGGTAATATTTGACAACATACCTTGCGAGTTGGCCTCTACGTCTCCGCGGGATCTTTATATACATCAAGAACGTAATGTAACCTAACCTAACCCAACCTAACATCTCGGCGGTAATATTTGACCACATTCCTGGCGAGTTGGCTTCTCCGTCTCCGTGGGACCTTTATATACATCAATAACGTAATATAACCTAACCTAACCCAACCTAACATCTCGGCGGTAATATTTGACATCATTCCTGGCGAGATGGTTTCTACGTCTCTGTTTGACCATCATATACATCAATAACGTAATATAACGTAACCTAACCCAACCTAACATCTCCGCGGTAATATTTGACCACATACCTGGTGAGTTGGCCTCTACGTCCCCGTGGGACATTTATATACATCAATAACGTAATATAACCTTACCTAAACCAACCTAACATCTCGGCGGTAATATTTGACCACATTCCTGGCGAGTTGGCTTCTCCGTCTCCGTGGGACCTTTATATACATTAATAACGTAATATAACCTAACCTAACCCAACCTAACATCTCGGCGGTAATATTTGACATCATTCCTGGCGAGATGGCTTCTACGTCTCTGTTTGACCATCATATACATCAATAACGTAATATAACGTAACCTAACCCAACCTAACATCTCCGCGGTAATATTTGACCACATACCTGGTGAGTTGGCCTCTACGTCCCCGTGGGACCTTTATATACATCAATAACGTAATATAACCTTACCTAACCCAACCTAACATCTCGCCGCTAATATTTGACCACATTCCTGGCTTGTTGGCCTCTATGTCTCCGTGGGACCTTTATATACATCAATAACGTAATATAACGTAACCTAACCCACCCTAACATCTCGGCGGTAATATTTGACCACATACCTGGCGAGTCGGCCTCTACGTCACCGCGGGACCTTCATATACATCAATAACGAAATGTAACCTAACCTAACCCAACCTAACATCTCGCCGGTAATATTTGACAACATTCCTTTCGAGTTGGCCTCTAGGTCTCCGTTTGACCTTCAGATACATCAATAACGTAATATTACCTAACGTAACCCAACCTATCATCTCGACGGTAATATTTGACAACATTCCTGGCTTGTTGGCCTCTACGTCTGCGTGGGACGTTTATATACTTCAAGAACGTAATATAACCTAACCTAACCCAACCTAACATCTCGGCGGTAATATTTGACAACATTCCTGGCGAGTTGGCTTCTCCGTCTCCGTGGGACCTTTATATACATCAATAACGTAATATAACCTAACCTAACCCAACCGAACATCTCGGCGGTAATATTTGACAACATACCTTGCGAGTTGGCCTCTACGTCTCCGCGGGACCTTTATATACATCAATAACGTAATATAGCCTAACCTAACCCAACCTATCTTCTCGGCGGTAATATTTGACCACATTCCAGGCTTGTTGGCCTCTATGCCTCCGTGAGACCTTTATATACATCCATAACGTAATATAACCTAACCTAAACCAACCTAACATCTCGGCGATAATATTTGACCACATTCCTGGCTTGTTGGCCTCTACATCTCCGCGGGACCTTTATATACATCAATAACGAAATATAACCTAACCTAACCCAACCTATCATCTCGGCGGTAATATTTGACAACATACCTGGCGAATTGGCCTCTACGTCTCCGTGTGATCTTTATATACATCAAGAACGTAATATAACATTACCTAACCCAACCTATCTTCTCTGCGGTAATATTTGACAACATTCCTGGCGAGTTGGCCTCTACGTCTCCGTGGGACCTTTATATACATCAATAACGTAATATAACCTAACCAAACCCAACCTAACTTATCGGCGGTAATAATTGAAAACATACCTGGTGAGTTGGCCTCTACGTCTCCGTAGGACCTTTATATACATCACTAACGTAATATAACCTAATCTAACCCAACCTAACATCTCCGGGGTAATATTTGACCACATACCTGGCGAGTTGGCCTCTACGTCTCCGTGGGACCTTCATATACATCAATAACGAAATATAACCTAACCTAAACCATCCTATCTTCTCTGCTTTAATATTTGACAACATTCCTGGCGAGTTGGCTTGTCCCTCTCCGTGGGACCTTTATATACATCAATAACGTAATATAACCTAACCAAACCCAACCTAACTTATCGGCGGTAATAATTGAAAACATACCTGGCGAGTTGGCCTCTACGTCTCCGTAGGACCTTTATATACATCAATAACGTAATATAACCTAACCTAACCCAACCTAACATCTCGGCGGTAATATTTGACATCAATCCTGGCGAGTTGGCCTCTACGTCTCCGTGGGACCTTTATATACATCTATAACGTAATATAACCTAACCTAAACCAACCTAACATCTCGGCGATAATATTTGACCACATTCCTGGCTTGTTGGCCTCTACGTCTCCGCGGGACCTTTATATACATCAATAACGTAATATAACGTAACCTAACCCAACCTAAAATCTCTGCGGTAATATTTGACATCATTCCTGGCGAGTTGGCCTCTACGTCTCCGTGGGAACTTTATATACATCAATATCGTAATATAACCTAACCTAACCCAACCTAACATCTCCGCGGTAATATTTGACCACATACCTGGCGAGTTGGCCTCTACGTCTCCGTGGGACCTTCATATACATCAATAACGAAATATAACCTAACCTAACCCAACCTATCTTCTCTGCGGTAATATTTGACAACATTCCTGGCGAGTTGGCTTGTCCTTCTCCGTGGGACCTTTATATACATCAATAACGTAATATAACCTAACCAAACCCAACCTAACTTATTGGCGGTAATATTTGACCACATTCCTGGCGAGTTGGCTTCTCCGTCTCCGTGGGACCTTTATATACATTAATAACGTAATATAACCTAACCTAACCCAACCTAACATCTCGGCGGTAATATTTGACAACATTCCTGGCGAGTTGGCTTCTCCGTCTCCGTGGGACCTTTATATACATCAATAACGTAATATAACCAAACCTAACCCAACATAACTTCTCGGCGGTAATATTTGACCACATTCCTGGCGAGTTGGCTTCTCCGTCTCCGTGGGAACTTTATATACATTAATAACGTAATATAACCTAACCTAACCCAACCTAACATCTCGGCGGTAATATTTGACATCATTCCTGGCGAGATGGCTTCTACGTCTCTGTTTGACCATCATATACATCAATAACATAATATAACGTAACCTAACCCAACCTAACATCTCCGCGGTAATATTTGACCACATACCTGGTGAGTTGGCCTGTACGTCCCCGTGGGACCTTTATATACATCAATAACGTAATATAACCTTACCTAACCCAGCCTAACATCTCGCCGGTAATATTTGACCACATTCCTGGCTTGTTGGCCTCTATGTCTCCGTGGGACCTTTATATACATCAATAACGTAATATAACGTAACCTAACCCACCCTAACATCTCGGCGGTAATATTTGACATCATTCCTGGCGAGATGGCTTCTACGTCTCCGTTTGACCATCATATACATCAATAACGTAATATAACGTAACCTAACCCAACCTAACATCTCCGCGGTAATATTTGACCACATACCTGGCGAGACGGCCTCTACGTCTCCGTGGGACCTTCATATACATCAATAACGAAATGTAACCTAACCTAACCCAACCTAACATCTCGCCGGTAATATTTGACAACATTCCTGGCTTGTTGGCCTCTACGTCTGCGTGGGACGTTTATATACTTCAAGAACGTAATATAACCTAACCTAACCCAACCTAACATCTCGGCGGTAATATTTGACAACATTCCTGGCGAGTTGGCCTCTCCGTCTCCGTGGGACCTTTATATACATCAATAACGTAATATAACCTAACCTAACCCAATCGAACATCTCGGCGGTAATATTTGACAACATACCTTGCGAGTTGGCCTCTACGTCTCCGCGGGATCTTTATATACATCAAGAACGTAATATAACATAACCTAACCCAACCTATCTTCTCGGCGGTAATATTTGACAATATTCCTGGCGAGTTGGCTTCTCCGTCTCCGTGGGACCTTTATCTACATCAATAACGTAATATAACCAAACCTAACCCAACATAACTTCTCGGCGCTAATAATTGAAAACATACCTGGCGAGTTGGCCTCTACGTCTCCGTAGGACCCTTATATACATCAATAACGTAATATAACCTAACCTAACCCAACCTAACATCTCGGCGGTAATATTTGACCACATTCCTGGCTTGTTGGCCTCTATGTCTCCGCGGGTCCTTTATATACATCAATAACGTAATATAACCTCACCTAACCCAACCTTTCATCTCGGCGGTAATATTTGACCACATTCCAGGCTTGTTGGCCTCTATGCCTCCGTGGGACCTTTATATACATCAATAACGTAATATAACCTAACCTAACCCAACCTAACATCTCGGCGGTAATATTTGACATCATTCCTGGTGAGATGGCTTCTACGTCTCTGTTTGACCATCATATACATCAATAACGTAATATAACGTAACCTAACCCAACCTAACATTTCCGCGGTAATATTTGACCACATACCTGGTGAGTTGGCCTGTACGTCCCCGTGGGACCTTTATATACATCAATAACGTAATATAACCTTACCTAACCCAGCCTAACATCTCGCCGGTAATATTTGACCACATTCCTGGCTTGTTGGCCTCTATGTCTCCGTGGGACCTTTATATACATCAATAACGTAATATAACGTAACCTAACCCACCCTAATATCTCGGCGGTAATATTTGACATCATTCCTGGCGAGATGGCTTCTACGTCTCCGTTTGACCATCATATACATCAATAACGTAATATAACGTAACCTAACCCAACCTAACATCTCCGCGGTAATATTTGACCACATACCTGGCGAGACGGCCTCTACGTCTCCGTGGGACCTTCATATACATCAATAACGAAATGTAACCTAACCTAACCCAACCTAACATCTCGCCGGTAATATTTGACAACATTCCTGGCTTGTTGGCCTCTACGTCTGCGTGGGACGTTTATATACTTCAAGAACGTAATATAACCTAACCTAACCCAACCTAACATCTCGGCGGTAATATTTGACCACATTCCTGGCTTGTTGGCCTCTATGTCTCCGCGGGTCCTTTATATACATCAATAACGTAATATAACCTAACCTAAACCAACCTAACATCTCGGCGATAATATTTGACCACATTCCTGGCTTGTTGGCCTCTACGTCTCCGCGGGACCTTTATATACATCAATAACGTAATATAACGTAACCTAACCCAACCTAAAATCTCTACGGTAATATTTGACATCATTCCTGGCGAGTTGGCCTCTACGTCTCCGTGGGAACTTTATATACATCAATATCGTAATATAACCTAACCTAACCCAACCTAACATCTCCGCGGTAATATTTGACCACATACCTGGCGAGTTGGCCTCTACGTCTCCGTGGGACCTTCATATACATCAATATCGTAATATAACCTAACCTAACCCAACCTAACATCTCGGCGGTAATATTTGACATCATTCCTGGTGAGATGGCTTCTACGTCTCTGTTTGACCATCATATACATCAATAACGTAATATAACGTAACCTAACCCAACCTAACATTTCCGCGGTAATATTTGACCACATACCTGGTGAGTTGGCCTCTACGTCCCCGTGGGACCTTTATATACATCAATAACGTAATATAACCTTACCTAACCCAGCCTAACATCTCGCCGGTAATATTTGACCACATTCCTGGCTTGTTGGCCTCTATGTCTCCGTGGGACCTTTATATACATCAATAACGTAATATAACGTAACCTAACCCACCCTAACATCTCGGCGGTAATATTTGACATCATTCCTGGCGAGATGGCTTCTACGTCTCCGTTTGACCATCATATACATCAATAACGTAATATAACGTAACCTAACCCAACCTAACATCTCCGCGGTAATATTTGACCACATACCTGGCGAGTCGGCCTCTACGTCTCCGTGGGACCTTCATATACATCAATAACGAAATGTAACCTAACCTAACCCAACCTAACATCTCGCCGGTAATATTTGACAACATTCCTGGCTTGTTGGCCTCTACGTCTGCGTGGGACGTTTATATACTTCAAGAACGTAATATAACCTAACCTAACCCAACCTAACATCTCGGCGGTAATATTTGACAACATTCCTGGCGAGTTGGCTTCTCCGTCTCCGTGGGACCTTTATATACATCAATAACGTAATATAACCTAACCTAACCCAACCGAACATCTCGGCGGTAATATTTGACAACATACCTTGCGAGTTGGCCTCTACGTCTCCGCGGGATCTTTATATACATCAAGAACGTAATATAACATAACCTAACCCAACCTATCTTCTCGGCGGTAATATTTGACAATATTCCTGGCGAGTTGGCTTCTCCGTCTCCGTGGGACCTTTATCTACGTCAATAACGTAATAAAACCAAACCTAACCCAACATAACTTCTCGGCGCTAATAATTGAAAACATACCTGGCGAGTTGGCCTCTACGTCTCCGTAGGACCCTTATATACATCAATAACGTAATATAACCTAACCTAACCCAACCTAACATCTCGGCGGTAATATTTGACCACATTCCTGGCTTGTTGGCCTCTATGTCTCCGCGGGACCTTTATATACATCAATAACGTAATATAACCTAACCTAACCCAACCTTTCATCTCGGCGGTAATATTTGACCACATTCCAGGCTTGTTGGCCTCTATGCCTCCGTGGGACCTTTATATACATCAATAACGTAATATAACCTAACCTAACCCAACCTAACATCTCGGCGGTAATATTTGACATCAATCCTGGCGAGTTGGCCTCCACGTCTCCGTGGGACCTTTATATACATCTATAACGTAATATAACCTAACCTAAACCAACCTAACATCTCGGCGATAATATTTGACCACATTCCTGGCTTGTTGGCCTCTACGTCTCCGCGGGACCTTTATATACATCAATAACGTAATATAACGTAACCTAACCCAACCTAAAATCTCTGCGGTAATATTTGACATCATTCCTGGCGAGTTGGCCTCTACGTCTCCGTGGGAACTTTATATACATCAATATCGTAATATAACCTAACCTAACCCAACCTAACATCTCCGCGGTAATATTTGACCACATACCTGGCGAGTTGGCCTCTACGTCTCCGTGGGTACTTCATATACATCAATATCGTAATATAACCTAACCTAACCCAACCTAACATCTCCGCGGTAATATTTGACCACATACCTGGCGAGTTGGCCTCTACGTCTCCGTGGGACCTTCATATACATCAATAACGAAATATAACCTAACCTAACCCAACCTATCTTCTCTGCGGTAATATTTGACAACATTCCTGGCGAGTTGGCTTGTCCTTCTCCGTGGGACCTTTATATACATCAATAACGTAATATAACCTAACCAAACCCAACCTAACTTATCGGCGGTAATAATTGAAAACATACCTGGCGAGTTGGCCTCTACGTCTCCGTAGGACCTTTATATACATCAATAACGTAATATAACCTAACCTAACCCAACCTTTCATCTCGGCGGTAATATTTGACAACATTCCTTTCGAGTTGGCCTCTAGGTCTCCGTAGGACCCTTATATACATCAATAACGTAATATAACCTAACCTAACCCAACCTAACATCTCGGCGGTAATATTTGACCACATTCCTGGCTTGTTGGCCTCTATGTCTCCGCGGGACCTTTATATACATCAATAACGTAATATAACCTAACCTAACCCAACCTTTCATCTCGGCGGTAATATTTGACCACATTCCAGGCTTGTTGGCCTCTACGTCTCCGTGGGACCTTTATATACATCAATAACGTAATATAACCTAACCAAACCCAACCTAACTTATCGGCGGTAATAATTGAAAACATACCTGGCGAGTTGGCCTCTACGTCTCCGTAGGACCTTTATATACATCAATAACGTAATATAACCTAACCTAACCCAACCTTTCATCTCGGCGGTAATATTTGACCACATTCCAGGCTTGTTGGCCTCTATGTCTCCGTGGGACCTTTATATACATCAATAACGTAATATAACCTAACCTAACCCAACCTAAAATCTCGGCGGTAATATTTGACATCATTCCTGGCGAGTTGTCCTCTACGTCTCCGTGGGAGCTTTATATAGATCAATATCGTAATATAACCTAACCTAACCCAACCTAACATCTCGGCGGTAATATTTGACCACATTCCTGTCTTGTTGGCCTCTACGTCTCCGTGTGACCTTTATATACATCAATAACGTAATATAACCTAACCTAACCCAACCTAACATCTCGGCGGTAATATTTGACATCATTCCTGGCGAGTTGGCCTCTACGTCTCCGTGGGAGCTTTATATAGATCAATATCGTAATATAACCTAACTTAACCCAACCTAACATCTCGGCGGTAATATTTGACCACATTCCTGTCTTGTTGGCCTCTACGTCTCCGTGTGACCTTTATATACATCAATAACGTAATATAACCTAACCTAACCCAACCTAACATCTCGGCGGTAATATTTGACCACATTCCTGTCTTGTTGGCCTCTACGTCTCCGTGGGACCTTCATATACATCAATAACGAAATATAACCTAACCTAACCCAACCTAACATCTCGCCGGTAATATTTGACAACATTCCTTTCGAGTTGGCCTCTAGGTCTCCGTTTGACCTTCATATACATGAATAACGTAATATTACCTAACGTAACCCAACCTATCATCTCGACGGTAGTATTTGACAACATTCCTGGCTTGTTGGCCTCTACGTCTGCGTGGGACCTTTATATACTTCAAGAACGTAATATAACCTAACCTAACCCAACCTAACATCTCGGCGGTAATATTTGACAACATTCCTGGCGAGTTGGCTTCTCCGTCTCCGTGGGACCCTTATATACATCAATAACGTAATATAACCTAACCTAACCCAACCCAACATCTCGGCGGTAATATTTGACCACATTCCTGGCTTGATGGACTCTATGTCTCCGTGGGACCTTTATATACATCAATAACGTAATATAACCTAACCTAACACAACCTAACATCTCGGCGGTAATATTTGACATCATTCCTGGCGAGTTGGCTTCTACGTCTCCGTTTGACCATCATATACATCAATAACGTAATATAACGTAACCTAACCCAACCTAACATCACCGCGGTAATATTTGACAACATACCTGGCGAGTTGGCCTCTACGTCTCCGTGGTTCCTTCATATACATCAATAACGAAATATAACCTAACCTAACCCAACCTATCATCTCGGCGGTAATATTTGACAACATACCTGGCGAATTGGCCTATACGTCTCCGTGTGATCTTTATATACATCAAGAACGTAATATAACTTAACCTAACCCAACCTAACATCTCCGCGGTAATATTTGACAACATACCTTGCGAGTTGGCCTCTACGTCTCCGTGGGACCTTCATATACATCAATAACGAAATATAACAATACCTAACCCAACCTATCATCTCGGCGGTAATATTTGACAACATACCTGGCGAATTGGCCTCTACGTCTCCGTGTGATATTTATATACATCAAGAAAGTAATATAACATAACCTAACCCAACCTATCTGCTCTGCGGTAATATTTGACAACATTCCTGGCGAGTTGGCTTGTCCGTCTCCGTGGGACCTTTATATACATCAATAACGTAATATACCCTAACCAAACCCAACCTAACTTATCGGCGGTAATAATTGAAAACATACCTGGCGAGTTGGCCTCTACGTCTCCGTAGGACCTTCATATACATCAATAACGTAATATAACTTAACCTAACCCAACCTAACATCTCCGCGGTAATGTTTGACAACATATCTTGCGAGTTGGCCTCTACGTCTCCGTGGGACCATCATATACATCAATAACGAAATATAACCTAACCTAACCCAACCTATCATCTCGGCGGTAATATTTGACAACATACCTGGCGAATTGGCCTCTACGTCTCCGTGTGTTCTTTATATACATCAAGAACGTAATATAACATAACCTAACCCAACCTACCCTCTCGGCGGTAATATTTGACAACATTCCTGGCGAGTTGGCTTCTCCGTCTCCGTGGGACCTTTATATACATCAATAACGTAATATAACGTAACCTAACCCAACCTATCATCGCGGCGGTAATATTTGACATCATTCCTGGCGAGTTGGCCTCTACGTCTCCGTGGGATCTTTATATACATCAATAACGTAATATAACCTAACCTAACCCAACCTAACATCTCGGCGGTAATATTTGACCACATTCCTGGCGAGTTGGCTTCTCCGTCTCCGTGGGACCTTTATATACATTAATAACGTAATATAACCTAACCTAACCCAACCTAACATCTCGGCGGTAATATTTGACATCATTCCTGGCGAAATGGCTTCTACGTCTCTGTTTGACCATCATATACATCAATAACGTAATATAACGTAACCTAACCCAACCTAACATCTCCGCGTTAATATTTGACCACATACCTGGTGAGTTGGCCTCTACGTCCCCGTGGGACATTTATATACATCAATAACGTAATATAACCTTACCTAACCCAACCTAACATCTCGGCGGTAATATTTGACCACATTCCTCGCGAGTTGGCTTCTCCGTCTCCGTGGGACCTTTATATACATTAATAACGTAATATAACCTAACCTAACCCAACCTAACATCTCGGCGGTAATATTTGACAACATTCCTGGCGAGTTGGCTTCTCCGTCTCCGTGGGACCTTTATATACATCAATAACGTAATATAACCTAACCTAACCCAACCGAACATCTCGGCGGTAATATTTGACAACATACCTTGCGAGTTGGCCTCTACGTCTCCGCGGGATCTTTATATACATCAAGAACGTAATATAACCTAACCTAAACCAACCTAACATCTCGGCGGTAATATTTGACATCATTCCTGGCGAGTTGGCTTCTCCGTCTCCGTGGGACCTTTATATACATTAATAACGTAATATAACCTAACCTAACCCAACCTAACATCTCGGCGGTAATATTTGACAACATTCCTGGCGAGTTGGCTTCTCCGTCTCCGTGGGACCTTTATATACATCAATAACGTAATATAACCTAACCTAACCCAACCGAACATCTCGGCGGTAATATTTGACAACATACCTTGCGAGTTGGCCTCTACGTCTCCGCGGGATCTTTATATACATCAAGAACGTAATATAACCTAACCTAAACCAACCTAACATCTCGGCGGTAATATTTGAATACATTCCTGGCGAGTTGGCTTCTCCGTCTCCGTGGGACCTTTATATACATTAATCACGTAATATAACCTAACCTAACCCAACCTAACATCTCGGCGGTAATATTTGACATCATTCCTGGCGAGATGGCTTCTACGTCTCTGTTTGACCATCATATACATCAATAACGTAATATAACGTAACCTAACCCAACCTAACATCTCCGCGGTAATATTTGACCACATACCTGGTGAGTTGGCCTCTACGTCCCCGTGGGACATTTATATACATCAATAACGTAATATAACCTTACGTAACCCAACCTAACATCTCGGCGGTAATATTTGACCACATTCCTGGCGAGTTGGCTTCTCCGTCTCCGTGGGACCTTCATATACATCAATAACGAAATATAACCTAACCTAACCCAACCTAACATCTCGCCGGTAATATTTGACAACATTCCTTTCGAGTTGGCCTCTAGGTCTCCGTTTGACCTTCATATACATCAATAACGTAATATTACCTAACGTAACCCAACCTATCATCTCGACGGTAATATTTGACAACATTCCTGGCTTGTTGGCCTCTACGTCTGCGTGGGACGTTTATATACTTCAAGAACGTAATATAACCTAACCTAACCCAACCTAACATCTCGGCGGTAATATTTGACAACATTCCTGGCGAGTTGGCTTCTCCGTCTCCGTGGGACCTTTATATACATCAATAACGTAATATAACCTAACCTAACCCAACCGAACATCTCGGCGGTAATATTTGACAACATACCTTGCGAGTTGGCCTCTACGTCTCCGCGGGATCTTTATATACATCAAGAACGTAATATAACATAACCTAACCCAACCTATCTTCTCGGCGGTAATATTTGACAATATTCCTGGCGAGTTGGCTTCTCCGTCTCCGTGGGACTTTTATCTACATCAATAACGTAATATAACCTAACCTAACCCAATCCAACATCTCGGCGGTAATATTTGACCACATTCCTGGCGAGTTGGCTTCTCCGTCTCCGTGGGACCTTATATACATCAATAACGTAATATAACCTAACCTAACCCAACCTAACATCTCGGCGGTAATATTTGACCACATTCCTGTCTTGTTGGCCTCTACGTCTCCGTGGGACCTTCATATACATCAATAACGAAATATAACCTAACCTAACCCAACCTAACATCTCGCCGGTAATATTTGACAACATTCCTTTCGAGTTGGCGTCTAGGTCTCCGTTTGACCTTCATATACATGAATAACGTAATATTACCTAACGTAACCCAACCTATCATCTCGACGGTAGTATTTGACAACATTCCTGGCTTGTTGGCCTCTACGTCTGCGTGGGACCTTTATATACTTCAAGAACGTAATATAACCTAACCTAACCCAACCTAACATCTCGGCGGTAATATTTGACAACATTCCTGGCGAGTTGGCTTCTCCGTGTCCGTGGGACCCTTATATACATCAATAACGTAATATAACCTAACCTAACCCAACCTAACATCTCGGCGGTAATATTTGACCACATTCCTGGCTTGTTGGACTCTATGTCTCCGTGGGACCTTTATATACACCAATAACGTAATATAACCTAACCTAACCCAACCTAACATCTCGGCGGTAATATTTGACATCATTCCTGGCGAGTTGGCTTCTACGTCTCCGTTTGACCATCATATACATCAATAACGTAATATAACGTAACCTAACCCAACCTAACATCACCGTGGTAATATTTGACAACATACCTGGCGAGTTGGCCTCTACGTCTCCGTGGGACCTTCATATACATCAATAACGAAATATAACCTAACCTAACCCAACCTATCATCTCGGCGGTTATATTTGACAACATACCTGGCGAATTGGCCTCTACGTCTCCGTGTGATCTTTATATACATCAAGAACGTAATATAACATAACCTAACCCAACCTATCTGCTCTGCGGTAATATTTGACAACATTCCTGGCGAGTTGGCTTCTCCGTCTCCGTGGGACCTTTATATACATCAATAACGTAATATAACCCAACCTAACCCAACCTATCATCTCGGCGGTAATATTTGACAACATACCTGGCGAATTGGCCTCTACGTCTCCGTGTGATCTTTATATACATCAATAACGTAATATAACGTAACCTAACCCAACCTATCATCGCGGCGGTAATATTTGACATCATTCCTGGCGAGTTGGCCTCTACATCTCCGTGGGATCTTTATATACATCAATAACGTAATATAACCTAACCTAACCCAATCCAACATCTCGGCGGTAATATTTGACCACATTCCTGGCGAGTTGGCTTCTCCGTCTCCGTGGGACCTTTATATACATCAATAACGTAATATAATCTAACCTAACCCAACCTACCTTCTCGGCGGTAATATTTGACATCATTCCTGGCGAGATGTTTTCTACGTCTCTGTTTGACCATCATATACATCAATAACGTAATATAACGTAACCTAACCCAACCTAACATCTCCGCGGTAATATTTGACCACATACCTGGTGAGTTGGCCTCTACGTCCCCGTGGGACTTTTATATACATCAATAACGTAATATAACCTTACCTAACCCAACCTAACATCTCGGCGGTAGTATTTGACCACATTCCTGGCGAGTTGGCTTCTCCGTCTCCGTGGGAACTTTATATACATTAATAACGTAATATAACCTAACCTAACCCAACCTAACATCTCGGCGGTAATATTTGACAACATTCCTGGCGATTTGGCTTCTCCGTCTCCGTGGGACCTTTATATACATTAATAACGTAATATAACCTAACCTAACCCAACCTAACATCTCGGCGGTAATATTTGACATCATTCCTGGCGAGATGGCTTCTACGTCTCTGTTTGACCATCATATACATCAATAACGTAATATAACGTAACCTAACCCAACCTAACATCTCGCCGGTAATATTTGACAACATACCTGGCGAATTGGCCTCTACGTCTCCGTGTGATCTTTATATACATCAAGAACGTAATATAACATAACCTAACCCAACCTATCTGCTCTGCGGTAATATTTGACAACATTCCTGTCGAGTTGGCTTCTCCGTTCCCGTGGGACCTTTATATACATCAATAACGTAATATAACCCAACCTAACCCAACCTATCATCTCGGCGGTAATATTTGACAACATACCTGGCGAATTGGCCTCTACGTCTCCGTGTGATCTTTATATACATCAAGAACGTAATATAACATAACCTAACCCAACCTACCCTCTCGGCGGTAATATTTGACAACATTCCTGGCGAGTTGGCTTCTCCGTCTCCGTGGGACCTTTATATACAACAATAACGTAATATAACGTAACCTAACCCAACCTATCATCGCGGCGGTAATATTTGACATCATTCCTGGCGAGTTGGCCTCTACATCTCCGTGGGATCTTTATATACATCAATAACGTAATATAACCTATCCTAACCCAATCTAACATCTCGGCGGTAATATTTGACCACATTCCTGGCGAGTTGGCTTCTCCGTCTCCGTGGGACCTTTATATACATCAATAACGTAATATAACCTAACCTAACCCAACCTAACATCTCGGCGGTTATATTTGACATCATTCCTGGCGAGATGGCATCTACGTCTCTGTTTGACCATCATATACATCAATAACGTAATATAACGTAACCTAACCCAACCTAACATCTCCGCGGTAATATTTGACCACATACCTGGTGAGTTGGCCTCTACGTCCCCGTGGGACATTTATATACATCAATAACGTAATATAACCTAACCTAACCCAACCGAACGTCTCGGCGGTAATATTTGACAACATACCTTGCGAGTTGGCCTCTACGTCTCCGCGGGATCTTTATATACATCAAGAACGTAATATAACATAACCTAACCCAACCTATCTTCTCGGCGGTAATATTTGACCACATACCTGGCGAGTTGGCCTCTACGTCTCCGTGGGACCTTCATATACATCAATAACGAAATATAACCTAACCTAACCCAACCTATCATCTCGGCGGTAATATTTGACAACATACCTGGCGAATTGGCCTCTACGTCTCCGTGTGACCTTTATATACATCAATGACGTAATATAACCTAACCTAACCCAACCTAACATCTCGGCGGTAATATTTGACAACATGCCTGGCGAGTTGGCTTCTCCGTCTCCGTGGGACCCTTATATACATCAATAACGTAATATAACCTAACCTAACCCAACCCAACATCTCGGCGGTAATATTTGACCACATTCCTGGCTTGTTGGACTCTATGTCTCCGTGGGACCTTTATATACATCAATAACGTAATATAACCTAACCTAACCCAACCTAACATCTCGGCGGTAATATTTGACATCATTCCTGGCGAGTTGGCTTCTACGTCTCCGTTTGACCATCATATACATCAATAACGTAATATAACGTAACCTAACCCAACCTAACATCACCGCGGTAATATTTGACAACATACCTGGCGAGTTGGCCTCTACGTCTCCGTGGGACCTTCATATACATCAATAACGAAATATAACCTAACCTAACCCAACCTATCATCTCGGCGGTAATATTTGACAACATACCTGGCGAAATGGCCTATACGTCTCCGTGTGATCTTTATATACATCAAGAACGTAATATAACTTAACCTAACCCAACCTAACATCTCCGCGGTAATATTTGACAACATACCTTGCGAGTTGGCCTCTACGTCTCCGTGGGACCTTCATATACATCAATAACGAAATATAACCTAACCTAACCCAACCTATCATCTCGGCGGTAATATTTGACAACATACCTGGCGAATTGGCCTCTACGTCTCCGTGTGATCTTTATATACATCAAGTACGTAATATAACCTAACCTAACCCAATCTAACATCTCGGCGGTAATATTTGACCACATTCCAGGCTTGTTGGCCTCTATGTCTCCGTGGGACCTTTATATACATCAATAACGTAATATAACCTAACCTAACCCAACCTAAAATCTCGGCGGTAATATTTGACATCATTCCTGGCGAGTTGGCCTCTACGTCTCCGTGGGAGCTTTAAATAGATCAATATCGTAATATAACCTAACCTAACCGAACCTAACATCTCGGCGGTAATATTTGACCACATTCCTGTCTTGTTGGCCTCTACGTCTCCGTGTGACCTTTATATATATCAATAACGTAATATAACCTAACCTAACCCAACCTAACATCTCGGCGGTAATATTTGACCACATTCCTGTCTTGTTGGACTCTACGTCTCCGTGGGACCTTCATATACATCAATAACGGAATATAACCTAACCTAACCCAACCTAACATCTCGCCGGTAATATTTGACAACATTCCTTTCGAGTTGGCGTCTAGGTCTCCGTTTGACCTTCATGTACATGAATAACGTAATATTACCTAACGTAACCCAACCTATCATCTCGACGGTAGTATTTGACAACATTCCTGGCTTGTTGGCCTCTACGTCTGCGTGGGACCTTTATATACTTCAAGAACGTAATATAACCTAACCTAACCCAACCTATCATCTCGGCGGTAATATTTGACAACACACCTGGCGAGTTGGCCTCTACGTCTCCGTGGGAGCTTTAAATAGATCAATAACGAAATATAACCTAACCTAACCCAACCTATCATCTCGGCGGTAATATTTGACAACATACCTGGCGAATTGGCCTCTACGTCTCCGTGTGACCTTTATATACATCAATGACGTAATATAACCTAACCTAACCCAACCTAACATCTCGGCGGTAATATTTGACCACATTCCTGGCGAGTTGGCTTCTCCGTCTCCGTGGGACCCTTATATACATCAATAACGTAATATAACCTAACCTAACCCAACCTAACATCTCGGCGGTAATATTTGACCACATTCCTGGCTTGTTGGACTCTATGTCTCCGTGGGACCTTTATATACACCAATAACGTAATATAACCTAACCTAACCCAACCTAACATCTCGGCGGTAATATTTGACATCATTCCTGGCGAGTTGGCTTCTACGTCTCCGTTTGACCATCATATACATCAATAACGTAATATAACGTAACCTAACCCAACCTAACATCACCGTGGTAATATTTGACAACATACCTGGCGAGTTGGCCTCTACGTCTCCGTGGGACCTTCATATACATCAATAACGAAATATAACCTAACCTAACCCAACCTATCATCTCGGCGGTTATATTTGACAACATACCTGGCGAATTGGCCTCTACGTCTCCGTGTGATCTTTATATACATCAAGAACGTAATATAACATAACCTAACCCAACCTATCTGCTCTGCGGTAATATTTGACAACATTCCTGGCGAGTTGGCTTCTCCGTCTCCTTGGGACCTTTATATACATCAATAACGTAATATAACCCAACCTAACCCAACCTATCATCTCGGCGGTAATATTTGACAACATACCTGGCGAATTGGCCTCTACGTCCCCGTGGGACATTTATATACATCAATAACGTAATATAACCTAACCTAACCCAACCTATCATCGCGGCGGTAATATTTGACATCATTCCTGGCGAGTTGGCCTCTACATCTCCGTGGGATCTTTATATACATCAATAACGTAATATAACCTAACCTAACCCAATCCAACATCTCGGCGGTAATATTTGACCACATTCCTGGCGAGTTGGCTTCTCCGTCTCCGTGGGACCTTTATATACATCAATAACGTAATATAATCTAACCTAACCCAACCTACCTTCTCGGCGGTAATATTTGACATCATTCCTGGCGAGATGTTTTCTACGTCTCTGTTTGACCATCATATACATCAATAACGTAATATAACGTAACCTAACCCAACCTAACATCTCCGCGGTAATATTTGACCACATACCTGGTGAGTTGGCCTCTACGTCCCCGTGGGACTTTTATATACATCAATAACGTAATATAACCTTACCTAACCCAACCTAACATCTCGGCGGTAGTATTTGACCACATTCCTGGCGAGTTGGCTTCTCCGTCTCCGTGGGAACTTTATATACATTAATAACGTAATATAACCTAACCTAACCCAACCTAACATCTCGGCGGTAATATTTGACAACATTCCTGGCGATTTGGCTTCTCCGTCTCCGTGGGACCTTTATATACATTAATAACGTAATATAACCTAACCTAACCCAACCTAACATCTCGGCGGTAATATTTGACATCATTCCTGGCGAGATGGCTTCTACGTCTCTGTTTGACCATCATATACATCAATAACGTAATATAACGTAACCTAACCCAACCTAACATCTCGCCGGTAATATTTGACAACATACCTGGCGAATTGGCCTCTACGTCTCCGTGTGATCTTTATATACATCAAGAACGTAATATAACATAACCTAACCCAACCTATCTGCTCTGCGGTAATATTTGACAACATTCCTGGCGAGTTGGCTTCTCCGTTCCCGTGGGACCTTTATATACATCAATAACGTAATATAACCCAACCTAACCCAACCTATCATCTCGGCGGTAATATTTGACAACATACCTGGCGAATTGGCCTCTACGTCTCCGTGTGATCTTTATATACATCAAGAACGTAATATAACATAACCTAACCCAACCTACCCTCTCGGCGGTAATATTTGACAACATTCCTGGCGAGTTGGCTTCTCCGTCTCCGTGGGACCTTTATATACAACAATAACGTAATATAACGTAACCTAACCCAACCTATCATCGCGGCGGTAATATTTGACATCATTCCTGGCGAGTTGGCCTCTACATCTCCGTGGGATCTTTATATACATCAATAACGTAATATAACCTATCCTAACCCAATCTAACATCTCGGCGGTAATATTTGACCACATTCCTGGCGAGTTGGCTTCTCCGTCTCCGTGGGACCTTTATATACATCAATAACGTAATATAACCTAACCTAACCCAACCTAACATCTCGGCGGTTATATTTGACATCATTCCTGGCGAGATGGCATCTACGTCTCTGTTTGACCATCATATACATCAATAACGTAATATAACGTAACCTAACCCAACCTAACATCTCCGCGGTAATATTTGACCACATACCTGGTGAGTTGGCCTCTACGTCCCCGTGGGACATTTATATACATCAATAACGTAATATAACCTAACCTAACCCAACCGAACGTCTCGGCGGTAATATTTGACAACATACCTTGCGAGTTGGCCTCTACGTCTCCGCGGGATCTTTATATACATCAAGAACGTAATATAACATAACCTAACCCAACCTATCTTCTCGGCGGTAATATTTGACCACATACCTGGCGAGTTGGCCTCTACGTCTCCGTGGGACCTTCATATACATCAATAACGAAATATAACCTAACCTAACCCAACCTATCATCTCGGCGGTAATATTTGACAACATACCTGGCGAATTGGCCTCTACGTCTCCGTGTGACCTTTATATACATCAATGACGTAATATAACCTAACCTAACCCAACCTAACATCTCGGCGGTAATATTTGACAACATGCCTGGCGAGTTGGCTTCTCCGTCTCCGTGGGACCCTTATATACATCAATAACGTAATATAACCTAACCTAACCCAACCCAACATCTCGGCGGTAATATTTGACCACATTCCTGGCTTGTTGGACTCTATGTCTCCGTGGGACCTTTATATACATCAATAACGTAATATAACCTAACCTAACCCAACCTAACATCTCGGCGGTAATATTTGACATCATTCCTGGCGAGTTGGCTTCTACGTCTCCGTTTGACCATCATATACATCAATAACGTAATATAACGTAACCTAACCCAACCTAACATCACCGCGGTAATATTTGACAACATACCTGGCGAGTTGGCCTCTACGTCTCCGTGGGACCTTCATATACATCAATAACGAAATATAACCTAACCTAACCCAACCTATCATCTCGGCGGTAATATTTGACAACATACCTGGCGAAATGGCCTATACGTCTCCGTGTGATCTTTATATACATCAAGAACGTAATATAACTTAACCTAACCCAACCTAACATCTCCGCGGTAATATTTGACAACATACCTTGCGAGTTGGCCTCTACGTCTCCGTGGGACCTTCATATACATCAATAACGAAATATAACCTAACCTAACCCAACCTATCATCTCGGCGGTAATATTTGACAACATACCTGGCGAATTGGCCTCTACGTCTCCGTGTGATCTTTATATACATCAAGTACGTAATATAACCTAACCTAACCCAATCTAACATCTCGGCGGTAATATTTGACCACATTCCAGGATTGTTGGCCTCTATGTCTCCGTGGGACCTTTATATACATCAATAACGTAATATAACCTAACCTAACCCAACCTAAAATCTCGGCGGTAATATTTGACATCATTCCTGGCGAGTTGGCCTCTACGTCTCCGTGGGAGCTTTAAATAGATCAATATCGTAATATAACCTAACCTAACCGAACCTAACATCTCGGCGGTAATATTTGACCACATTCCTGTCTTGTTGGCCTCTACGTCTCCGTGTGACCTTTATATATATCAATAACGTAATATAACCTAACCTAACCCAACCTAACATCTCGGCGGTAATATTTGACCACATTCCTGTCTTGTTGGACTCTACGTCTCCGTGGGACCTTCATATACATCAATAACGGAATATAACCTAACCTAACCCAACCTAACATCTCGCCGGTAATATTTGACAACATTCCTTTCGAGTTGGCGTCTAGGTCTCCGTTTGACCTTCATGTACATGAATAACGTAATATTACCTAACGTAACCCAACCTATCATCTCGACGGTAGTATTTGACAACATTCCTGGCTTGTTGGCCTCTACGTCTGCGTGGGACCTTTATATACTTCAAGAACGTAATATAACCTAACCTAACCCAACCTATCATCTCGGCGGTAATATTTGACAACACACCTGGCGAGTTGGCCTCTACGTCTCCGTGGGAGCTTTAAATAGATCAATAACGAAATATAACCTAACCTAACCCAACCTATCATCTCGGCGGTAATATTTGACAACATACCTGGCGAATTGGCCTCTACGTCTCCGTGTGACCTTTATATACATCAATGACGTAATATAACCTAACCTAACCCAACCTAACATCTCGGCGGTAATATTTGACCACATTCCTGGCGAGTTGGCTTCTCCGTCTCCGTGGGACCCTTATATACATCAATAACGTAATATAACCTAACCTAACCCAACCTAACATCTCGGCGGTAATATTTGACCACATTCCTGGCTTGTTGGACTCTATGTCTCCGTGGGACCTTTATATACACCAATAACGTAATATAACCTAACCTAACCCAACCTAACATCTCGGCGGTAATATTTGACATCATTCCTGGCGAGTTGGCTTCTACGTCTCCGTTTGACCATCATATACATCAATAACGTAATATAACGTAACCTAACCCAACCTAACATCACCGTGGTAATATTTGACAACATACCTGGCGAGTTGGCCTCTACGTCTCCGTGGGACCTTCATATACATCAATAACGAAATATAACCTAACCTAACCCAACCTATCATCTCGGCGGTTATATTTGACAACATACCTGGCGAATTGGCCTCTACGTCTCCGTGTGATCTTTATATACATCAAGAACGTAATATAACATAACCTAACCCAACCTATCTGCTCTGCGGTAATATTTGACAACATTCCTGGCGAGTTGGCTTCTCCGTCTCCTTGGGACCTTTATATACATCAATAACGTAATATAACCCAACCTAACCCAACCTATCATCTCGGCGGTAATATTTGACAACATACCTGGCGAATTGGCCTCTACGTCTCCGTGTGATCTTTATATACATCAATAACGTAATATAACGTAACCTAACCCAACCTATCATCGCGGCGGTAATATTTGACATCATTCCTGGCGAGTTGGCCTCTACATCTCCGTGGGATCTTTATATACATCAATAACGTAATATAACCTAACCTAACCCAATCCAACATCTCGGCGGTAATATTTGACCACATTCCTGGCGAGTTGGCTTCTCCGTCTCCGTGGGACCTTTATATACATCAATAACGTAATATAATCTAACCTAACCCAACCTACCTTCTCGGCGGTAATATTTGACATCATTCCTGGCGAGATGTTTTCTACGTCTCTGTTTGACCATCATATACATCAATAACGTAATATAACGTAACCTAACCCAACCTAACATCTCCGCGGTAATATTTGACCACATACCTGGTGAGTTGGCCTCTACGTCCCCGTGGGACTTTTATATACATCAATAACGTAATATAACCTTACCTAACCCAACCTAACATCTCGGCGGTAGTATTTGACCACATTCCTGGCGAGTTGGCTTCTCCGTCTCCGTGGGAACTTTATATACATTAATAACGTAATATAACCTAACCTAACCCAACCTAACATCTCGGCGGTAATATTTGACAACATTCCTGGCGATTTGGCTTCTCCGTCTCCGTGGGACCTTTATATACATTAATAACGTAATATAACCTAACCTAACCCAACCTAACATCTCGGCGGTAATATTTGACATCATTCCTGGCGAGATGGCTTCTACGTCTCTGTTTGACCATCATATACATCAATAACGTAATATAACGTAACCTAACCCAACCTAACATCTCGCCGGTAATATTTGACAACATACCTGGCGAATTGGCCTCTACGTCTCCGTGTGATCTTTATATACATCAAGAACGTAATATAACATAACCTAACCCAACCTATCTGCTCTGCGGTAATATTTGACAACATTCCTGGCGAGTTGGCTTCTCCGTCCCCGTGGGACCTTTATATACATCAATAACGTAATATAACCCAACCTAACCCAACCTATCATCTCGGCGGTAATATTTGACAACATACCTGGCGAATTGGCCTCTACGTCTCCGTGTGATCTTTATATACATCAAGAACGTAATATAACATAACCTAACCCAACCTACCCTCTCGGCGGTAATATTTGACAACATTCCTGGCGAGTTGGCTTCTCCGTCTCCGTGGGACCTTTATATACAACAATAACGTAATATAACGTAACCTAACCCAACCTATCATCGCGGCGGTAATATTTGACATCATTCCTGGCGAGTTGGCCTCTACATCTCCGTGGGATCTTTATATACATCAATAACGTAATATAACCTATCCTAACCCAATCTAACATCTCGGCTGTAATATTTGACCACATTCCTGGCGAGTTGGCTTCTCCGTCTCCGTGGGACCTTTATATACATCAATAACGTAATATAACCTAACCTAACCCAACCTAACATCTCGGCGGTTATATTTGACATCATTCCTGGCGAGATGGCATCTACGTCTCTGTTTGACCATCATATACATCAATAACGTAATATAACGTAACCTAACCCAACCTAACATCTCCGCGGTAATATTTGACCACATACCTGGTGAGTTGGCCTCTACGTCCCCGTGGGACATTTATATACATCAATAACGTAATATAACCTAACCTAACCCAACCGAACGTCTCGGCGGTAATATTTGACAACATACCTTGCGAGTTGGCCTCTACGTCTCCGCGGGATCTTTATATACATCAAGAACGTAATATAACATAACCTAACCCAACCTATCTTCTCGGCGGTAATATTTGACCACATACCTGGCGAGTTGGCCTCTACGTCTCCGTGGGACCTTCATATACATCAATAACGAAATATAACCTAACCTAACCCAACCTATCATCTCGGCGGTAATATTTGACAACATACCTGGCGAATTGGCCTCTACGTCTCCGTGTGACCTTTATATACATCAATGACGTAATATAACCTAACCTAACCCAACCTAACATCTCGGCGGTAATATTTGACAACATGCCTGGCGAGTTGGCTTCTCCGTCTCCGTGGGACCCTTATATACATCAATAACGTAATATAACCTAACCTAACCCAACCCAACATCTCGGCGGTAATATTTGACCACATTCCTGGCTTGTTGGACTCTATGTCTCCGTGGGACCTTTATATACATCAATAACGTAATATAACCTAACCTAACCCAACCTAACATCTCGGCGGTAATATTTGACATCATTCCTGGCGAGTTGGCTTCTACGTCTCCGTTTGACCATCATATACATCAATAACGTAATATAACGTAACCTAACCCAACCTAACATCACCGCGGTAATATTTGACAACATACCTGGCGAGTTGGCCTCTACGTCTCCGTGGGACCTTCATATACATCAATAACGAAATATAACCTAACCTAACCCAACCTATCATCTCGGCGGTAATATTTGACAACATACCTGGCGAAATGGCCTATACGTCTCCGTGTGATCTTTATATACATCAAGAACGTAATATAACTTAACCTAACCCAACCTAACATCTCCGCGGTAATATTTGACAACATACCTTGCGAGTTGGCCTCTACGTCTCCGTGGGACCTTCATATACATCAATAACGAAATATAACCTAACCTAACCCAACCTATCATCTCGGCGGTAATATTTGACAACATACCTGGCGAATTGGCCTCTACGTCTCCGTGTGATCTTTATATACATCAAGTACGTAATATAACCTAACCTAACCCAATCTAACATCTCGGCGGTAATATTTGACCACATTCCAGGCTTGTTGGCCTCTATGTCTCCGTGGGACCTTTATATACATCAATAACGTAATATAACCTAACCTAACCCAACCTAAAATCTCGGCGGTAATATTTGACATCATTCCTGGCGAGTTGGCCTCTACGTCTCCGTGGGAGCTTTAAATAGATCAATATCGTAATATAACCTAACCTAACCCAACCTAACATCTCGGCGGTAATATTTGACCACATTCCTGTCTTGTTGGCCTCTACGTCTCCGTGTGACCTTTATATATATCAATAACGTAATATAACCTAACCTAACCCAACCTAACATCTCGGCGGTAATATTTGACCACATTCCTGTCTTGTTGGACTCTACGTCTCCGTGGGACCTTCATATACATCAATAACGGAATATAACCTAACCTAACCCAACCTAACATCTCGCCGGTAATATTTGACAACATTCCTTTCGAGTTGGCGTCTAGGTCTCCGTTTGACCTTCATGTACATGAATAACGTAATATTACCTAACGTAACCCAACCTATCATCTCGACGGTAGTATTTGACAACATTCCTGGCTTGTTGGCCTCTACGTCTGCGTGGGACCTTTATATACTTCAAGAACGTAATATAACCTAACCTAACCCAACCTATCATCTCGGCGGTAATATTTGACAACACACCTGGCGAGTTGGCCTCTACGTCTCCGTGGGAGCTTTAAATAGATCAATATCGTAATATAACCTAACCTAACCCAAGCTAACATCTCGGCGGTAATATTTGACCACATTCCTGTCTTGTTGGCCTCTACGTCTCCGTGTGACCTTTATATATATCAATAACGTAATATAACCTAACCTAACCCAACCTAACATCTCGGCGGTAATATTTGACCACATTCCTGTCTTGTTGGCCTCTACGTCTCCGTGGGACCTTCATATACATCAATAACGAAATATAACCTAACCTAACCCAACCTAACATCTCGCCGGTAATATTTGACAACATTCCTTTCGAGTTGGCGTCTAGGTCTCCGTTTGACCTTCATATACATGAATAACGTAATATTACCTAACGTAACCCAACCTATCATCTCGACGGTAGTATTTGACAACATTCCTGGCTTGTTGGCCTCTACGTCTGCGTGGGACCTTTATATACTTCAAGAACGTAATATAACCTAACCTAACCCAACCTAACATCTCGGCGGTAATATTTGACCACATTCCTGGCGAGTTGGCTTCTCCGTCTCCGTGGGACCTTTATATACATCAATAACGTAATATAACCTAACCTAACCCAACCTATCATCTCGGCGGTAATATTTGACAACATACCTGGCGAATTGGCCTCTACGTCTCCATGTGATCTTTATATACATCAAGAACGTAATATAACATAACCTAACCCAACCTATCTGCTCTGCGGTAATATTTGACAACATTCCTGGCGAGTTGGCTTGTCCGTCTCCGTGGGACCTTTATACACATCAATAACGTAATATACCCTAACCAAACCCAACCTAACTTATCGGCGGTAATAATTGAAAACATACCTGGCGAGTTGGCCTCTACGTCTCCGTAGGACCTTTATATACATCAATAACGTAATATAACTTAACCTAACCCAACCTAACATCTCCGCGGTAATTTTTGACAACATACCTTGCGAGTTGGCCTCTACGTCTCCGTGGGACCTTCATATACATCAATAACGAAATATAACCTAACCTAACCCAACCTATCATCTCGGCGGTAATATTTGACAACATACCTGGCGAATTGGCCTCTACGTCTCCGTGTGATCTTTATATACATCAAGTACGTAATATAACCTAACCTAACCCAATCTAACATCTCGGCGGTAATATTTGACCACATTCCAGGCTTGTTGGCCTCTATGTCTCCGTGGGACCTTTATATACATCAATAACGTAATATAACCTAACCTAACCCAACCTAAAATCTCGGCGGTAATATTTGACATCATTCCTGGCGAGTTGGCCTCTACGTCTCCGTGGGAGCTTTAAATAGATCAATATCGTAATATAACCTAACCTAACCCAAGCTAACATCTCGGCGGTAATATTTGACCACATTCCTGTCTTGTTGGCCTCTACGTCTCCGTGTGACCTTTATATATATCAATAACGTAATATAACCTAACCTAACCCAACCTAACATCTCGGCGGTAATATTTGACCACATTCCTGTCTTGTTGGCCTCTACGTCTCCGTGGGACCTTCATATACATCAATAACGAAATATAACCTAACCTAACCCAACCTAACATCTCGCCGGTAATATTTGACAACATTCCTTTCGAGTTGGCGTCTAGGTCTCCGTTTGACCTTCATATACATGAATAACGTAATATTACCTAACGTAACCCAACCTATCATCTCGACGGTAGTATTTGACAACATTCCTGGCTTGTTGGCCTCTACGTCTGCGTGGGACCTTTATATACATCAATAACGTAATATAACGTAACCTAACCCAACCTATCATCGCGGCGGTAATATTTGACATCATTCCTGGCGAGTTGGCCTCTACGTCTCCGTGGGATCTTTATATACATCAATAACGTAATATAACCTAACCTAACCCAACCTAACATCTCGGCGGTAATATTTGACCACATTCCTGGCGAGTTGGCTTCTCCGTCTCCGTGGGACCTTTATATACATTAATAACGTAATATAACCTAACCTAACCCAACCTAACATCTCGGCGGTAATATTTGACATCATTCCTGGCGAGATGGCATCTACGTCTCTGTTTGACCATCATATACATCAATAACGTAATATAACGTAACCTAACCCAACCTAACATCTCCGCGGTAATATTTGACCACTTACCTGGTGAGTTGGCCTCTACGTCCCCGTGGGACATTTATATACATCAATAACGTAATATAACCTAACCTAACCCAACCGAACATCTCGGCGGTAATATTTGACAACATACCTTGCGAGTTGGCCTCTACGTCTCCGTTTGACCATCATATACATCAATAACGTAATATAACGTAACCTAACCCAACCTAACATCACCGCGGTAATATTTGACAACATACCTGGCGAGTTGGCCTCTACGTCTCCGTGGGACCTTCATATACATCAATAACGAAATATAACCTAACCTAACCCAACCTATCATCTCGGCGGTAATATTTGACAACATACCTGGCGAATTGGCCTATACGTCTCCGTGTGATCTTTATATACATCAAGAACGTAATATAACTTAACCTAACCCAACCTAACATCTCCGCGGTAATATTTGACAACATACCTTGCGAGTTGGCCTCTACGTCTCCGTGGGACCTTCATATACATCAATAACGAAATATAACCTAACCTAACCCAACCTATCATCTCGGCGGTAATATTTGACAACATACCTGGCGAATTGGCCTCTACGTCTCCGTGTGATCTTTATATACATCAAGAACGTAATATAACATAACCTAACCCAACCTATCTGCTCTGCGGTAATATTTGACAACATTCCTGGCGAGTTGGCTTGTCCGTCTCCGTGGGAAATTTATATACATCAATAACGTAATATACCCTAACCAAACCCAACCTAACTTATCGGCGGTAATAATTGAAAACATACCTGGCGAGTTGGCCTCTACGTCTCCGTAGGACCTTTATATACATCAATAACGTAATATAACTTAACCTAACCCAACCTAACATCTCCGCGGTAATATTTGACAACATACCTTGCGAGTTGGCCTCTACGTCTCCGTGGGACCTTCATATACATCAATAACGTAATATAACCTAACCTAACCCAATCTAACATCTCGGCGGTAATATTTGACAACATTCCTGGCGAGTTGGCTTCTCCGTCTCCGTGGGGCCTTTATATACATCAATAACGTAATATAACGTAACCTAACCCAACCTATCATCGCGGCGGTAATATTTGACATCATTCCAGGCGAGTTGGCCTCTACATCTCCGTGGGATCTTTATATACATCAATAACGTAATATAACCTAACCTAACCCAATCTAACATCTCGGCGGTAATATTTGACCACATTCCTGGCGAGTTGGCTTCTCCGTCTCCGTGGGACCTTTATATACATCAATAACGTAATATAACCTAACCTAACCCAACCTACCTTCTCGGCGGTAATATTTGACAACATTCCTGGCGAGTTGGCTTCTCCGTCTCCGTGGGACCTTTATATACATCAATAACGTAATATAACGTAACCTAACCCACCCTAACATCTCGGCGGTAATATTTGACATCATTCCTGGCGAGATGGCTTCTACGTCTCCGTTTGCCCATCATATACATCAATAACGTAATATAACGTAACCTAACCCAACCTAACATCTCCGCGGTAATATTTGACCACATACCTGGCGAGTCGGACTCTACGTCTCCGTGGGACCTTCATATACATCAATAACGAAATATAATCTAACCTAACCCAACCTAACATCTCGCCGGTAATATTTGACAACATTCCTTTCGAGTTGGCCTCTAGGTCTCCGTTTGACCTTCATATACATCAATAACGTAATATTACCTAACGTAACCCAACCTATCATCTCGACGGTAATATTTGACAACATTCCTGGCTTGTTGGCCTCTACGTCTGCGTGGGACGTTTATATACTTCAAGAACGTAATATAACCTAACCTAACCCAACCTAACATCTCGGCGGTAATATTTGACAACATTCCTGGCGAGTTGGCTTCCCCGTCTCCGTGGGACCTTTATATACATCAATAACGTAATATAACCTAACCTAACCCAACCGAACATCTCGGCGGTAATATTTGACAACATACCTTGCGAGTTGGCCTCTACGTCTCCGCGGGATCTTTATATACATCAAGAGCGTAATATAACATAACCTAACCCAACCTATCTTCACGGCGGTAATATTTGACAATATTCCTGGCGAGTTGGCTTCTCCGTCTCCGTGGGACCTTTATCTACATCAATAACGTAATATAACCAAACCTAACCCAACATAACTTCTCGGCGGTAATAATTGAAAACGTGCCTGGCGAGATGGCCTCTACGTCTCCGTAGGACCCTTATATACATCAATAACGTAATATAACCTAACCTAACCCAACCTAACATCTCGGCGGTAATATTTGACCACATTCCTGGCTTGTTGGCCTCTATGTCTCCGCGGGACCTTTATATACATCAATAACGTAATATAACCTAACCTAACCCAACCGAACATCTCGGCGGTAATATTTGACAACATACCTTGCGAGTTGGCCTCTACGTCTCCGCGGGATCTTTATATACATCAAGAACGTAATATAACATAACCTAACCCAACCTATCTTCACGGCGGTAATATTTGACAATATTCCTGGCGAGTTGGCTTCTCCGTCTCCGTGGGACCTTTATCTACATCAATAACGTAATATAACCAAACCTAACCCAACATAACTTCTCGGCGGTAATAATTGAAAACATGCCTGGCGAGTTGGCCTCTACGTCTCCGTAGGACCCTTATATACATCAATAACGTAATATAACCTAACCTAACCCAACCTAACATCTCGGCGGTAATATTTGACCACATTCCTGGCTTGTTGGCCTCTATGTCTCCGCGGGACCTTTATATACATCAATAACGTAATATAACCTAACCTAACCCAACCTAACATCTCGGCGGTAATATTTGACATCATTCCTGGCGAGTTGGCTTCTACGTCTCCGTTTGACCATCATATACATCAATAACGTAATATAACGTAACCTAACCCAACCTAACATCACCGCGGTAATATTTGATAACATACCTGGCGAGTTGGCCTCTACGTCTCCGTGGGACCTTCATATACATCAATAACGAAATATAACCTAACCTAACCCAACCTATCATCTCGGCGGTAATATTTGACAACATACCTGGCGAATTGGCCTATACGTCTCCGTGTGATCTTTATATACATCAAGAACGTAATATAACTTAACCTAACCCAACCTAACATCTCCGCGGTAATATTTGACAACATACCTTGCGAGTTGGCCTCTACGTCTCCGTGGGACCTTCATATACATCAATAACGAAATATAACCTAACCTAACCCAACCTATCATCTCGGCGGAAATATTTGACAACATACCTGGCGAATTGGCCTCTACGTCTCCGTGTGATCTTTATATACATCAAGAACGTAATATAACATAACCTAACCCAACCTATCTGCTCTGCGGTAATATTTGACAACATTCCTGGCGAGTTGGCTTGTCCGTCTCCGTGGGAACTTTATATACATCAATAACGTAATATACCCTAACCAAACCCAACCTAACTTATCGGCGGTAATAATTGAAAACATACCTGGCGAGTTGGCCTCTACGTCTCCGTAGGACCTTTATATACATCAATAACGTAATATAACTTAACCTAACCCAACCTAACATCTCCGCGGTAATATTTGACAACATACCTTGCGAGTTGGCCTCTACGTCTCCGTGGGACCTTCATATACATCAATAACGAAATATAACCTAACCTAACCCAACCTATCATCTCGGCGGTAATATTTGACAACATACCTGGCGAATTGGCCTCTACGTCTCCGTGTGATCTTTATATACATCAAGAACGTAATATAACGTAACCTAACCCAACCTACCCTCTCGGCGGTAATATTTGACAACATTCCTGGCGAGTTGGCTTCTCCGTCTCCGTGGGGCCTTTATATACATCAATAACGTAATATAACGTAACCTAACCCAACCTATCATCGCGGCGGTAATATTTGACATCATTCCTGGCGAGTTGGCCTCTACATCTCCGTGGGATCTTTATATACATCAATAACGTAATATAACCTAACATAACCCAAACTAACATCTCGGCGGTAATATTTGACCACATTCCTGGCGAGTTGGCTTCTCCGTCTCCGTGGGACCTTTATATACATCAATAACGTAATATAACCTAACCTAACCCAACCTACCTTCTCGGCGGTAATATTTGACAACATTCCTGGCGAGTTGGCTTCTCCGTCTCCGTGGGACCTTTATATACATCAATAACGTAATATAACGTAACCTAACCCACCCTAACATCTCGGCGGTAATATTTGACATCATTCCTGGCGAGATGGCTTCTACGTCTCCGTTTGCCCATCATATACATCAATAACGTAATATAACGTAACCTAACCCAACCTAACATCTCCGCGGTAATATTTGACCACATACCTGGCGAGTCGGACTCTACGTCTCCGTGGGACCTTCATATACATCAATAACGAAATATAATCTAACCTAACCCAACCTAACATCTCGCCGGTAATATTTGACAACATTCCTTTCGAGTTGGCCTCTAGGTCTCCGTTTGACCTTCATATACATCAATAACGTAATATTACCTAACGTAACCCAACCTATCATCTCGACGGTAATATTTGACAACATTCCTGGCTTGTTGGCCTCTACGTCTGCGTGGGACGTTTATATACTTCAAGAACGTAATATAACCTAACCTAACCCAACCTAACATCTCGGCGGTAATATTTGACAACATTCCTGGCGAGTTGGCTTCCCCGTCTCCGTGGGACCTTTATATACATCAATAACGTAATATAACCTAACCTAACCCAACCGATCATCTCGGCGGTAATATTTGACAACATACCTTGCGAGTTGGCCTCTACGTCTCCGCGGGATCTTTATATACATCAAGAGCGTAATATAACATAACCTAACCCAACCTATCTTCACGGCGGTAATATTTGACAATATTCCTGGCGAGTTGGCTTCTCCGTCTCCGTGGGACCTTTATCTACATCAATAACGTAATATAACCAAACCTAACCCAACATAACTTCTCGGCGGTAATAATTGAAAACGTGCCTGGCGAGATGGCCTCTACGTCTCCGTAGGACCCTTATATACATCAATAACGTAATATAACCTAACCTAACCCAACCTAACATCTCGGCGGTAATAGTAGACCACATTCCTGGCTTGTTGGCCTCTATGTCTCCGCGGGACCTTTATATACATCAATAACGTAATATAACCTAACCTAACCCAACCGAACATCTCGGCGGTAATATTTGACAACATACCTTGCGAGTTGGCCTCTACGTCTCCGCGGGATCTTTATATACATCAAGAACGTAATATAACATAACCTAACCCAACCTATCTTCACGGCGGTAATATTTGACAATATTCCTGGCGAGTTGGCTTCTCCGTCTCCGTGGGACCTTTATCTACATCAATAACGTAATATAACCAAACCTAACCCAACATAACTTCTCGGCGGTAATAATTGAAAACATGCCTGGCGAGTTGGCCTCTACGTCTCCGTAGGACCCTTATATACATCAATAACGTAATATAACCTAACCTAACCCAACCTAACATCTCGGCGGTAATATTTGACCACATTCCTGGCTTGTTGGCCTCTATGTCTCCGCGGGACCTTTATATACATCAATAACGTAATATAACCTAACCTAACCCAACCTTTCATCTCGGCGGTAATATTTGACCACATTCCAGGCTTGTTGGCCTCTATGCCTCCGTGGGACCTTTATATACATCAATAACGTAATATAACCTAACCTAACCCAACCCAACATCTCGGCGGTAATATTTGACCACATTCCTGGCTTGTTGGACTCTATGTCTCCGTGGGACCTTTATATACATCAATAACGTAATATAACCTAACCTAACCCAACCTAACATCTCGGCGGTAATATTTGACATCATTCCTGGCGAGTTGGCTTCTACGTCTCCGTTTGACCATCATATATATCAATAACGTAATATAACGTAACCTAACCCAACCTAACATCACCGCGGTAATATTTGACAACATACCTGGCGAGTTGGCCTCTACGTCTCCGTGGGACCTTCATATACATCAATAACGAAATATAACCTAACCTAACCCAACCTATCATCTCGGCGGTAATATTTGACAACATACCTGGCGAATTGGCCTATACGTCTCCGTGTGATCTTTATATACATCAAGAACGTAATATAACTTAACCTAACCCAACCTAACATCTCCGCGGTAATATTTGACAACATTCCTGGCGAGTTGGCTTCTCCGTCTCCGTGGGGCCTTTATATACATCAATAACGTAATATAACGTAACCTAACCCAACCTATCATCGCGGCGGTAATATTTGACATCATTCCTGGCTTGTTGGACTCTATGTCTCCGTGGGACCTTTATATACATCAATAACGTAATATAACCTAACCTAACCCAACCTAACATCTCGGCGGTAATATTTGACATCATTCCTGGCGAGTTGGCTTCTACGTCTCCGTTTGACCATCATATACATCAATAACGTAATATAACGTAACCTAACCCAACCTAACATCACCGCGGTAATATTTGACAACATACCTGGCGAGTTGGCCTCTACGTCTCCGTGGGACCTTTATATACATCAATAACGTAATATAACCTAACCTAACCCAACCGAACATCTCGGCGGTAATATTTGACAACATACCTTGCGAGTTGGCCTCTACGTCTCCGCGGGATCTTTATATACATCAAGAACGTAATATAACATAACCTAACCCAACCTATCTTCACGGCGGTAATATTTGACAATATTCCTGGCGAGTTGGCTTCTCCGTCTCCGTGGGACCTTTATCTACATCAATAACGTAATATAACCAAACCTAACCCAACATAACTTCTCGGCGGTAATAATTGAAAACATGCCTGGCGAGTTGGCCTCTACGTCTCCGTAGGACCCTTATATACATCAATAACGTAATATAACCTAACCTAACCCAACCTAACATCTCGGCGGTAATATTTGACCACATTCCTGGCTTGTTGGCCTCTATGTCTCCGCGGGACCTTTATATACATCAATAACGTAATATAACCTAACCTAACCCAACCTTTCATCTCGGCGGTAATATTTGACCACATTCCAGGCTTGTTGGCCTCTATGCCTCCGTGGGACCTTTATATACATCAATAACGTAATATAACCTAACCTAACCCAACCCAACATCTCGGCGGTAATATTTGACCACATTCCTGGCTTGTTGGACTCTATGTCTCCGTGGGACCTTTATATACATCAATAACGTAATATAACCTAACCTAACCCAACCTAACATCTCGGCGGTAATATTTGACATCATTCCTGGCGAGTTGGCTTCTACGTCTCCGTTTGACCATCATATATATCAATAACGTAATATAACGTAACCTAACCCAACCTAACATCACCGCGGTAATATTTGACAACATACCTGGCGAGTTGGCCTCTACGTCTCCGTGGGACCTTCATATACATCAATAACGAAATATAACCTAACCTAACCCAACCTATCATCTCGGCGGTAATATTTGACAACATACCTGGCGAATTGGCCTATACGTCTCCGTGTGATCTTTATATACATCAAGAACGTAATATAACTTAACCTAACCCAACCTAACATCTCCGCGGTAATATTTGACAACATTCCTGGCGAGTTGGCTTCTCCGTCTCCGTGGGGCCTTTATATACATCAATAACGTAATATAACGTAACCTAACCCAACCTATCATCGCGGCGGTAATATTTGACATCATTCCTGGCGAGTTGGCCTCTACATCTCCGTGGGATCTTTATATACATCAATAACGTAATATAACCTAACCTAACCCAATCTAACATCTCGGCGGTAATATTTGACCACATTCCTGGCGAGTTGGCTTCTCCGTCTCCGTGGGACCTTTATATACATCAATAACGTAATATAACCTAACCTAACCCAACCTACCTTCTCGGCGGTAATATTTGACAACATTCCTGGCGAGTTGGCTTCTCCGTCTCCGTGGGACCTTTATATACATCAATAACGTAATATAACGTAACCTAACCCACCCTAACATCTCGGCGGTAATATTTGACATCATTCCTGGCGAGATGGCTTCTACGTCTCCGTTTGCCCATCATATACATTAATAACGTAATATAACGTAACCTAACCCAACCTAACATCTCCGCGGTAATATTTGACCACATACCTGGCGAGTCGGCCTCTACGTCTCCGTGGGACCTTCATATACATCAATAACGAAATATAACCTAACCTAACCCAACCTAACATCTCGCCGGTAATATTTGACAACATTCCTTTCGAGTTGGCCTCTAGGTCTCCGTTTGACCTTCATATACATCAATAACGTAATATTACCTAACGTAACCCAACCTATCATCTCGACGGTAATATTTGACAACATTCCTGGCTTGTTGGCCTCTACGTCTGCGTGGGACGTTTATATACTTCAAGAACGTAATATAACCTAACCTAACCCAACCTAACATCTCGGCGGTAATATTTGACAACATTCCTGGCGAGTTGGCTTCCCCGTCTCCGTGGGACCTTTATATACATCAATAACGTAATATAACCTAACCTAACCCAACCGAACATCTCGGCGGTAATATTTGACAACATACCTTGCGAGTTGGCCTCTACGTCTCCGCGGGATCTTTATATACATCAAGAACGTAATATAACATAATCTAACCCAACCTATCTTCACGGCGGTAATATTTGACAATATTCCTGGCGAGTTGGCTTCTCCGTCTCCGTGGGACCTTTATCTACATCAATAACGTAATATAACCAAACCTAACCCAACATAACTTCTCGGCGGTAATAATTGAAAACGTGCCTGGCGAGATGGCCTCTACGTCTCCGTAGGACCCTTATATACATCAACAACGTAATATAACCTAACCTAACCCAACCTAACATCTCGGCGGTAATATTTGACCACATTCCTGGCTTGTTGGCCTCTATGTCTCCGCGGGACCTTTATATACATCAATAACGTAATATAACCTAACCTAACCCAACCGAACATCTCGGCGGTAATCTTTGACAACATACCTTGCGAGTTGGCCTCTACGTCTCCGCGGGATCTTTATATACATCAAGAACGTAATATAACATAACCTAACCCAACCTATCTTCACGGCGGTAATATTTGACAATATTCCTGGCGAGATGGCTTCTCCGTCTCCGTGGGACCTTTATCTACATCAATAACGTAATATAACCAAACCTAACCCAACATAACTTCTCGGCGGTAATAATTGAAAACATGCCTGGCGAGTTGGCCTCTACGTCTCCGTAGGACCCTTATATACATCAATAACGTAATATAACCTAACCTAACCCAACCTAACATCTCGGCGGTAATATTTGACCACATTCCTGGCTTGTTGGCCTCTATGTCTCCGCGGGACCTTTATATACATCAATAACGTAATATAACCTAACCTAACCCAACCTTTCATCTCGGCGGTAATATTTGACCACATTCCAGGCTTGTTGGCCTCTATGCCTCCGTGGGACCTTTATATACATCAATAACGTAATATAACCTAACCTAACCCAACCCAACATCTCGGCGGTAATATTTGACCACATTCCTGGCTTGTTGGACTCTATGTCTCCGTGGGACCTTTATATACATCAATAACGTAATATAACCTAACCTAACCCAACCTAACATCTCGGCGGTAATATTTGACATCATTCCTGGCGAGTTGGCTTCTACGTCTCCGTTTGACCATCATATACATCAATAACGTAATATAACGTAACCTAACCCAACCTAACATCACCGCGGTAATATTTGACAACATACCTGGCGAGTTGGCCTCTACGTCTCCGTGGGACCTTCTTATACATCAATAACGAAATATAACCTAACCTAACCCAACCTATCATCTCGGCGGTAATATTTGACAACATACCTGGCGAATTGGCCTCTACGTCTCCGTGTGATCTTTATATACATCAAGAACGTAATATAACATAACCTAACCCAACCTATCTGCTCTGCGGTAATATTTGACAACATTCCTGGCGAGTTGGCTTGTCCGTCTCCGTGGGAACTTTATATACATCAATAACGTAATATACCCTAACCAAACCCAACCTAACTTATCGGCGGTAATAATTGAAAACATACCTGGCGAGTTGGCCTCTACGTCTCCGTAGGACCTTTATATACATCAATAACGTAATATAACTTAACCTAACCCAACCTAACATCTCCGCGGTAATATTTGACAACATACCTTGCGAGTTGGCCTCTACGTCTCCGTGGGACCTTCATATACATCAATAACGAAATATAACCTAACCTAACCCAACCTAACATCTCCGCGGTAATATTTGACCACATACCTGGCGAGTCGGACTCTACGTCTCCGTGGGACCTTCATATACATCAATAACGAAATATAATCTAACCTAACCCAACCTAACATCTCGCCGGTAATATTTGACAACATTCCTTTCGAGTTGGCCTCTAGGTCTCCGTTTGACCTTCATATACATCAATAACGTAATATTACCTAACGTAACCCAACCTATCATCTCGACGGTAATATTTGACAACATTCCTGGCTTGTTGGCCTCTACGTCTGCGTGGGACGTTTATATACTTCAAGAACGTAATATAACCTAACCTAACCCAACCTAACATCTCGGCGGTAATATTTGACAACATTCCTGGCGAGTTGGCTTCCCCGTCTCCGTGGGACCTTTATATACATCAATAACGTAATATAACCTAACCTAACCCAACCGAACATCTCGGCGGTAATATTTGACAACATACCTTGCGAGTTGGCCTCTACGTCTCCGCGGGATCTTTATATACATCAAGAGCGTAATATAACATAACCTAACCCAACCTATCTTCACGGCGGTAATATTTGACAATATTCCTGGCGAGTTGGCTTCTCCGTCTCCGTGGGACCTTTATCTACATCAATAACGTAATATAACCAAACCTAACCCAACATAACTTCTCGGCGGTAATAATTGAAAACGTGCCTGGCGAGATGGCCTCTACGTCTCCGTAGGACCCTTATATACATCAATAACGTAATATAACCTAACCTAACCCAACCTAACATCTCGGCGGTAATATTTGACCACATTCCTGGCTTGTTGGCCTCTATGTCTCCGCGGGACCTTTATATACATCAATAACGTAATATAACCTAACCTAACCCAACCGAACATCTCGGCGGTAATATTTGACAACATACCTTGCGAGTTGGCCTCTACGTCTCCGCGGGATCTTTATATACATCAAGAACGTAATATAACATAACCTAACCCAACCTATCTTCACGGCGGTAATATTTGACAATATTCCTGGCGAGTTGGCTTCTCCGTCTCCGTGGGACCTTTATCTACATCAATAACGTAATATAACCAAACCTAACCCAACATAACTTCTCGGCGGTAATAATTGAAAACATGCCTGGCGAGTTGGCCTCTACGTCTCCGTAGGACCCTTATATACATCAATAACGTAATATAACCTAACCTAACCCAACCTAACATCTCGGCGGTAATATTTGACCACATTCCTGGCTTGTTGGCCTCTATGTCTCCGCGGGACCTTTATATACATCAATAACGTAATATAACCTAACCTAACCCAACCTAACATCTCGGCGGTAATATTTGACATCATTCCTGGCGAGTTGGCTTCTACGTCTCCGTTTGACCATCATATACATCAATAACGTAATATAACGTAACCTAACCCAACCTAACATCACCGCGGTAATATTTGATAACATACCTGGCGAGTTGGCCTCTACGTCTCCGTGGGACCTTCATATACATCAATAACGAAATATAACCTAACCTAACCCAACCTATCATCTCGGCGGTAATATTTGACAACATACCTGGCGAATTGGCCTATACGTCTCCGTGTGATCTTTATATACATCAAGAACGTAATATAACTTAACCTAACCCAACCTAACATCTCCGCGGTAATATTTGACAACATACCTTGCGAGTTGGCCTCTACGTCTCCGTGGGACCTTCATATACATCAATAACGAAATATAACCTAACCTAACCCAACCTATCATCTCGGCGGTAATATTTGACAACATACCTGGCGAATTGGCCTCTACGTCTCCGTGTGATCTTTATATACATCAAGAACGTAATATAACATAACCTAACCCAACCTATCTGCTCTGCGGTAATATTTGACAACATTCCTGGCGAGTTGGCTTGTCCGTCTCCGTGGGAACTTTATATACATCAATAACGTAATATACCCTAACCAAACCCAACCTAACTTATCGGCGGTAATAATTGAAAACATACCTGGCGAGTTGGCCTCTACGTCTCCGTAGGACCTTTATATACATCAATAACGTAATATAACTTAACCTAACCCAACCTAACATCTCCGCGGTAATATTTGACAACATACCTTGCGAGTTGGCCTCTACGTCTCCGTGGGACCTTCATATATATCAATAACGAAATATAACCTAACCTAACCCAACCTATCATCTCGGCGGTAATATTTGACAACATACCTGGCGAATTGGCCTCTACGTCTCCGTGTGATCTTTATATACATCAAGAACGTAATATAACGTAACCTAACCCAACCTACCCTCTCGGCGGTAATATTTGACAACATTCCTGGCGAGTTGGCTTCTCCGTCTCCGTGGGGCCTTTATATACATCAATAACGTAATATAACGTAACCTAACCCAACCTATCATCGCGGCGGTAATAATTGAAAACATACCTGGCGAGTTGGCCTCTACGTCTCCGTAGGACCTTTATATACATCAATAACGTAATATAACTTAACCTAACCCAACCTAACATCTCCGCGGTAATATTTGACAACATACCTTGCGAGTTGGCCTCTACGTCTCCGTGGGACCTTCATATATATCAATAACGAAATATAACCTAACCTAACCCAACCTATCATCTCGGCGGTAATATTTGACAACATACCTGGCGAATTGGCCTCTACGTCTCCGTGTGATCTTTATATACATCAAGAACGTAATATAACGTAACCTAACCCAACCTACCCTCTCGGCGGTAATATTTGACAACATTCCTGGCGAGTTGGCTTCTCCGTCTCCGTGGGGCCTTTATATACATCAATAACGTAATATAACGTAACCTAACCCAACCTATCATCGCGGCGGTAATATTTGACATCATTCCTGGCGAGTTGGCCTCTACATCTCCGTGGGATCTTTATATACATCAATAACGTAATATAACCTAACCTAACCCAATCTAACATCTCGGCGGTAATATTTGACCACATTCCTGGCGAGTTGGCTTCTCCGTCTCCGTGGGACCTTTATATACATCAATAACGTAATATAACCTAACCTAACCCAACCTACCTTCTCGGCGGTAATATTTGACAACATTCCTGGCGAGTTGGCTTCTCCGTCTCCGTGGGACCTTTATATACATCAATAACGTAATATAACGTAACCTAACCCACCCTAACATCTCGGCGGTAATATTTGACATCATTCCTGGCGAGATGGCTTCTACGTCTCCGTTTGCCCATCATATACATCAATAACGTAATATAACGTAACCTAACCCAACCTAACATCTCCGCGGTAATATTTGACCACATACCTGGCGAGTCGGACTCTACGTCTCCGTGGGACCTTCATATACATCAATAACGAAATATAATCTAACCTAACCCAACCTAACATCTCGCCGGTAATATTTGACAACATTCCTTTCGAGTTGGCCTCTAGGTCTCCGTTTGACCTTCATATACATCAATAACGTAATATTACCTAACGTAACCCAACCTATCATCTCGACGGTAATATTTGACAACATTCCTGGCTTGTTGGCCTCTACGTCTGCGTGGGACGTTTATATACTTCAAGAACGTAATATAACCTAACCTAACCCAACCTAACATCTCGGCGGTAATATTTGACAACATTCCTGGCGAGTTGGCTTCCCCGTCTCCGTGGGACCTTTATATACATCAATAACGTAATATAACCTAACCTAACCCAACCGATCATCTCGGCGGTAATATTTGACAACATACCTTGCGAGTTGGCCTCTACGTCTCCGCGGGATCTTTATATACATCAAGAGCGTAATATAACATACCCTAACCCAACCTATCTTCACGGCGGTAATATTTGACAATATTCCTGGCGAGTTGGCTTCTCCGTCTCCGTGGGACCTTTATCTACATCAATAACGTAATATAACCAAACCTAACCCAACATAACTTCTCGGCGGTAATAATTGAAAACGTGCCTGGCGAGATGGCCTCTACGTCTCCGTAGGACCCTTATATACATCAATAACGTAATATAACCTAACCTAACCCAACCTAACATCTCGGCGGTAATAGTTGACCACATTCCTGGCTTGTTGGCCTCTATGTCTCCGCGGGACCTTTATATACATCAATAACGTAATATAACCTAACCTAACCCAACCGAACATCTCGGCGGTAATATTTGACAACATACCTTGCGAGTTGGCCTCTACGTCTCCGCGGGATCTTTATATACATCAAGAACGTAATATAACATAACCTAACCCAACCTATCTTCACGGCGGTAATATTTGACAATATTCCTGGCGAGTTGGCTTCTCCGTCTCCGTGGGACCTTTATCTACATCAATAACGTAATATAACCAAACCTAACCCAACATAACTTCTCGGCGGTAATAATTGAAAACATGCCTGGCGAGTTGGCCTCTACGTCTCCGTAGGACCCTTATATACATCAATAACGTAATATAACCTAACCTAACCCAACCTAACATCTCGGCGGTAATATTTGACCACATTCCTGGCTTGTTGGCCTCTATGTCTCCGCGGGACCTTTATATACATCAATAACGTAATATAACCTAACCTAACCCAACCTTTCATCTCGGCGGTAATATTTGACCACATTCCAGGCTTGTTGGCCTCTATGCCTCCGTGGGACCTTTATATACATCAATAACGTAATATAACCTAACCTAACCCAACCCAACATCTCGGCGGTAATATTTGACCACATTCCTGGCTTGTTGGACTCTATGTCTCCGTGGGACCTTTATATACATCAATAACGTAATATAACCTAACCTAACCCAACCTAACATCTCGGCGGTAATATTTGACATCATTCCTGGCGAGTTGGCTTCTACGTCTCCGTTTGACCATCATATATATCAATAACGTAATATAACGTAACCTAACCCAACCTAACATCACCGCGGTAATATTTGACAACATACCTGGCGAGTTGGCCTCTACGTCTCCGTGGGACCTTCATATACATCAATAACGAAATATAACCTAACCTAACCCAACCTATCATCTCGGCGGTAATATTTGACAACATACCTGGCGAATTGGCCTATACGTCTCCGTGTGATCTTTATATACATCAAGAACGTAATATAACTTAACCTAACCCAACCTAACATCTCCGCGGTAATATTTGACAACATTCCTGGCGAGTTGGCTTCTCCGTCTCCGTGGGGCCTTTATATACATCAATAACGTAATATAACGTAACCTAACCCAACCTATCATCGCGGCGGTAATATTTGACATCATTCCTGGCGAGTTGGCCTCTACATCTCCGTGGGATCTTTATATACATCAATAACGTAATATAACCTAACCTAACCCAATCTAACATCTCGGCGGTAATATTTGACCACATTCCTGGCGAGTTGGCTTCTCCGTCTCCGTGGGACCTTTATATACATCAATAACGTAATATAACCTAACCTAACCCAACCTACCTTCTCGGCGGTAATATTTGACAACATTCCTGGCGAGTTGGCTTCTCCGTCTCCGTGGGACCTTTATATACATCAATAACGTAATATAACGTAACCTAACCCACCCTAACATCTCGGCGGTAATATTTGACATCATTCCTGGCGAGATGGCTTCTACGTCTCCGTTTGCCCATCATATACATCAATAACGTAATATAACGTAACCTAACCCAACCTAACATCTCCGCGGTAATATTTGACCACATACCTGGCGAGTCGGCCTCTACGTCTCCGTGGGACCTTCATATACATCAATAACGAAATATAACCTAACCTAACCCAACCTAACATCTCGCCGGTAATATTTGACAACATTCCTTTCGAGTTGGCCTCTAGGTCTCCGTTTGACCTTCATATACATCAATAACGTAATATTACCTAACGTAACCCAACCTATCATCTCGACGGTAATATTTGACAACATTCCTGGCTTGTTGGCCTCTACGTCTGCGTGGGACGTTTATATACTTCAAGAACGTAATATAACCTAACCTAACCCAACCTAACATCTCGGCGGTAATATTTGACAACATTCCTGGCGAGTTGGCTTCCCCGTCTCCGTGGGACCTTTATATACATCAATAACGTAATATAACCTAACCTAACCCAACCGAACATCTCGGCGGTAATATTTGACAACATACCTTGCGAGTTGGCCTCTACGTCTCCGCGGGATCTTTATATACATCAAGAACGTAATATAACATAATCTAACCCAACCTATCTTCACGGCGGTAATATTTGACAATATTCCTGGCGAGTTGGCTTCTCCGTCTCCGTGGGACCTTTATCTACATCAATAACGTAATATAACCAAACCTAACCCAACATAACTTCTCGGCGGTAATAATTGAAAACGTGCCTGGCGAGATGGCCTCTACGTCTCCGTAGGACCCTTATATACATCAATAACGTAATATAACCTAACCTAACCCAACCTAACATCTCGGCGGTAATAGTTGACCACATTCCTGGCTTGTTGGCCTCTATGTCTCCGCGGGACCTTTATATACATCAATAACGTAATATAACCTAACCTAACCCAACCGAACATCTCGGCGGTAATATTTGACAACATACCTTGCGAGTTGGCCTCTACGTCTCCGCGGGATCTTTATATACATCAAGAACGTAATATAACCTAACCTAACCCAACCTACCTTCTCGGCGGTAATATTTGACAACATTCCTGGCGAGTTGGCTTCTCCGTCTCCGTGGGACCTTTATATACATCAATAACGTAATATAACGTAACCTAACCCACCCTAACATCTCGGCGGTAATATTTGACATCATTCCTGGCGAGATGGCTTCTACGTCTCCGTTTGCCCATCATATACATCAATAACGTAATATAACGTAACCTAACCCAACCTAACATCTCCGCGGTAATATTTGACCACATACCTGGCGAGTCGGACTCTACGTCTCCGTGGGACCTTCATATACATCAATAACGAAATATAATCTAACCTAACCCAACCTAACATCTCGCCGGTAATATTTGACAACATTCCTTTCGAGTTGGCCTCTAGGTCTCCGTTTGACCTTCATATACATCAATAACGTAATATTACCTAACGTAACCCAACCTATCATCTCGACGGTAATATTTGACAACATTCCTGGCTTGTTGGCCTCTACGTCTGCGTGGGACGTTTATATACTTCAAGAACGTAATATAACCTAACCTAACCCAACCTAACATCTCGGCGGTAATATTTGACAACATTCCTGGCGAGTTGGCTTCCCCGTCTCCGTGGGACCTTTATATACATCAATAACGTAATATAACCTAACCTAACCCAACCGATCATCTCGGCGGTAATATTTGACAACATACCTTGCGAGTTGGCCTCTACGTCTCCGCGGGATCTTTATATACATCAAGAGCGTAATATAACATACCCTAACCCAACCTATCTTCACGGCGGTAATATTTGACAATATTCCTGGCTTGTTGGCCTCTATGTCTCCGCGGGACCTTTATATACATCAATAACGTAATATAACCTAACCTAACCCAACCTTTCATCTCGGCGGTAATATTTGACCACATTCCAGGCTTGTTGGCCTCTATGCCTCCGTGGGACCTTTATATACATCAATAACGTAATATAACCTAACCTAACCCAACCCAACATCTCGGCGGTAATATTTGACCACATTCCTGGCTTGTTGGACTCTATGTCTCCGTGGGACCTTTATATACATCAATAACGTAATATAACCTAACCGAACCCAACCTAACATCTCGGCGGTAATATTTGACATCATTCCTGGCGAGTTGGCTTCTACGTCTCCGTTTGACCATCATATATATCAATAACGTAATATAACGTAACCTAACCCAACCTAACATCACCGCGGTAATATTTGACAACATACCTGGCGAGTTGGCCTCTACGTCTCCGTGGGACCTTCATATACATCAATAACGAAATATAACCTAACCTAACCCAACCTATCATCTCGGCGGTAATATTTGACAACATACCTGGCGAATTGGCCTATACGTCTCCGTGTGATCTTTATATACATCAAGAACGTAATATAACTTAACCTAACCCAACCTAACATCTCCGCGGTAATATTTGACAACATTCCTGGCGAGTTGGCTTCTCCGTCTCCGTGGGGCCTTTATATACATCAATAACGTAATATAACGTAACCTAACCCAACCTATCATCGCGGCGGTAATATTTGACATCATTCCTGGCGAGTTGGCCTCTACATCTCCGTGGGATCTTTATATTCATCAATAACGTAATATAACCTAACCTAACCCAATCTAACATCTCGGCGGTAATATTTGACCACATTCCTGGCGAGTTGGCTTCTCCGTCTCCGTGGGACCTTTATATACATCAATAACGTAATATAACCTAACCTAACCCAACCTACCTTCTCGGCGGTAATATTTGACAACATTCCTGGCGAGTTGGCTTCTCCGTCTCCGTGGGACCTTTATATACATCAATAACGTAATATAACGTAACCTAACCCACCCTAACATCTCGGCGGTAATATTTGACATCATTCCTGGCGAGATGGCTTCTACGTCTCCGTTTGCCCATCATATACATCAATAACGTAATATAACGTAACCTAACCCAACCTAACATCTCCGCGGTAATATTTGACCACATACCTGGCGAGTCGGCCTCTACGTCTCCGTGGGACCTTCATATACATCAATAACGAAATATAACCTAACCTAACCCAACCTAACATCTCGCCGGTAATATTTGACAACATTCCTTTCGAGTTGGCCTCTAGGTCTCCGTTTGACCTTCATATACATCAATAACGTAATATTACCTAACGTAACCCAACCTATCATCTCGACGGTAATATTTGACAACATTCCTGGCTTGTTGGCCTCTACGTCTGCGTGGGACGTTTATATACTTCAAGAACGTAATATAACCTAACCTAACCCAACCTAACATCTCGGCGGTAATATTTGACAACATTCCTGGCGAGTTGGCTTCCCCGTCTCCGTGGGACCTTTATATACATCAATAACGTAATATAACCTAACCTAACCCAACCGAACATCTCGGCGGTAATATTTGACAACATACCTTGCGAGTTGGCCTCTACGTCTCCGCGGGATCTTTATATACATCAAGAACGTAATATAACATAATCTAACCCAACCTATCTTCACGGCGGTAATATTTGACAATATTCCTGGCGAGTTGGCTTCTCCGTCTCCGTGGGACCTTTATCTACATCAATAACGTAATATAACCAAACCTAACCCAACATAACTTCTCGGCGGTAATAATTGAAAACGTGCCTGGCGAGATGGCCTCTACGTTTCCGTAGGACCCTTATATACATCAATAACGTAATATAACCTAACCTAACCCAACCTAACATCTCGGCGGTAATAGTTGACCACATTCCTGGCTTGTTGGCCTCTATGTCTCCGCGGGACCTTTATATACATCAATAACGTAATATAACCTAACCTAACCCAACCGAACATCTCGGCGGTAATATTTGACAACATACCTTGCGAGTTGGCCTCTACGTCTCCGCGGGATCTTTATATACATCAAGAACGTAATATAACATAACCTAACCCAACCTATCTTCACGGCGGTAATATTTGACAATATTCCTGGCGAGTTGGCTTCTCCGTCTCCGTGGGACCTTTATCTACATCAATAACGTAATATAACCAAACCTAACCCAACATAACTTCTCGGCGGTAATAATTGAAAACATGCCTGGCGAGTTGGCCTCTACGTCTCCGTAGGACCCTTATATACATCAATAACGTAATATAACCTAACCTAACCCAACCTAACATCTCGGCGGTAATATTTGACCACATTCCTGGCTTGTTGGCCTCTATGTCTCCGCGGGACCTTTATATACATCAATAACGTAATATAACCTAACCTAACCCAACCTTTCATCTCGGCGGTAATATTTGACCACATTCCAGGCTTGTTGGCCTCTATGCCTCCGTGGGACCTTTATATACATCAATAACGTAATATAACCTAACCTAACCCAACCCAACATCTCGGCGGTAATATTTGACCACATTCCTGGCTTGTTGGACTCTATGTCTCCGTGGGACCTTTATATACATCAATAACGTAATATAACCTAACCTAACCCAACCTAACATCTCGGCGGTAATATTTGACATCATTCCTGGCGAGTTGGCTTCTACGTCTCCGTTTGACCATCATATATATCAATAACGTAATATAACGTAACCTAACCCAACCTAACATCACCGCGGTAATATTTGACAACATACCTGGCGAGTTGGCCTCTACGTCTCCGTGGGACCTTCATATACATCAATAACGAAATATAACCTAACCTAACCCAACCTATCATCTCGGCGGTAATATTTGACAACATACCTGGCGAATTGGCCTATACGTCTCCGTGTGATCTTTATATACATCAAGAACGTAATATAACTTAACCTAACCCAACCTAACATCTCCGCGGTAATATTTGACAACATTCCTGGCGAGTTGGCTTCTCCGTCTCCGTGGGACCTTTATATACATCAATAACGTAATATAACCTAACCTAACCCAACCTACCTTCTCGGCGGTAATATTTGACAACATTCCTGGCGAGTTGGCTTCTCCGTCTCCGTGGGACCTTTATATACATCAATAACGTAATATAACGTAACCTAACCCACCCTAACATCTCGGCGGTAATATTTGACATCATTCCTGGCGAGATGGCTTCTACGTCTCCGTTTGCCCATCATATACATCAATAACGTAATATAACGTAACCTAACCCAACCTAACATCTCCGCGGTAATATTTGACCACATACCTGGCGAGTCGGCCTCTACGTCTCCGTGGGACCTTCATATACATCAATAACGAAATATAACCTAACCTAACCCAACCTAACATCTCGCCGGTAATATTTGACAACATTCCTTTCGAGTTGGCCTCTAGGTCTCCGTTTGACCTTCATATACATCAATAACGTAATATTACCTAACGTAACCCAACCTATCATCTCGACGGTAATATTTGACAACATTCCTGGCTTGTTGGCCTCTACGTCTGCGTGGGACGTTTATATACTTCAAGAACGTAATATAACCTAACCTAACCCAACCTAACATCTCGGCGGTAATATTTGACAACATTCCTGGCGAGTTGGCTTCCCCGTCTCCGTGGGACCTTTATATACATCAATAACGTAATATAACCTAACCTAACCCAACCGAACATCTCGGCGGTAATATTTGACAACATACCTTGCGAGTTGGCCTCTACGTCTCCGCGGGATCTTTATATACATCAAGAACGTAATATAACATAATCTAACCCAACCTATCTTCACGGCGGTAATATTTGACAATATTCCTGGCGAGTTGGCTTCTCCGTCTCCGTGGGACCTTTATCTACATCAATAACGTAATATAACCAAACCTAACCCAACATAACTTCTCGGCGGTAATAATTGAAAACGTGCCTGGCGAGATGGCCTCTACGTCTCCGTAGGACCCTTATATACATCAATAACGTAATATAACCTAACCTAACCCAACCTAACATCTCGGCGGTAATATTTGACCACATTCCTGGCTTGTTGGCCTCTATGTCTCCGCGGGACCTTTATATACATCAATAACGTAATATAACCTAACCTAACCCAACCGAACATCTCGGCGGTAATATTTGACAACATACCTTGCGAGTTGGCCTCTACGTCTCCGCGGGATCTTTATATACATCAAGAACGTAATATAACATAACCTAACCCAACCTATCTTCACGGCGGTAATATTTGACAATATTCCTGGCGAGTTGGCTTCTCCGTCTCCGTGGGACCTTTATCTACATCAATAACGTAATATAACCAAACCTAACCCAACATAACTTCTCGGCGGTAATAATTGAAAACATGCCTGGCGAGTTGGCCTCTACGTCTCCGTAGGACCCTTATATACATCAATAACGTAATATAACCTAACCTAACCCAACCTAACATCTCGGCGGTAATATTTGACCACATTCCTGGCTTGTTGGCCTCTATGTCTCCGCGGGACCTTTATATACATCAATAACGTAATATAACCTAACCTAACCCAACCTTTCATCTCGGCGGTAATATTTGACCACATTCCAGGCTTGTTGGCCTCTATGCCTCCGTGGGACCTTTATATACATCAATAACGTAATATAACCTAACCTAACCCAACCCAACATCTCGGCGGTAATATTTGACCACATTCCTGGCTTGTTGGACTCTATGTCTCCGTGGGACCTTTATATACATCAATAACGTAATATAACCTAACCTAACCCAACCTAACATCTCGGCGGTAATATTTGACATCATTCCTGGCGAGTTGGCTTCTACGTCTCCGTTTGACCATCATATACATCAATAACGTAATATAACGTAACCTAACCCAACCTAACATCACCGCGGTAATATTTGACAACATACCTGGCGAGTTGGCCTCTACGTCTCCGTGGGACCTTCTTATACATCAATAACGAAATATAACCTAACCTAACCCAACCTATCATCTCGGCGGTAATATTTGACAACATACCTGGCGAATTGGCCTCTACGTCTCCGTGTGATCTTTATATACATCAAGAACGTAATATAACATAACCTAACCCAACCTATCTGCTCTGCGGTAATATTTGACAACATTCCTGGCGAGTTGGCTTGTCCGTCTCCGTGGGAACTTTATATACATCAATAACGTAATATACCCTAACCAAACCCAACCTAACTTATCGGCGGTAATAATTGAAAACATACCTGGCGAGTTGGCCTCTACGTCTCCGTAGGACCTTTATATACATCAATAACGTAATATAACTTAACCTAACCCAACCTAACATCTCCGCGGTAATATTTGACAACATACCTTGCGAGTTGGCCTCTACGTCTCCGTGGGACCTTCATATACATCAATAACGAAATATAACCTAACCTAACCCAACCTATCATCTCGGCGGTAATATTTGACAACATACCTGGCGAATTGGCCTCTACGTCTCCGTGTGATCTTTATATACATCAAGAACGTAATATAACGTAACCTAACCCAACCTACCCTCTCGGCGGTAATATTTGACAACATTCCTGGCGAGTTGGCTTCTCCGTCTCCGTGGGGCCTTTATATACATCAATAACGTAATATAACGTAACCTAACCCAACCTATCATCGCGGCGGTAATATTTGACATCATTCCTGGCGAGTTGGCCTCTACATCTCCGTGGGATCTTTATATACATCAATAACGTAATATAACTTAACCTAACCCAATCTAACATCTCGGCGGTAATATTTGACCACATTCCTGGCGAGTTGGCTTCTCCGTCTCCGTGGGACCTTTATATACATCAATAACGTAATATAACCTAACCTAACCCAACCTACCTTCTCGGCGGTAATATTTGACAACATTCCTGGCGAGTTGGCTTCTCCGTCTCCGTGGGACCTTTATATACATCAATAACGTAATATAACGTAACCTAACCCACCCTAACATCTCGGCGGTAATATTTGACAACATTCCTTTCGAGTTGGCCTCTAGGTCTCCGTTTGACCTTCATATACATCAATAACGTAATATTACCTAACGTAACCCAACCTATCATCTCGACGGTAATATTTGACAACATTCCTGGCTTGTTGGCCTCTACGTCTGCGTGGGACGTTTATATACTTCAAGAACGTAATATAACCTAACCTAACCCAACCTAACATCTCGGCGGTAATATTTGACAACATTCCTGGCGAGTTGGCTTCCCCGTCTCCGTGGCACCTTTATATACATCAATAACGTAATATAACCTAACCTAACCCAACCTTTCATCTCGGCGGTAATATTTGACCACATTCCAGGCTTGTTGGCCTCTATGCCTCCGTGGGACCTTTATATACATCAATAACGTAATATAACCTAACCTAACCCAACCCAACATCTCGGCGGTAATATTTGACCACATTCCTGGCTTGTTGGAGTCTATGTCTCCGTGGGACCTTTATATACATCAATAACGTAATATAACCTAACCTAACCCAACCTAACATCTCGGCGGTAATATTTGACATCATTCCTGGCGAGTTGGCTTCTACGTCTCCGTTTGACCATCATATACATCAATAACGTAATATAACGTAACCTAACCCAACCTAACATCACCGCGGTAATATTTGACAACATACCTGGCGAGTTGGCCTCTACGTCTCCGTGGGACCTTCATATACATCAATAACGAAATATAACCTAACCTAACCCAACCTATCATCTCGGCGGTAATATTTGACAACATACCTGGCGAATTGGCCTCTACGTCTCCGTGTGATCTTTATATACATCAAGAACGTAATATAACGTAACCTAACCCAACCTACCCTCTCGGCGGTAATATTTGACAACATTCCTGGCGAGTTGGCTTCTCCGTCTCCGTGGGGCCTTTATATACATCAATAACGTAATATAACGTAACCTAACCCAACCTATCATCGCGGCGGTAATATTTGACATCATTCCTGGCGAGTTGGCCTCTACATCTCCGTGGGATCTTTATATACATCAATAACGTAATATAACCTAACCTAACCCAATCTAACATCTCGGCGGTAATATTTGACCACATTCCTGGCTAGTTGGCTTCTCCGTCTCCGTGGGACCATTATATACATCAATAACGTAATATAACCTAACCTAACCCAACCTACCTTCTCGGCGGTAATATTTGACAACATTCCTGGCGAGTTGGCTTCTCCGTCTCCGTGGGACCTTTATATACATCAATAACGTAATATAACGTAACCTAACCCACCCTAACATCTCGGCGGTAATATTTGACATCATTCCTGGCGAGATGGCTTCTACGTCTCCGTTTGCCCATCATATACATCAATAACGTAATATAACGTAACCTAACCCAACCTAACATCTCCGCGGTAATATTTGACCACATACCTGGCGAGTCGGCCTCTACGTCTCCGTGGGACCTTCATATACATCAATAACGAAATATAACCTAACCTAACCCAACCTAACATCTCGCCGGTAATATTTGACAACATTCCTTTCGAGTTGGCCTCTAGGTCTCCGTTTGACCTTCATATACATCAATAACGTAATATTACCTAACGTAACCCAACCTATCATCTCGACGGTAATATTTGACAACATTCCTGGCTTGTTGGCCTCTACGTCTGCGTGGGACGTTTATATACTTCAAGAACGTAATATAACCTAACCTAACCCAACCCAACATCTCGGCGGTAATATTTGACCACATTCCTGGCTTGTTGGACTCTATGTCTCCGTGGGACCTTTATATACATCAATAACGTAATATAACCTAACCTAACCCAACCTAACATCTCGGCGGTAATATTTGACATCATTCCTGGCGAGTTGGCTTCTACGTCTCCGTTTGACCATCATATACATCAATAACGTAATATAACGTAACCTAACCCAACCTAACATCACCGCGGTAATATTTGACAACATACCTGGCGAGTTGGCCTCTACGTCTCCGTGGGACCTTCATATACATCAATAACGAAATATAACCTAACCTAACCCAACCTATCATCTCGGCGGTAATATTTGACAACATACCTGGCGAATTGGCCTATACGTCTCCGTGTGATCTTTATATACATCAAGAACGTAATATAACTTAACCTAACCCAACCTAACATCTCCGAGGTAATATTTGACAACATACCTTGCGAGTTGGCCTCTACGTCTCCGTGGGACCTTCATATACATCAATAACGAAATATAACCTAACCTAACCCAACCTATCATCTCGGCGGTAATATTTGACAACATACCTTGCGAGTTGGCCTCTACGTCTCCGCGGGATCTTTATATACATCAAGAACGTAATATAACATAACCTAACTCAACCTATCTTCACGGCGGTAATATTTGACAATATTCCTGGCGAGTTGGCTTCTCCGTCTCCGTGGGACCTTTATCTACATCAATAACGTAATATAACCAAACCTAACCCAACATAACTTCTCGGCGGTAATAATTGAAAACATGCCTGGCGAGTTGGCCTCTACGTCTCCGTAGGACCCTTATATACATCAATAACGTAATATAACCTAACCTAACCCAACCTAACATCTCGGCGGTAATATTTGACCACATTCCTGGCTTGTTGGCCTCTATGTCTCCGCGGGACCTTTATATACATCAATAACGTAATATAACCTAACCTAACCCAACCTTTCATCTCGGCGGTAATATTTGACAACATACCTTGCGAGTTGGCCTCTACGTCTCCGCGGGATCTTTATATACATCAAGAACGTAATATAACATAACCTAACCCAACCTATCTTCACGGCGGTAATATTTGACAATATTCCTGGCGAGTTGGCTTCTCCGTCTCCGTGGGACCTTTATATACATCAATAACGTAATATAACCTAACCTAACCCAACCTAACATCTCGGCGGTAATATTTGACATCAATCCTGACGAGTTGGCCTCTACGTCTCCGTGGGACCTTTATATACATCTATAACGTAATATAACCTAACCTAAACCAACCTAACATCTCGGCGATAATATTTGACCACATTCCTGGCTTGTTGGCCTCTACGTCTCCGCCGGACCTTTATATACATCAATAACGTAATATAACGTAACCTAACCCAACCTAAAATCTCGGCGGTAATATTTGACATCATTCCTGGCGAGTTGGCCTCTACGTCTCCGTGGGAACTTTATATACATCAATATCGTAATATAACCTAACCTAACCCAACCTAACATCTCCGCGGTAATATTTGACCACATACCTGGCGAGTTGGCCTCTACGTCTCCGTGGGACCTTCATATACATCAATAACGAAATATAACCTAACCTAACCCAACCTATCATCTTGGCGGTAATATTTGACAACATACCTGGCGAATTGGCCTCTACGTCTCCGTGTGATCTTTATATACATCAAGAACGTAATATAACGTAACCTAACCCAACCTACCCTCTCGGCGGTAATATTTGACAACATTCCTGGCGAGTTGGCTTCTCCGTCTCCGTGGGACCTTTATATACATCAATAACGTAATATAACGTAACCTAACCCAACCTATCTTCACGGCGGTAATATTTGACAATATTCCTGGCGAGTTGGCTTCTCCGTCTCCGTGGGACCTTTATCTACATCAATAACGTAATATAACCAAACCTAACCCAACATAACTTCTCGGCGGTAATAATTGAAAACATGCCTGGCGAGTTGGCCTCTACGTCTCCGTGGGACCTTTATATACATCTATAACGTAATATAACCTAACCTAAACCAACCTAACATCTCGGCGATAATATTTGACCACATTCCTGGCTTGTTGGCCTCTACGTCTCCGCGGGACCTTTATATACATCAATAACGTAATATAACCTAACCTAACCCAACCTACCTTCTCGGCGGTAATATTTGACCACATTCCTGGCGAGTTGGCTTCTCCGTCTCCGTGGGACCTTTATATACATCAATAACGAAATATAACCTAACCTAACCCAACCGAACATCTCGGCGGTAATATTTGACAACATACCTTGCGAGTTGGCCTCTACGTCTCCGCGGGATCTTTATATACATCAAGAACGTAATATAACCTAACCTAACCCAACCTAACATCTCGGCGGTAATATTTGACCACATTCCTGGCGCATTTGGCTTCTCCGTCTCCGTGGGACCTTAATATACATTAATAACGTAATATAACCTAACCTAACCCAACCTAACATCTCCGCAGTAATATTTGACCACATACCTGGCGAGTTGGCCTCTACGTCTCCGTGGGACCTTCATATACATCAATAACGAAATATAACCTAACCTAACCCAACCTTTCATCTCGGCGGTAATATTTGACCACATTCCAGGCTTGTTGGCCTCTATGCCTCCGTGGGACCTTTATATACATCTATAACGTAATATAACCTAACCTAACCCAACCTAACATCTCGGCGGTAATATTTGACATCAATCCTGGCGAGTTGGCCTCTACGTCTCCGTGGGACCTTCATATACATCAATAACGAAATATAACCTAACCTAAGCCAACCTATCATCGCGGCGGTAATATTTGACATCATTCCTGTCGAGTTGGCCTCTACATCTCCGTGGGATCTTTATATACATCAATAACGTATTATAACCTAACCTAACCCAATCTAACATCTCGGCGGTAATATTTGCAACATTCCTGGCGAGTTGGCTTCTCCGTCTCCGTGGGACCTTTATATACATCAATAACGTAATATAACGTAACCTAACCCACCCTAACATCTCGGCGGTAATATTTGACATCATTCCTGGCGAAATGGCTTCTACGTCTCCGTTTGCCCATCATATACATCAATAACGTATTATAACGTAACCTAACCCAACCTAACATCTCCGCGGTAATATTTGACCACATACCTGGCGAGTCGGCCTCTACGTCTCCGTGGGACCTTCATATACATCAATAACGAAATATAACCTAACCTAACCCAACCTAACATCTCGCCGGTAATATTTGACAACATTCCTTTCGAGTTGGCCTCTAGGTCTCCGTTTGACCTTCATATACATCAATAACGTAATATTACCTAACGTAACCCAACCTATCATCTCGGCGGTAATATTTGACAACATACCTTGCGAGTTGGCCTCTACGTCTCCGCGGGATCTTTATATACATCAAGAACGTAATATAACATAACCTAACCCAACCTATCTTCACGGCGGTAATATTTGACAATATTCCTGGCGAGTTGGCTTCTCCGTCTCCGTGGGACCTTTATCTACATCAATAACGTAATATAACCAAACCTAACCCAACATAACTTCTCGGCGGTAATAATTGAAAACATGCCTGGCGAGTTGGCCTCTACGTCTCCGTAGGACCCTTATATACATCAATAACGTAATATAACCTAACCTAACCCAACCCAACATCTCGGCGGTAATATTTGACCACATTCCTGGCTTGTTGGACTCTATGTCTCCGTGGGACCTTTATATACATCAATAACGTAATATAACCTAACCTAACCCAACCTAACATCTCGGCGGTAATATTTGACATCATTCCTGGCGAGTTGGCTTCTACGTCTCCGTTTGACCATCATATACATCAATAACGTAATATAACGTAACCTAACCCAACCTAACATCACCGCGGTAATATTTGACAACATACCTGGCGAGTTGGCCTCTACGTCTCCGTGGGACCTTCATATACATCAATAACGAAATATAACCTAACCTAACCCAACCTATCATCTCGGCGGTAATATTTGACAACATACCTGGCGAATTGGCCTCTACGTCTCCGTGTGATCTTTATATACATCAAGAACGTAATATAACGTAACCTAACCCAACCTACCCTCTCGGCGGTAATATTTGACAACATTCCTGGCGAGTTGGCTTCTCCGTCTCCGTGGGGCCTTTATATACATCAATAACGTAATATAACGTAACCTAACCCAACCTATCATCGCGGCGGTAATATTTGACATCATTCCTGGCGAGTTGGCCTCTACATCTCCGTGGGATCTTTATATACATCAATAACGTAATATAACCTAACCTAACCCAATCTAACATCTCGGCGGTAATATTTGACCACATTCCTGGCTAGTTGGCTTCTCCGTCTCCGTGGGACCATTATATACATCAATAACGTAATATAACCTAACCTAACCCAACCTACCTTCTCGGCGGTAATATTTGACAACATTCCTGGCGAGTTGGCTTCTCCGTCTCCGTGGGACCTTTATATACATCAATAACGTAATATAACGTAACCTAACCCACCCTAACATCTCGGCGGTAATATTTGACATCATTCCTGGCGAGATGGCTTCTACGTCTCCGTTTGCCCATCATATACATCAATAACGTAATATAACGTAACCTAACCCAACCTAACATCTCCGCGGTAATATTTGACCACATACCTGGCGAGTCGGCCTCTACGTCTCCGTGGGACCTTCATATACATCAATAACGAAATATAACCTAACCTAACCCAACCTAACATCTCGCCGGTAATATTTGACAACATTCCTTTCGAGTTGGCCTCTAGGTCTCCGTTTGACCTTCATATACATCAATAACGTAATATTACCTAACGTAACCCAACCTATCATCTCGACGGTAATATTTGACAACATTCCTGGCTTGTTGGCCTCTACGTCTGCGTGGGACGTTTATATACTTCAAGAACGTAATATAACCTAACCTAACCCAACCCAACATCTCGGCGGTAATATTTGACCACATTCCTGGCTTGTTGGACTCTATGTCTCCGTGGGACCTTTATATACATCAATAACGTAATATAACCTAACCTAACCCAACCTAACATCTCGGCGGTAATATTTGACATCATTCCTGGCGAGTTGGCTTCTACGTCTCCGTTTGACCATCATATACATCAATAACGTAATATAACGTAACCTAACCCAACCTAACATCACCGCGGTAATATTTGACAACATACCTGGCGAGTTGGCCTCTACGTCTCCGTGGGACCTTCATATACATCAATAACGAAATATAACCTAACCTAACCCAACCTATCATCTCGGCGGTAATATTTGACAACATACCTGGCGAATTGGCCTATACGTCTCCGTGTGATCTTTATATACATCAAGAACGTAATATAACTTAACCTAACCCAACCTAACATCTCCGCGGTAATATTTGACAACATACCTTGCGAGTTGGCCTCTACGTCTCCGTGGGACCTTCATATACATCAATAACGAAATATAACCTAACCTAACCCAACCTATCATCTCGGCGGTAATATTTGACAACATACCTTGCGAGTTGGCCTCTACGTCTCCGCGGGATCTTTATATACATCAAGAACGTAATATAACATAACCTAACTCAACCTATCTTCACGGCGGTAATATTTGACAATATTCCTGGCGAGTTGGCTTCTCCGTCTCCGTGGGACCTTTATCTACATCAATAACGTAATATAACCAAACCTAACCCAACATAACTTCTCGGCGGTAATAATTGAAAACATGCCTGGCGAGTTGGCCTCTACGTCTCCGTAGGACCCTTATATACATCAATAACGTAATATAACCTAACCTAACCCAACCTAACATCTCGGCGGTAATATTTGACCACATTCCTGGCTTGTTGGCCTCTATGTCTCCGCGGGACCTTTATATACATCAATAACGTAATATAACCTAACCTAACCCAACCTTTCATCTCGGCGGTAATATTTGACAACATACCTTGCGAGTTGGCCTCTACGTCTCCGCGGGATCTTTATATACATCAAGAACGTAATATAACATAACCTAACCCAACCTATCTTCACGGCGGTAATATTTGACAATATTCCTGGCGAGTTGGCTTCTCCGTCTCCGTGGGACCTTTATATACATCAATAACGTAATATAACCTAACCTAACCCAACCTAACATCTCGGCGGTAATATTTGACATCAATCCTGACGAGTTGGCCTCTACGTCTCCTGTGGGACCTTTATATACATCTATAACGTAATATAACCTAACCTAAACCAACCTAACATCTCGGCGATAATATTTGACCACATTCCTGGCTTGTTGGCCTCTACGTCTCCGCCGGACCTTTATATACATCAATAACGTAATATAACGTAACCTAACCCAACCTAAAATCTCGGCGGTAATATTTGACATCATTCCTGGCGAGTTGGCCTCTACGTCTCCGTGGGAACTTTATATACATCAATATCGTAATATAACCTAACCTAACCCAACCTAACATCTCCGCGGTAATATTTGACCACATACCTGGCGAGTTGGCCTCTACGTCTCCGTGGGACCTTCATATATATCAATAACGAAATATAACCTAACCTAACCCAACCTATCATCTTGGCGGTAATATTTGACAACATACCTGGCGAATTGGCCTCTACGTCTCCGTGTGATCTTTATATACATCAAGAACGTAATATAACGTAACCTAACCCAACCTACCCTCTCGGCGGTAATATTTGACAACATTCCTGGCGAGTTGGCTTCTCCGTCTCCGTGGGACCTTTATATACATCAATAACGTAATATAACGTAACCTAACCCAACCTATCTTCACGGCGGTAATATTTGACAATATTCCTGGCGAGTTGGCTTCTCCGTCTCCGTGGGACCTTTATCTACATCAATAACGTAATATAACCAAACCTAACCCAACATAACTTCTCGGCGGTAATAATTGAAAACATGCCTGGCGAGTTGGCCTCTACGTCTCCGTGGGACCTTTATATACATCTATAACGTAATATAACCTAACCTAAACCAACCTAACATCTCGGCGATAATATTTGACCACATTCCTGGCTTGTTGGCCTCTACGTCTCCGCGGGACCTTTATATACATCAATAACGTAATATAACCTAACCTAACCCAACCTACCTTCTCGGCGGTAATATTTGACCACATTCCTGGCGAGTTGGCTTCTCCGTCTCCGTGGGACCTTTATATACATCAATAACGAAATATAACCTAACCTAACCCAACCGAACATCTCGGCGGTAATATTTGACAACATACCTTGCGAGTTGGCCTCTACGTCTCCGCGGGATCTTTATATACATCAAGAACGTAATATAACCTAACCTAACCCAACCTAACATCTCGGCGGTAATATTTGACCACATTCCTGGCGCATTTGGCTTCTCCGTCTCCGTGGGACCTTAATATACATTAATAACGTAATATAACCTAACCTAACCCAACCTAACATCTCCGCAGTAATATTTGACCACATACCTGGCGAGTTGGCCTCTACGTCTCCGTGGGACCTTCATATACATCAATAACGAAATATAACCTAACCTAACCCAACCTTTCATCTCGGCGGTAATATTTGACCACATTCCAGGCTTGTTGGCCTCTATGCCTCCGTGGGACCTTTATATACATCTATAACGTAATATAACCTAACCTAACCCAACCTAACATCTCGGCGGTAATATTTGACATCAATCCTGGCGAGTTGGCCTCTACGTCTCCGTGGGACCTTCATATACATCAATAACGAAATATAACCTAACCTAAGCCAACCTATCATCGCGGCGGTAATATTTGACATCATTCCTGTCGAGTTGGCCTCTACATCTCCGTGGGATCTTTATATACATCAATAACGTATTATAACCTAACCTAACCCAATCTAACATCTCGGCGGTAATATTTGCAACATTCCTGGCGAGTTGGCTTCTCCGTCTCCGTGGGACCTTTATATACATCAATAACGTAATATAACGTAACCTAACCCACCCTAACATCTCGGCGGTAATATTTGACATCATTCCTGGCGAAATGGCTTCTACGTCTCCGTTTGCCCATCATATACATCAATAACGTATTATAACGTAACCTAACCCAACCTAACATCTCCGCGGTAATATTTGACCACATACCTGGCGAGTCGGCCTCTACGTCTCCGTGGGACCTTCATATACATCAATAACGAAATATAACCTAACCTAACCCAACCTAACATCTCGCCGGTAATATTTGACAACATTCCTTTCGAGTTGGCCTCTAGGTCTCCGTTTGACCTTCATATACATCAATAACGTAATATTACCTAACGTAACCCAACCTATCATCTCGGCGGTAATATTTGACAACATACCTTGCGAGTTGGCCTCTACGTCTCCGCGGGATCTTTATATACATCAAGAACGTAATATAACATAACCTAACCCAACCTATCTTCACGGCGGTAATATTTGACAATATTCCTGGCGAGTTGGCTTCTCCGTCTCCGTGGGACCTTTATCTACATCAATAACGTAATATAACCAAACCTAACCCAACATAACTTCTCGGCGGTAATAATTGAAAACATGCCTGGCGAGTTGGCCTCTACGTCTCCGTAGGACCCTTATATACATCAATAACGTAATATAACCTAACCTAACCCAACCCAACATCTCGGCGGTAATATTTGACCACATTCCTGGCTTGTTGGACTCTATGTCTCCGTGGGACCTTTATATACATCAATAACGTAATATAACCTAACCTAACCCAACCTAACATCTCGGCGGTAATATTTGACATCATTCCTGGCGAGTTGGCTTCTACGTCTCCGTTTGACCATCATATACATCAATAACGTAATATAACGTAACCTAACCCAACCTAACATCACCGCGGTAATATTTGACAACATACCTAGCGAGTTGGCCTCTACGTCTCCGTGGGACCTTCATATACATCAATAACGAAATATAACCTAACCTAACCCAACCTATCATCTCGGCGGTAATATTTGACAACATACCTGGCGAATTGGCCTATACGTCTCCGTGTGATCTTTATATACATCAATAACGAAATATAACCTAACCTAACCCAACCTATCATCTCGGCGGTACTATTTGACAACATACCTGGCGAATTGGCCTCTACGTCTCCGTGTGATCTTTATATACATCAAGAACGTAATATAACATAACCTAACCCAACCTATCTGCTCTGCGGTAATATTTGACCACATTCCTGGCGAGTTGGCTTCTCCGTCTCCGTGGGACCTTTATATACATCAATAACGTAATATAACCTAACCTAACCCAACCTACCTTCTCGGCGGTAATATTTGACAACATTCCTGGCGAGTTGGCTTCTCCGTCTCCGTGGGACCTTTATATACATCAATAACGTAATATAACGTAACCTAACCCACCCTAACATCTCGGCGGTAATATTTGACATCATTCCTGGCGAGATGGCTTCTACGTCTCCGTTTGCCCATCATATACATCAATAACGTAATATAATGTAACCTAACCCAACCTAACATCTCCGCGGTAATATTTGACCACATACCTGGCGAGTCGGCCTCTACGTCTCCGTGGGACCTTCATATACATCAATAACGAAATATAACCTAACCTAACCCAACCTAACATCTCGCCGGTAATATTTGACAACATTCCTTTCGAGTTGGCCTCTAGGTCTCCGCTTGACCTTCATATACATCAATAACGTAATATTACCTAACGTAACCCAACCTATCATCTCGACGGTAATATTTGACAACATTCCTGGCTTGTTGGTCTCTACGTCTGCGTGGGACGTTTATATACTTCAAGAACGTAATATAACCTAACCTAACCCAACCTAACATCTCGGCGGTAATATTTGACAACATTCCTGGCGAGTTGGCTTCCCCGTCTCCGTGGGACCTTTATATACATCAATAACGTAATATAACCTAACCTAACCCAACCGAACATCTCGGCGGTAATATTTGACAACATACCTTGCGAGTTGGCCTCTACGTCTCCGCGGGATCTTTATATACATCAAGAACGTAATATAACATAACCTAACCCAACCTATCTTCACGGCGGTAATATTTGACAATATTCCTGGCGAGTTGGCTTCTCCGTCTCCGTGGGACCTTTATCTACATCAATAACGTAATATAACCAAACCTAACCCAACATAACTTCTCGGCGGTAATAATTGAAAACGTGCCTGGCGAGTTGGCCTCTACGTCTCCGTAGGACCCTTATATACATCAATAACGTAATATAACCTAACCTAACCCAACCTAACATCTCGGCGGTAATATTTGACCACATTCCTAGCTTGTTGGCCTCTATGTCTCCGCGGGACCTTTATATACATCAATAACGTAATATAACCTAACCTAACCCAACCGAACATCTCGGCGGTAATATTTGACAACATACCTTGCGAGTTGGCCTCTACGTCTCCGCGGGATCTTTATATACATCAAGAACGTAATATAATATAACCTAACCCAACCTATCTTCACGGCGGTAATATTTGACAATATTCCTGGCCAGTTGGCTTCTCCGTCTCCGTGGGACCTTTATCTACATCAATAACGTAATATAACCAAACCTAACCCAACATAACTTCTCGGCGGTAATAATTGAAAACATGCCTGGCGAGTTGGCCTCTACGTCTCCGTAGGACCCTTATATACATCAATAACGTAATATAACCTAACGTAACCCAACCTAACATCTCGGCGGTAATATTTGACCACATTCCTGGCTTGTTGGCCTCTATGTCTCCGCGGGACCTTTATATACATCAATAACGTAATATAACCTAACCTAACCCAACCTTTCATCTCGGCGGTAATATTTGACCACATTCCAGGCTTGTTGGCCTCTATGCCTCCGTGGGACCTTTATATACATCAATAACGTAATATAACCTAACCTAACCCAACCTAACATCTCGGCGGTAATATTTGACATCAATCCTGGCGAGTTGGCCTCTACGTCTCCGTGGGACCTTTATATACATCTATAACGTAATATAACCTAACCTAAACCAACCTAACATCTCGGCGATAATATTTGACCACATTCCTGGCTTGTTGGCCTCTACGTCTCCGCCGGACCTTTATATACATCAATAACGTAATATAACGTAACCTAACCCAACCTAAAATCTCGGCGGTAATATTTGACATCATTCCTGGCGAGTTGGCCTCTACGTCTCCGTGGGAACTTTATATACATTAATATCGTAATATAACCTAACCTAACCCAACCTAACATCTCCGCGGTAATATTTGACCACATACCTGGCGAGTTGGCCTCTACGTCTCCGTGGGACCTTCATATACATCAATAACGAAATATAACCTAACCTAACCCAACCTATCATCTCGGCGGTAATATTTGACAACATACCTGGCGAATTGGCCTCTACGTCTCCGTGTGATCTTTATATACATCAAGAACGTAATATAACGTAACCTAACCCAACCTACCCTCTCGGCGGTAATATTTGACAACATTCCTGGCGAGTTGGCTTCTCCGTCTCCGTGGGACCTTTATATACATCAATAACGTAATATAACGTAACCTAACCCAACCTATCTTCACGGCGGTAATATTTGACAATATTCCTGGCGAGTTGGCTTCTCCGTCTCCGTGGGACCTTTATCTACATCAATAACGTAATATAACCAAACCTAACCCAACATAACTTCTCGGCGGTAATAATTGAAAACATGCCTGGCGAGTTGGCCTCTACGTCTCCGTGGGACCTTTATATACATCAATAACGTAATATAACCTAACCTAACCCAACCTACCTTCTCGGCGGTAATATTTGACAACATTCCTGGCGAGTTGGCTTCTCCGTCTCCGTGGGACCTTTATATACATCAATAACGTAATATAACGTAACCTAACCCACCCTAACATCTCGGCGGTAATATTTGACATCATTCCTGGCGAAATGGCTTCTACGTCTCCGTTTGCCCATCATATACATCAATAACGTATTATAACGTAACCTAACCCAACCTAACATCTCCGCGGTAATATTTGACCACATACCTGGCGAGTCGGCCTCTACGTCTCCGTGGGACCTTCATATACATCAATAACGAAATATAACCTAACCTAACCCAACCTAACATCTCGCCGGTAATATTTGACAACATTCCTTTCGAGTTGGCCTCTAGGTCTCCGTTTGACCTTCATATACATCAATAACGTAATATTACCTAACGTAACCCAACCTATCATCTCGACGGTAATATTTGACAACATTCCTGGCTTGTTGGCCTCTACGTCTGCGTGGGACGTTTATATACTTCAAGAACGTAATATAACCTAACCTAACCCAACCTAACATCTCGGCGGTAATATTTGACAACATTCCTGGCGAGTTGGCTTCCCCGTCTCCGTGGGACCTTTATATACATCAATAACGTAATATAACCTAACCTAACCCAACCGAACATCTCGGCGGTAATATTTGACAACATACCTTGCGAGTTGGCCTCTACGTCTCCGCGGGATCTTTATATACATCAAGAACGTAATATAACATAACCTAACTCAACCTATCTTCACGGCGGTAATATTTGACAATATTCCTGGCGAGTTGGCTTCTCCGTCTCCGTGGGACCTTTATCTACATCAATAACGTAATATAACCAAACCTAACCCAACATAACTTCTCGGCGGTAATAATTGAAAACATGCCTGGCGAGTTGGCCTCTACGTCTCCGTAGGACCCTTATATACATCAATAACGTAATATAACCTAACCTAACCCAACCTAACATCTCGGCGGTAATATTTGACCACATTCCTGGCTTGTTGGCCTCTATGTCTCCGCGGGACCTTTATATACATCAATAACGTAATATAACCTAACCTAACCCAACCTTTCATCTCGGCGGTAATATTTGACAACATACCTTGCGAGTTGGCCTCTACGTCTCCGCGGGATCTTTATATACATCAAGAACGTAATATAACATAACCTAACCCAACCTATCTTCACGGCGGTAATATTTGACAATATTCCTGGCGAGTTGGCTTCTCCGTCTCCGTGGGACCTTTATATACATCAATAACGTAATATAACCTAACCTAACCCAACCTAACATCTCGGCGGTAATATTTGACATCAATCCTGACGAGTTGGCCTCTACGTCTCCGTGGGACCTTTATATACATCTATAACGTAATATAACCTAACCTAAACCAACCTAACATCTCGGCGATAATATTTGACCACATTCCTGGCTTGTTGGCCTCTACGTCTCCGCCGGACCTTTATATACATCAATAACGTAATATAACGTAACCTAACCCAACCTAAAATCTCGGCGGTAATATTTGACATCATTCCTGGCGAGTTGGCCTCTACGTCTCCGTGGGAACTTTATATACATCAATATCGTAATATAACCTAACCTAACCCAACCTAACATCTCCGCGGTAATATTTGACCACATACCTGGCGAGTTGGCCTCTACGTCTCCGTGGGACCTTCATATACATCAATAACGAAATATAACCTAACCTAACCCAACCTATCATCTTGGCGGTAATATTTGACAACATACCTGGCGAATTGGCCTCTACGTCTCCGTGTGATCTTTATATACATCAAGAACGTAATATAACGTAACCTAACCCAACCTACCCTCTCGGCGGTAATATTTGACAACATTCCTGGCGAGTTGGCTTCTCCGTCTCCGTGGGACCTTTATATACATCAATAACGTAATATAACGTAACCTAACCCACCCTAACATCTCGGCGGTAATATTTGACATCATTCCTGGCGAAATGGCTTCTACGTCTCCGTTTGCCCATCATATACATCAATAACGTATTATAACGTAACCTAACCCAACCTAACATCTCCGCGGTAATATTTGACCACATACCTGGCGAGTCGGCCTCTACGTCTCCGTGGGACCTTCATATACATCAATAACGAAATATAACCTAACCTAACCCAACCTAACATCTCGCCGGTAATATTTGACAACATTCCTTTCGAGTTGGCCTCTAGGTCTCCGTTTGACCTTCATATACATCAATAACGTAATATTACCTAACGTAACCCAACCTATCATCTCGACGGTAATATTTGACAACATTCCTGGCTTGTTGGCCTCTACGTCTGCGTGGGACGTTTATATACTTCAAGAACGTAATATAACCTAACCTAACCCAACCTAACATCTCGGCGGTAATATTTGACAACATTCCTGGCGAGTTGGCTTCCCCGTCTCCGTGGGACCTTTATATACATCAATAACGTAATATAACCTAACCTAACCCAACCGAACATCTCGGCGGTAATATTTGACAACATACCTTGCGAGTTGGCCTCTACGTCTCCGCGGGATCTTTATATACATCAAGAACGTAATATAACATAACCTAACTCAACCTATCTTCACGGCGGTAATATTTGACAATATTCCTGGCGAGTTGGCTTCTCCGTCTCCGTGGGACCTTTATCTACATCAATAACGTAATATAACCAAACCTAACCCAACATAACTTCTCGGCGGTAATAATTGAAAACATGCCTGGCGAGTTGGCCTCTACGTCTCCGTAGGACCCTTATATACATCAATAACGTAATATAACCTAACCTAACCCAACCTAACATCTCGGCGGTAATATTTGACCACATTCCTGGCTTGTTGGCCTCTATGTCTCCGCGGGACCTTTATATACATCAATAACGTAATATAACCTAACCTAACCCAACCTTTCATCTCGGCGGTAATATTTGACAACATACCTTGCGAGTTGGCCTCTACGTCTCCGCGGGATCTTTATATACATCAAGAACGTAATATAACATAACCTAACCCAACCTATCTTCACGGCGGTAATATTTGACAATATTCCTGGCGAGTTGGCTTCTCCGTCTCCGTGGGACCTTTATATACATCAATAACGTAATATAACCTAACCTAACCCAACCTAACATCTCGGCGGTAATATTTGACATCAATCCTGACGAGTTGGCCTCTACGTCTCCGTGGGACCTTTATATACATCTATAACGTAATATAACCTAACCTAAACCAACCTAACATCTCGGCGATAATATTTGACCACATTCCTGGCTTGTTGGCCTCTACGTCTCCGCCGGACCTTTATATACATCAATAACGTAATATAACGTAACCTAACCCAACCTAAAATCTCGGCGGTAATATTTGACATCATTCCTGGCGAGTTGGCCTCTACGTCTCCGTGGGAACTTTATATACATCAATATCGTAATATAACCTAACCTAACCCAACCTAACATCTCCGCGGTAATATTTGACCACATACCTGGCGAGTTGGCCTCTACGTCTCCGTGGGACCTTCATATACATCAATAACGAAATATAACCTAACCTAACCCAACCTATCATCTTGGCGGTAATATTTGACAACATACCTGGCGAATTGGCCTCTACGTCTCCGTGTGATCTTTATATACATCAAGAACGTAATATAACGTAACCTAACCCAACCTACCCTCTCGGCGGTAATATTTGACAACATTCCTGGCGAGTTGGCTTCTCCGTCTCCGTGGGACCTTTATATACATCAATAACGTAATATAACGTAACCTAACCCAACCTATCTTCACGGCGGTAATATTTGACAATATTCCTGGCGAGTTGGCTTCTCCGTCTCCGTGGGACCTTTATCTACATCAATAACGTAATATAACCAAACCTAACCCAACATAACTTCTCGGCGGTAATAATTGAAAACATGCCTGGCGAGTTGGCCTCTACGTCTCCGTGGGACCTTTATATACATCTATAACGTAATATAACCTAACCTAAACCAACCTAACATCTCGGCGATAATATTTGACCACATTCCTGGCTTGTTGGCCTCTACGTCTCCGCGGTACCTTTATATACATCAATAACGTAATATAACCTAACCTAACCCAACCTACCTTCTCGGCGGTAATATTTGACCACATTCCTGGCGAGTTGGCTTCTCCGTCTCCGTGGGACCTTTATATACATCAATAACGAAATATAACCTAACCTAACCCAACCGAACATCTCGGCGGTAATATTTGACAACATACCTTGCGAGTTGGCCTCTACGTCTCCGCGGGATCTTTATATACATCAAGAACGTAATATAACCTAACCTAACCCAACCTAACATCTCGGCGGTAATATTTGACCACATTCCTGGCGCATTTGGCTTCTCCGTCTCCGTGGGACCTTTATATACATTAATAACGTAATATAACCTAACCTAACCCAACCTAACATCTCCGCAGTAATATTTGACCACATACCTGGCGAGTTGGCCTCTACGTCTCCGTGGGACCTTCATATACATCAATAACGAAATATAACCTAACCTAACCCAACCTTTCATCTCGGCGGTAATATTTGACCACATTCCAGGCTTGTTGGTCTCTATGCCTCCGTGGGACCTTTATATACATCTATAACGTAATATAACCTAACCTAACCCAACCTAACATCTCGGCGGTAATATTTGACATCAATCCTGGCGAGATGGCCTCTACGTCTCCGTGGGACCTTCATATACATCAATAACGAAAGATAACCTAACCTAAGCCAACCTATCATCGCGGCGGTAATATTTGACATCATTCCTGTCGAGTTGGCCTCTACATCTCCGTGGGATCTTTATATACATCAATAACGTATTATAACCTAACCTAACCCAATCTAACATCTCGGCGGTAATATTTGCAACATTCCTGGCGAGTTGGCTTCTCCGTCTCCGTGGGACCTTTATATACATCAATAACGTAATATAACGTAACCTAACCCACCCTAACATCTCGGCGGTAATATTTGACATCATTCCTGGCGAAATGGCTTCTACGTCTCCGTTTGCCCATCATATACATCAATAACGTATTATAACGTAACCTAACCCAACCTAACATCTCCGCGGTAATATTTGACCACATACCTGGCGAGTCGGCCTCTACGTCTCCGTGGGACCTTCATATACATCAATAACGAAATATAACCTAACCTAACCCAACCTAACATCTCGCCGGTAATATTTGACAAAATGCCTTTCAAGTTGGCCTCTAGGTCTCCGTTTGACCTTCATATACATCAATAACGTAATATTACCTAACGTAACCCAACCTATCATCTCGGCGGTAATATTTGACAACATACCTTGCGAGTTGGCCTCTACGTCTCCGCGGGATCTTTATATACATCAAGAACGTAATATAACATAACCTAACCCAACCTATCTTCACGGCGGTAATATTTGACAATATTCCTGGCGAGTTGGCTTCTCCGTCTCCGTGGGACCTTTATCTACATCAATAACGTAATATAACCAAACCTAACCCAACATAACTTCTCGGCGGTAATAATTGAAAACATGCCTGGCGAGTTGGCCTCTACGTCTCCGTAGGACCCTTATATACATCAATAACGTAATATAACCTAACCTAACCCAACCCAACATCTCGGCGGTAATATTTGACCACATTCCTGGCTTGTTGGACTCTATGTCTCCGTGGGACCTTTATATACATCAATAACGTAATATAACCTAACCTAACCCAACCTAACATCTCGGCGGTAATATTTGACATCATTCCTGGCGAGTTGGCTTCTACGTCTCCGTTTGACCATCATATACATCAATAACGTAATATAACGTAACCTAACCCAACCTAACATCACCGCGGTAATATTTGACAACATACCTAGCGAGTTGGCCTCTACGTCTCCGTGGGACCTTCATATACATCAATAACGAAATATAACCTAACCTAACCCAACCTATCATCTCGGCGGTAATATTTGACAACATACCTGGCGAATTGGCCTATACGTCTCCGTGTGATCTTTATATACATCAAGAACGTAATATAACTTAACCTAACCCAACCTAACATCTCCGCGGTAATATTTGACAACATACCTTGCGAGTTGGCCTCTACGTCTCCGTGGGACCTTCATATACATCAATAACGAAATATAACCTAACCTAACCCAACCTATCATCTCGGCGGTACTATTTGACAACATACCTGGCGAATTGGCCTCTACGTCTCCGTGTGATCTTTATATACATCAAGAACGTAATATAACATAACCTAACCCAACCTATCTGCTCTGCGGTAATATTTGACAACATTCCTGGCAAGTTGGCTTGTCCGTCTCCGTGGGAACTTTATATACATCAATAACGTAATATACCCTAACCAAACCCAACCTAACTTATCGGCGGTAATAATTGAAAACATACCTGGCGAGTTGGCCTCTACGTCTCCGTAGGACCTTTATATACATCAATAACGTAATATAACTTAACCTAACCCAACCTAACATCTCCGCGGTAATATTTGACCACATTCCTGGCGAGTTGGCTTCTCCGTCTCCGTGGGACCTTTATATACATCAATAACGTAATATAACCTAACCTAACCCAACCTACCTTCTCGGCGGTAATATTTGACAACATTCCTGGCGAGTTGGCTTCTCCGTCTCCGTGGGACCTTTATATACATCAATAACGTAATATAACGTAACCTAACCCACCCTAACATCTCGGCGGTAATATTTGACATCATTCCTGGCGAGATGGCTTCTACGTCTCCGTTTGCCCATCATATACATCAATAACGTAATATAATGTAACCTAACCCAACCTAACATCTCCGCGGTAATATTTGACCACATACCTGGCGAGTCGGCCTCTACGTCTCCGTGGGACCTTCATATACATCAATAACGAAATATAACCTAACCTAACCCAACCTAACATCTCGCCGGTAATATTTGACAACATTCCTTTCGAGTTGGCCTCTAGGTCTCCGCTTGACCTTCATATACATCAATAACGTAATATTACCTAACGTAACCCAACCTATCATCTCGACGGTAATATTTGACAACATTCCTGGCTTGTTGGTCTCTACGTCTGCGTGGGACGTTTATATACTTCAAGAACGTAATATAACCTAACCTAACCCAACCTAACATCTCGGCGGTAATATTTGACAACATTCCTGGCGAGTTGGCTTCCCCGTCTCCGTGGGACCTTTATATACATCAATAACGTAATATAACCTAACCTAACCCAACCGAACATCTCGGCGGTAATATTTGACAACATACCTTGCGAGTTGGCCTCTACGTCTCCGCGGGATCTTTATATACATCAAGAACGTAATATAACATAACCTAACCCAACCTATCTTCACGGCGGTAATATTTGACAATATTCCTGGCGAGTTGGCTTCTCCGTCTCCGTGGGACCTTTATCTACATCAATAACGTAATATAACCAAACCTAACCCAACATAACTTCTCGGCGGTAATAATTGAAAACGTGCCTGGCGAGTTGGCCTCTACGTCTCCGTAGGACCCTTATATACATCAATAACGTAATATAACCTAACCTAACCCAACCTAACATCTCGGCGGTAATATTTGACCACATTCCTGGCTTGTTGGCCTCTATGTCTCCGCGGGACCTTTATATACATCAATAACGTAATATAACCTAACCTAACCCAACCGAACATCTCGGCGGTAATATTTGACAACATACCTTGCGAGTTGGCCTCTACGTCTCCGCGGGATCTTTATATACATCAAGAACGTAATATAATATAACCTAACCCAACCTATCTTCACGGCGGTAATATTTGACAATATTCCTGGCCAGTTGGCTTCTCCGTCTCCGTGGGACCTTTATCTACATCAATAACGTAATATAACCAAACCTAACCCAACATAACTTCTCGGCGGTAATAATTGAAAACATGCCTGGCGAGTTGGCCTCTACGTCTCCGTAGGACCCTTATATACATCAATAACGTAATATAACCTAACCTAACCCAACCTAACATCTCGGCGGTAATATTTGACCACATTCCTGGCTTGTTGGCCTCTATGTCTCCGCGGGACCTTTATATACATCAATAACGTAATATAACCTAACCTAACCCAACCTTTCATCTCGGCGGTAATATTTGACCACATTCCAGGCTTGTTGGCCTCTATGCCTCCGTGGGACCTTTATATACATCAATAACGTAATATAACCTAACCTAACCCAACCTAACATCTCGGCGGTAATATTTGACATCAATCCTGGCGAGTTGGCCTCTACGTCTCCGTGGGACCTTTATATACATCTATAACGTAATATAACCTAACCTAAACCAACCTAACATCTCGGCGATAATATTTGACCACATTCCTGGCTTGTTGGCCTCTACGTCTCCGCCGGACCTTTATATACATCAATAACGTAATATAACGTAACCTAACCCAACCTAAAATCTCGGCGGTAATATTTGACATCATTCCTGGCGAGTTGGCCTCTACGTCTCCGTGGGAACTTTATATACATTAATATCGTAATATAACCTAACCTAACCCAACCTAACATCTCCGCGGTAATATTTGACCACATACCTGGCGAGTTGGCCTCTACGTCTCCGTGGGACCTTCATATACATCAATAACGAAATATAACCTAACCTAACCCAACCTATCATCTCGGCGGTAATATTTGACAACATACCTGGCGAATTGGCCTCTACGTCTCCGTGTGATCTTTATATACATCAAGAACGTAATATAACGTAACCTAACCCAACCTACCCTCTCGGCGGTAATATTTGACAACATTCCTGGCGAGTTGGCTTCTCCGTCTCCGTGGGACCTTTATATACATCAATAACGTAATATAACGTAACCTAACCCAACCTATCTTCACGGCGGTAATATTTGACAATATTCCTGGCGAGTTGGCTTCTCCGTCTCCGTGGGACCTTTATCTACATCAATAACGTAATATAACCAAACCTAACCCAACATAACTTCTCGGCGGTAATAATTGAAAACATGCCTGGCGAGTTGGCCTCTACGTCTCCGTGGGACCTTTATATACATCAATAACGTAATATAACCTAACCTAACCCAACCTACCTTCTCGGCGGTAATATTTGACAACATTCCTGGCGAGTTGGCTTCTCCGTCTCCGTGGGACCTTTATATACATCAATAACGTAATATAACGTAACCTAACCCACCCTAACATCTCGGCGGTAATATTTGACATCATTCCTGGCGAAATGGCTTCTACGTCTCCGTTTGCCCATCATATACATCAATAACGTATTATAACGTAACCTAACCCAACCTAACATCTCCGCGGTAATATTTGACCACATACCTGGCGAGTCGGCCTCTACGTCTCCGTGGGACCTTCATATACATCAATAACGAAATATAACCTAACCTAACCCAACCTAACATCTCGCCGGTAATATTTGACAACATTCCTTTCGAGTTGGCCTCTAGGTCTCCGTTTGACCTTCATATACATCAATAACGTAATATTACCTAACGTAACCCAACCTATCATCTCGGCGGTAATATTTGACAACATACCTTGCGAGTTGGCCTCTACGTCTCCGCGGGATCTTTATATACATCAAGAACGTAATATAACATAACCTAACCCAACCTATCTTCACGGCGGTAATATTTGACAATATTCCTGGCGAGTTGGCTTCTCCGTCTCCGTGGGACCTTTATCTACATCAATAACGTAATATAACCAAACCTAACCCAACATAACTTCTCGGCGGTAATAATTGAAAACATGCCTGGCGAGTTGGCCTCTACGTCTCCGTAGGACCCTTATATACATCAATAACGTAATATAACCTAACCTAACCCAACCCAATATCTCGGCGGTAATATTTGACCACATTCCTGGCTTGTTGGACTCTATGTCTCCGTGGGACCTTTATATACATCAATAACGTAATATAACCTAACCTAACCCAACCTAACATCTCGGCGGTAATATTTGACATCATTCCTGGCGAGTTGGCTTCTACGTCTCCGTTTGACCATCATATACATCAATAACGTAATATAACGTAACCTAACCCAACCTAACATCACCGCGGTAATATTTGACAACATACCTGGCGAGTTGGCCTCTACGTCTCCGTGGGACCTTCATATACATCAATAACGAAATATAACCTAACCTAACCCAACCTATCATCTCGGCGGTAATATTTGACAACATACCTGGCGAATTGGCCTATACGTCTCCGTGTGATCTTTATATACATCAAGAACGTAATATATCTTAACCTAACCCAACCTAACATCTCCGCGGTAATATTTGACAACATACCTTGCGAGTTGGCCTCTACGTCTCCGTGGGACCTTCATATACATCAATAACGAAATATAACCTAACCTAACCCAACCTATCATCTCGGCGGTAATATTTGACAACATAACTGGCGAATTGGCCTCTACGTCTCCGTGTGATCTTTATATACATCAAGAACGTAATATAACATAACCTAACCCAACCTATCTGCTCTGCGGTAATATTTGACAACATTCCTGGCGAGTTGGCTTGTCCGTCTCCGTGGGAACTTTATATACATCAATAACGTAATATACCCTAACCAAACCCAACCTAACTTATCGGCGGTAATAATTGAAAACATACCTGGCGAGTTGGCCTCTACGTCTCCGTAGGACCTTTATATACATCAATAACGTAATATAACTTAACCTAACCCAACCTAACATCTCCGCGGTAATATTTGACCACATTCCTGGCGAGTTGGCTTCTCCGTCTCCGTGGGACCTTTATATACATCAATAACGTAATATAACCTAACCTAACCCAACCTACCTTCTCGGCGGTAATATTTGACAACATTCCTGGCGAGTTGGCTTCTCCGTCTCCGTGGGACCTTTATATACATCAATAACGTAATATAACCTAACCTAACCCAACCTAACATCTCGCCGGTAATATTTGACAACATTCCTTTCGAGTTGGCCTCTAGGTCTCCGCTTGACCTTCATATACATCAATAACGTAATATTACCTAACGTAACCCAACCTATCATCTCGACGGTAATATTTGACAACATTCCTGGCTTGTTGGCCTCTACGTCTGCGTGGGACGTTTATATACTTCAAGAACGTAATATAACCTAACCTAACCCAACCTAACATCTCGGCGGTAATATTTGACAACATTCCTGGCGAGTTGGCTTCCCCGTCTCCGTGGGACCTTTATATACATCAATAACGTAATATAACCAAACCTAACCCAACATAACTTCTCGGCGGTAATAATTGAAAACGTGCCTGGCGAGTTGGCCTCTACGTCTCCGTAGGACCCTTATATACATCAATAACGTAATATAACCTAACCTAACCCAACCTAACATCTCGGCGGTAATATTTGACCACATTCCTGGCTTGTTGGCCTCTATGTCTCCGCGGGACCTTTATATACATCAATAACGTAATATAACCTAACCTAACCCAACCGAACATCTCGGCGGTAATATTTGACAACATACCTTGCGAGTTGGCCTCTACGTCTCCGCGGGATCTTTATATACATCAAGAACGTAATATAATATAACCTAACCCAACCTATCTTCACGGCGGTAATATTTGACAATATTCCTGGCCAGTTGGCTTCTCCGTCTCCGTGGGACCTTTATCTACATCAATAACGTAATATAACCAAACCTAACCCAACATAACTTCTCGGCGGTAATAATTGAAAACATGCCTGGCGAGTTGGCCTCTACGTCTCCGTAGGACCCTTATATACATCAATAACGTAATATAACCTAACCTAACCCAACCTAACATCTCGGCGGTAATATTTGACCACATTCCTGGCTTGTTGGCCTCTATGTCTCCGCGGGACCTTTATATACATCAATAACGTAATATAACCTAACCTAACCCAACCTTTCATCTCGGCGGTAATATTTGACAATATTCCTGGCGAGTTGGCTTCTCCGTCTCCGTGGGACCTTTATCTACATCAATAACGTAATATAACCAAACCTAACCCAACATAACTTCTCGGCGGTAATAATTGAAAACATGCCTGGCGAGTTGGCCTCTACGTCTCCGTGGGACCTTTATATACATCTATAACGTAATATAACCTAACCTAAACCAACCTAACATCTCGGCGATAATATTTGACCACATTCCTGGCTTGTTGGCCTCTACGTCTCCGCGGGACCTTTATATACATCAATAACGTAATATAACCTAACCTAACCCAACCTACCTTCTCGGCGGTAATATTTGACCACATTCCTGGCGAGTTGGCTTCTCCGTCTCCGTGGGACCTTTATCTACATCAATAACGTAATATAACCAAACCTAACCCAACATAACTTCTCGGCGGTAATAATTGAAAACATGCCTGGCGAGTTGGCCTCTACGTCTCCGTAGGACACTTATATACATCAATAACGTAATATAACCTAACCTAACCCAACCCAATATCTCGGCGGTAATATTTGACCACATTCCTGGCTTGTTGGACTCTATGTCTCCGTGGGACCTTTATATACATCAATAACGTAATATAACCTAACCTAACCCAACCTAACATCTCGGCGGTAATATTTGACATCATTCCTGGCGAGTTGGCTTCTACGTCTCCGTTTGACCATCATATACATCAATAACGTAATATAACGTAACCTAACCCAACCTAACATCACCGCGGTAATATTTGACAACATACCTGGCGAGTTGGCCTCTACGTCTCCGTGGGACCTTCATATACATCAATAACGAAATATAACCTAACCTAACCCAACCTATCATCTCGGCGGTAATATTTGACAACATACCTGGCGAATTGGCCTATACGTCTCCGTGTGATCTTTATATACATCAAGAACGTAATATATCTTAACCTAACCCAACCTAACATCTCCGCGGTAATATTTGACAACATACCTTGCGAGTTGGCCTCTACGTCTCCGTGGGACCTTCATATACATCAATAACGAAATATAACCTAACCTAACCCAACCTATCATCTCGGCGGTAATATTTGACAACATAACTGGCGAATTGGCCTCTACGTCTCCGTGTGATCTTTATATACATCAAGAACGTAATATAACATAACCTAACCCAACCTATCTGCTCTGCGGTAATATTTGACAACATTCCTGGCGAGTTGGCTTGTCCGTCTCCGTGGGAACTTTATATACATCAATAACGTAATATACCCTAACCAAACCCAACCTAACTTATCGGCGGTAATAATTGAAAACATACCTGGCTTGTTGGCCTCTACGTCTCCGTAGGACCTTTATATACATCAATAACGTAATATAACTTAACCTAACCCAACCTAACATCTCCGCGGTAATATTTGACCACATTCCTGGCGAGTTGGCTTCTCCGTCTCCGTGGGACCTTTATATACATCAATAACGTAATATAACCTAACCTAACCCAACCTACCTTCTCGGCGGTAATATTTGACAACATTCCTGGCGAGTTGGCTTCTCCGTCTCCGTGGGACCTTTATATACATCAATAACGTAATATAACCTAACCTAACCCAACCTAACATCTCGCCGGTAATATTTGACAACATTCCTTTCGAGTTGGCCTCTAGGTCTCCGCTTGACCTTCATATACATCAATAACGTAATATTACCTAACGTAACCCAACCTATCATCTCGACGGTAATATTTGACAACATTCCTGGCTTGTTGGCCTCTACGTCTGCGTGGGACGTTTATATACTTCAAGAACGTAATATAACCTAACCTAACCCAACCTAACATCTCGGCGGTAATATTTGACAACATTCCTGGCGAGTTGGCTTCCCCGTCTCCGTGGGACCTTTATATACATCAATAACGTAATATAACCAAACCTAACCCAACATAACTTCTCGGCGGTAATAATTGAAAACGTGCCTGGCGAGTTGGCCTCTACGTCTCCGTAGGACCCTTATATACATCAATAACGTAATATAACCTAACCTAACCCAACCTAACATCTCGGCGGTAATATTTGACCACATTCCTGGCTTGTTGGCCTCTATGTCTCCGCGGGACCTTTATATACATCAATAACGTAATATAACGTAACCTAACCCAACCTAAAATCTCGGCGGTAATATTTGACCACATTCCTGGCGAGTTGGCTTCTCCGTCTCCGTGGGACCTTTATATACATCAATAACGTAATATAACCTAACCTAACCCAACCGAACATCTCGGCGGTAATATTTGACAACATACCTTGCGAGTTGGCCTCTACGTCTCCGCGGGATCTTTATATACATCAAGAACGTAATATAACCTAACCTAACCCAACCCAACATCTCGGCGGTAATATTTGACCACATTCCTGGCGCATTTGGCTTCTCCGTCTCCGTGGGACCTTTATATACATTAATAACGTAATATAACCTAACCTAACCCAACCTAACATCTCCGCGGTAATATTTGACCACATACCTGGCGAGTTGGCCTCTACGTCTCCGTGGGACCTTCATATACATCAATAACGAAATATAACCTAACCTAACCCAACCTTTCATCTCGGCGGTAATATTTGACCACATTCCAGGCTTGTTGGCCTCTATGCCTCCGTGGGACCTTTATATACATCAATAACGTAATATAACCTAACCTAACCCAACCTAACATCTCGGCGGTAATATTTGACATCAATCCTGGCGAGTTGGCCTCTACGTCTCCGTGGGACCTTTATATACATCTATAACGTAATATAACCTAACCTAACCCAACCTTTCATCTCGGCGGTAATATTTGACCACATTCCAGGCTTGTTGGCCTCTATGCCTCCGTGGGACCTTTATATACATCAAGAACGTAATATAACCTAACCTAACCCAACCTAACATCTCGGCGGTAATATTTGACCACATTCCTGGCTTGTTGCCTTCTATTTCTCCGCGGGACCTTTATATACATCAATAACGTAATATAACCTAACCTAACCCAACCTTTCATCTCGGCGGTAATATTTGACCACATTCCAGGCTTGTTGGCCTCTATGCCTCCGTGGGACCTTTATATACATCAATAACGTGATATAACCTAACCTAACCCAACCTAACATCTCGGCGGTAATATTTGACATCAATCCTGGCGAGTTGGCCTCTACGTCTCCGTGGGAACTTTATATACATCAATATCGTAATATAACCTAACCTAACCCAACCTAACATCTCCGCGGTAATATTTGACCACATACCTGGCGAGTTGGCCTCTACGTCTCCGTGGGACCTTCATATACATCAATAACGAAATATAACCTAACCTAACCCAACCTATCATCTCGGCGGTAATATTTGACAACATACCTGGCGAATTGACCTCTACGTCTCCGTGTGATCTTTATATACATCAAGAACGTAATATAACGTAACCTAACCCAACCTACCCTCTCGGCGGTAATATTTGACAACATTCCTGGCGAGTTGGCTTCTCCGTCTCCGTGGGACCTTTATATACATCAATAACGTAATATAACGTAACCTAACCCAACCTATCTTCACGGCGGTAATATTTGACAATATTCCTGGCGAGTTGGCTTCTCCGTCTCCGTGGGACCTTTATCTACATCAATAACGTAATATAACCAAACCTAACCCAACATAACTTCTCGGCGGTAATAATTGAAAACATGGCTGGCGAGTTGGCCTCTACGTCTCCGTGGGACCTTTATATACATCTATAACGTAATATAACCTAACCTAAACCAACCTAACATCTCGGCGATAATATTTGACCACATTCCTGGCTTGTTGGCCTCTACGTCTCCGCGGGACCTTTATATACATCAATAACGTAATATAACCTAACCTAACCCAACCTACCTTCTCGGCGGTAATATTTGACCACATTCCTGGCGAGTTGGCTTCTCCGTCTCCGTGGGACCTTTATATACATCAATAACGTAATATAACCTAACCTAACCCAACCGAACATCTCGGCGGTAATATTTGACAACATACCTTGCGAGTTGGCCTCTACGTCTCCGCGGGATCTTTATATACATCAAGAACGTAATATAACCTAACCTAACCCAACCTAACATCTCGGCGGTAATATTTGACCACATTCCTGGCTTGTTGGCTTCTATTTCTCCGCGGGACCTTTATATACATCAATAACGTAATATAACCTAACCTAACCCAACCTTTCATCTCGGCGGTAATATTTGACCACATTCCAGGCTTGTTGGCCTCTATGCCTCCGTGGGACCTTTATATACATCAATAACGTAATATAACCTAACCTAACCCAACCTAACATCTCGGCGGTAATATTTGACATCAATCCTGGCGAGTTGGCCTCTACGTCTCCGTGGGACCTTTATATACATCTATAACGTAATATAACCTAACCTGAACCAACCTAACATCTCGGCTATAATATTTGACCACATTCCTGGCTTGTTGGCCTCTACGTCTCCGCCGGACCTTTATATACATCAATAACGTAATATAACGTAACCTAACCCAACCTAAAATCTCGGCGGTAATATTTGACATCATTCCTGGCGAGTTGGCCTCTACGTCTCCGTGGGAACTTTATATACATCAATAACGAAATATAACCTAACCTAACCCAACCTAACATCTCGCCGGTAATATTTGACAACATACCTTGCGAGTTGGCCTCTACGTCTCCGCGGGATCTTTATATACATCAAGAACGTAATATAATATAACCTAACCCAACCTATCTTCACGGCGGTAATATTGGACAATATTCCTGGCGAGTTGGCTTCTCCGTCTCCGTGGGACCTTTATCTACATCAATAACGTAATATAACCAAACCTAACCCAACATAACTTCTCGGCGGTAATAATTGAAAACATGCCTGGCGAGTTGGCCTCTACGTCTCCGTAGGACCCTTATATACATCAATAACGTAATATAAACTAACCTAACCCAACCTAACATCTCGGCGGTAATATTTGACCACATTCCTGGCTTGTTGGCCTCTATGTCTCCGCGGGACCTTTATATACATCAATAACGTAATATAACCTAACCTAACCCAACCTTTCATCTCGGCGGTAATATTTGACCACATTCCAGGCTTGTTGGCCTCTATGCCTCCGTGGGACCTTTATATACATCAATAACGTAATATAACCTAACCTAACCCAACCTAACATCTCGGCGGTAATATTTGACATCAATCCTGGCGAGTTGGCCTCTACGTCTCCGTGGGACCTTTATATACATCTATAACGTAATATAACCTAACCTAAACCAACCTAACATCTCGGCGATAATATTTGACCACATTCCTGGCTTGTTGGCCTCTACGTCTCCGCCGGACCTTTATATACATCAATAACGTAATATAACGTAACCTAACCCAACCTAAAATCTCGGCGGTAATATTTGACATCATTCCTGGCGAGTTGGCCTCTACGTCTCCGTGGGAACTTTATATACATCAATATCGTAATATAACCTAACCTAACCCAACCTAACATCTCCGCGGTAATATTTGACCACATACCTGGCGAGTTGGCCTCTACGTCTCCGTGGGACCTTCATATACATCAATAACGAAATATAACCTAACCTAACCCAACCTATCATCTCGGCGGTAATATTTGACAACATACCTGGCGAATTGGCCTCTACGTCTCCGTGTGATCTTTATATACATCAAGAACGTAATATAACGTAACCTAACCCAACCTACCCTCTCGGCGGTAATATTTGACAACATTCCTGGCGAGTTGGCTTCTCCGTCTCCGTGGGACCTTTATATACATCAATAACGTAATATAACGTAACCTAACCCAACCTATCTTCACGGCGGTAATATTTGACAATATTCCTGGCGAGTTGGCTTCTCCGTCTCCGTGGGACCTTTATCTACATCAATAACGTAATATAACCAAACCTAACCCAACATAACTTCTCGGCGGTAATAATTGAAAACATGCCTGGCGAGTTGGCCTCTACGTCTCCGTGGGACCTTTATATACATCTATAACGTAATATAACCTAACCTAAACCAACCTAACATCTCGGCGATAATATTTGACCACATTCCTGGCTTGTTGGCCTCTACGTCTCCGCGGGACCTTTATATACATCAATAACGTAATATAACCTAACCTAACCCAACCTACCTTCTCGGCGGTATTATTTGACCACATTCCTGGCGAGTTGGCTTCTCCGTCTCCGTGGGACCTTTATATACATTAATAACGTAATATAACCTAACCTAACCCAACCTAACATCTCGGCGGTAATATTTGACAACATTCCTGGCGAGTTGGATTCTCCGTCTCCGTGGGACCTTTATATACATCAATAACGTAATATAACCTAACCTAACCCAACCGAACATCTCGGCGGTAATATTTGACAACATACCTTGCGAGTTGGCCTCTACGTCTCCGCGGGATCTTTATATACATCAAGAACGTAATATAACCTAACCTAACCCAACCTAACATCTCGGCGGTAATATTTGACCACATTCCTGGCGAGTTGGCTTCTCCGTCTCCGTGGGACCATTATATACATTAATAACGTAATATAACCTAACCTAACCCAACCTAACATCTCCGCGGTAATATTTGACCACATACCTGGCGAGTTGGCCTCTACGTCTCCGTGGGACCTTCATATACATCAATAACGAAATATAACCTAACCTAACCCAACCTTTCATCTCGGCGGTAATATTTGACCACATTCCAGGCTTGTTGGCCTCTATGCCTCCGTGGGACCTTTATATACATCAATAACGTAATATAACCTAACCTAACCCAACCTAACATCTCGGCGGTAATATTTGACATCAATCCTGGCGAGTTGGCCTCTACGTCTCCGTGGGACCTTTATATACATCTATAACGTAATATAACCTAAACTAAACCAACCTAACATCTCGGCGATAATATTTGACCACATTCCTGGCTTGTTGGCCTCTACGTCTCCGCCGGACCTTTATATACATCAATAACGTAATATAACGTAACCTAACCCAACCTAAAATCTCGGCGGTAATATTTGACATCATTCCTGGCGAGTTGGCCTCTACGTCTCCGTGGGAACTTTATATACATCAATATCGTAATATAACCTAACCTAACCCAACCTAACATCTCCGCGGTAATATTTGACCACATACCTGGCGAGTTGGCCTCTACGTCTCCGTGGGACCTTCATATACATCAATAACGAAATATAACCTAACCTAACCCAACCTATCATCTCGGCGGTAATATTTGACAACATACCTGGCGAATTGGCCTCTACGTCTCCGTGTGATCTTTATATACATCAAGAACGTAATATAACGTAACCTAACCCAACCTACCCTCTCGGCGGTAATATTTGACAACATTCCTGGCGAGTTGGCTTCTCCGTCTCCGTGGGACCTTTATATACATCAATAACGTAATATAACGTAACCTAACCCAACCTATCTTCACGGCGGTAATATTTGACAATATACCTGGCGAGTTGGCTTCTCCGTCTCCGTGGGACCTTTATCTACATCAATAATGTAATATAACCAAACCTAACCCAACATAACTTCTCGGCGGTAATAATTGAAAACATGCCTGGCGAGTTGGCCTCTACGTCTCCGTGGGACCTTTATATACATCTATAACGTAATATAACCTAACCTAAACCAACCTAACATCTCGGCGATAATATTTGACCACATTCCTGGCTTGTTGGCCTCTACGTCTCCGCGGGACCTTTATATACATCAATAACGTAATATAACCTAACCTAACCCAACCTACCTTCTCGGCGGTAATATTTGACCACATTCCTGGCGAGTTGGCTTCTCCGTCTCCGTGGGACCTTTATATACATCAATAACGTAATATAACCTAACCTAACCCAACCGAACATCTCGGCGGTAATATTTGACAACAGACCTTGCGAGTTGGCCTCTACGTCTCCGCGGGATCTTTATATACATCAAGAACGTAATATAACCTAACCTAACCCAACCTAACATCTCGGCGGTAATATTTGACCACATTCCTGGCGAGTTGGCTTCTCCGTCTCCGTGGGACCTTTATATACATTAATAACGTAATATAACCTAACCTAACCCAACCTAACATCTCGGCGGTAATATTTGACCACATTCCTGGCTTGTTGGCTTCTATTTCTCCGCGGGACCTTTATATACATCAATAACGTAATATAACCTAACCTAACCCAACCTTTCATCTCGGCGGTAATATTTGACCACATTCCAGGCTTGTTGGCCTCTATGCCTCCGTGGGACCTTTATATACATCAAGAACGTAATATAACCTAACCTAACCCAACCTAACATCTCGGCGGTAATATTTGACCACATTCCTGGCTTGTTGGCTTCTATTTCTCCGCGGGACCTTTATATACATCAATAACGTAATATAACCTAACCTAACCCAACCTTTCATCTCGGCGGTAATATTTGACCACATTCCAGGCTTGTTGGCCTCTATGCCTCCGTGGGACCTTTATATACATCAATAACGTAATATAACCTAACCTAACCCAACCTAACATCTCGGCGGCAATATTTGACATCAATCCTGGCGAGTTGGCCTCTACGTCTCCGTGGGACCTTTATATACATCTATAACGTAATATAACCTAACCTAAACCAACCTAACATCTCGGCGATAATATTTGACCACATTCCTGGCTTGTTGGCCTCTACGTCTGCGCAGGACCTTCATATACATCAATAACGTAATATAACGTAACCTAACCCAACCTAAAATCTCGGCGGTAATATTTGACATCATTCCTGGCGAGTTGGCTTCTACGTCTCCGTGGGAACTTTATATACATCAATATCGTAATATAACCTAACCTAACCCAACCTAACATCTCCGCGGTAATATTTGACCACATACCTGGCGAGTTGGCCTCTACGTCTCCGTGTGATCTCTATATACATCAAGAACGTAATATAACGTAACCTAACCCAACCTACCCTCTCGGCGGTAATATTTGACAACATTCCTGGCGAGTTGGCTTCTCCGTCTCCGTGGGACCTTTATATACATCAATAACGTAATATAACGTAACCTAACCCAACCTATCATCGCGGCGATAATATTTGACATCATTCCTGGCGAGTTGGCCTCTACATCTCCGTGGGATCTTTATATACATCAATAACGTAATATAACCTAACCTAACCCAATCTAACATCTCGGCGGTAATATTTGACCACATTCCTGGCGAGTTGGCTTCTCCGTCTCCGTGGGACCTTTATATACATCAATAACGTAATATAACATAACCTAACCCAACCTATCTTCACGGCGGTAATATTTGACAACATACCTTGCGAGTTGGCCTCTACGTCTCCGTGGGACCTTCATATACATCAATAACGAAATATAACCTAACCTAACCCAACCTATCATCTCGGCGGTAATATTTGACAACATACCTGGCGAATTGGCCTCTACGTCTCCGTGTGATCTCTATATACATCAAGAACGTAATATAACGTAACCTAACCCAACCTACCCTCTCGGCGGTAATATTTGACAACATTCCTGGCGAGTTGGCTTCTCCGTCTCCGTGGGACCTTTATATACATCAATAACGTAATATAACGTAACCTAACCCAACCTATCATCGCGGCGATAATATTTGACATCATTCCTGGCGAGTTGGCCTCTACATCTCCGTGGGATCTTTATATACATCAATAACGTAATATAACCTAACCTAACCCAATCTAACATCTCGGCGGTAATATTTGACCACATTCCTGGCGAGTTGGCTTCTCCGTCTCCGTGGGACCTTTATATACATCAATAACGTAATATAACCTAACCTAACCCAACCTACCTTCTCGGCGGTAATATTTGACAACATTCCTGGCGAGTTGGCTTCTCCGTCTCCGTGGGACCTTTATATACATCAATAACGTAATATAACGTAACCTAACCCACCCTAACATCTCGGCGGTAATATTTGACATCATTCCTGGCGAGATGGCTTCTACGTCTCCGTTTGCCCATCATATACATCAATAACGTAATATAACGTAACCTAACCCAACCTAACATCTCCGCGGTAATATTTGACCACATACCTGGCGAGTCGGCCTCTACGTCTCCGTGGGACCTTCATATACATCAATAACGAAATATAACCTAACCTAACCCAACCTAACATCTCGCCGGTAATATTTGACAACATTCCTTTCGAGTTGGCCTCTAGGTCTCCGTTTGACCTTCATATACATCAATAACGTAATATTACCTAACGTAACCCAACCTATCATCTCGACGGTAATATTTGACAACATTCCTGGCTTGTTGGCCTCTACGTCTGCGTGGGACGTTTATATACTTCAAGAACGTAATATAACATAACCTAACCCAACCTAACATCTCGGCGGTAATATTTGACAACATTCCTGGCGAGTTGGCTTCCCCGTCTCCGTGGGACCTTTATATACATCAATAACGTAATATAACCTAACCTAACCCAACCGAACATCTCGGCGGTAATATTTGACAACATACCTTGCGAGTTGGCCTCTACGTCTCCGCGGGATCTTTATATACATCAAGAACGTAATATAACATAACCTAACCCAACCTATCTTCACGGCGGTAATATTTGACAATATTCCTGGCGAGTTGGCTTCTCCGTCTCCGTGGGACCTTTATATACATTAATAACGTAATATAACCTAACCTAACCCAACCTAACATCTCGGCGGTAATATTTGACAACATTCCTGGCGAGTTGGATTCTCCGTCTCCGTGGGACCTTTATATACATCAATAACGTAATATAACCTAACCTAACCCAACCGAACATCTCGGCGGTAATATTTGACAACATACCTTGCGAGTTGGCCTCTACGTCTCCGCGGGATCTTTATATACATCAAGAACGTAATATAACCTAACCTAACCCAACCTAACATCTCGGCGGTAATATTTGACCACATTCCTGGCGAGTTGGCTTCTCCGTCTCCGTGGGACCATTATATACATTAATAACGTAATATAACCTAACCTAACCCAACCTAACATCTCCGCGGTAATATTTGACCACATACCTGGCGAGTTGGCCTCTACGTCTCCGTGGGACCTTCATATACATCAATAACGAAATATAACCTAACCTAACCCAACCTTTCATCTCGGCGGTAATATTTGACCACATTCCAGGCTTGTTGGCCTCTATGCCTCCGTGGGACCTTTATATACATCAATAACGTAATATAACCTAACCTAACCCAACCTAACATCTCGGCGGTAATATTTGACATCAATCCTGGCGAGTTGGCCTCTACGTCTCCGTGGGACCTTTATATACATCTATAACGTAATATAACCTAAACTAAACCAACCTAACATCTCGGCGATAATATTTGACCACATTCCTGGCTTGTTGGCCTCTACGTCTCCGCCGGACCTTTATATACATCAATAACGTAATATAACGTAACCTAACCCAACCTAAAATCTCGGCGGTAATATTTGACATCATTCCTGGCGAGTTGGCCTCTACGTCTCCGTGGGAACTTTATATACATCAATATCGTAATATAACCTAACCTAACCCAACCTAACATCTCCGCGGTAATATTTGACCACATACCTGGCGAGTTGGCCTCTACGTCTCCGTGGGACCTTCATATACATCAATAACGAAATATAACCTAACCTAACCCAACCTATCATCTCGGCGGTAATATTTGACAACATACCTGGCGAATTGGCCTCTACGTCTCCGTGTGATCTTTATATACATCAAGAACGTAATATAACGTAACCTAACCCAACCTACCCTCTCGGCGGTAATATTTGACAACATTCCTGGCGAGTTGGCTTCTCCGTCTCCGTGGGACCTTTATATACATCAATAACGTAATATAACGTAACCTAACCCAACCTATCTTCACGGCGGTAATATTTGACAATATTCCTGGCGAGTTGGCTTCTCCGTCTCCGTGGGACCTTTATCTACATCAATAACGTAATATAACCAAACCTAACCCAACATAACTTCTCGGCGGTAATAATTGAAAACATGCCTGGCGAGTTGGCCTCTACGTCTCCGTGGGACCTTTATATACATCTATAACGTAATATAACCTAACCTAAACCAACCTAACATCTCGGCGATAATATTTGACCATATTCCTGGCTTGTTGGCCTCTACGTCTCCGCGGGACCTTTATATACATCAATAACGTAATATAACCTAACCTAACCCAACCTACCTTCTCGGCGGTAATATTTGACCACATTCCTGGCGAGTTGGCTTCTCCGTCTCCGTGGGACCTTTATATACATCAATAACGTAATATAACCTAACCTAACCCAACCGAACATCTCGGCGGTAATATTTGACAACATACCTTGCGAGTTGGCCTCTACGTCTCCGCGGGATCTTTATATACATCAAGAACGTAATATAACCTAACCTAACCCAACCTAACATCTCGGCGGTAATATTTGACCACATTCCTGGCGCATTTGGCTTCTCCGTCTCCGTGGGACCTTTATATACATTAATAACGTAATATAACCTAACCTAACCCAACCTAACATCTCCGCGGTAATATTTGACCACATACCTGGCGAGTTGGCCTCTACGTCTCCGTGGGACCTTCATATACATCAATAACGAAATATAACCTAACCTAACCCAACCTTTCATCTCGGCGGTAATATTTGACCACATTCCAGGCTTGTTGGCCTCTATGCCTCCGTGGGACCTTTATATACATCAATAACGTAATATAACCTAACCTAACCCAACCTAACATCTCGGCGGTAATATTTGACATCAATCCTGGCGAGTTGGCCTCTACGTCTCCGTGGGACCTTTATATACATCTATAACGTAATATAACCTAACCTAAACCAACCTAACATCTCGGCGATAATATTTGACCACATTCCTGGCTTGTTGGCCTCTACGTCTCCGCCGGACCTTTATATACATCAATAACGTAATATAACGTAACCTAACCCAACCTAAAATCTCGGCGGTAATATTTGACATCATTCCTGGCGAGTTGGCCTCTACGTCTCCGTGGGAACTTTATATACATCAATATCGTAATATAACCTAACCTAACCCAACCTATCATCTCCGCGGTAATATTTTACCACATACCTGGCGAGTTGGCCTCTACGTCTCCGTGGGACCTTCATATACATCAATAACGAAATATAACCTAACCTAACCCAACCTATCATCTCGGCGGTAATATTTGACAACATACCTGGCGAATTGGCCTCTACGTCTCCGTGTGATCTTTATATACATCAAGAACGTAATATAACGTAACCTAACCCAACCTACCCTCTCGGCGGTAATATTTGACAACATTCCTGGCGAGTTGGCTTCTCCGTGTCCGTGGGACCTTTATATACATCAATAACGTAATATAACGTAACCTAACCCAACCTATCTTCACGGCGGTAATATTTGACAATATACCTGGCGAGTTGGCTTCTCCATCTCCGTGGGACCTTTATCTACATCAATAACGTAATATAACCAAACCTAACCCAACATAACTTCTCGGCGGTAATAATTGAAAACATGCCTGGCGAGTTGGCCTCTACGTCTCCGTGGGACCTTTATATACATCTATAACGTAATATAACCTAACCTAAACCAACCTAACATCTCGGCGATAATATTTGACCACATTCCTGGCTTGTTGGCCTCTACGTCTCCGCGGGACCTTTATATACATCAATAACGTAATATAACCTAACCTAACCCAACCTACCTTCTCGGCGGTAATATTTGACCACATTCCTGGCGAGTTGGCTTCTCCGTCTCCGTGGGACCTTTATATACATCAATAACGTAATATAACCTAACCTAACCCAACCGAACATCTCGGCGGTAATATTTGACAACATACCTTGCGAGTTGGCCTCTACGTCTCCGCGGGATCTTTATATACATCAAGAACGTAATATAACCTAACCTAACCCAACCTAACATCTCGGCGGTAATATTTGACCACATTCCTGGCGAGTTGGCTTCTCCGTCTCCGTGGGACCTTTATATACATTAATAACGTAATATAACCTAACCTAACCCAACCTAACATCTCGGCGGTAATATTTGACCACATTCCTGGCTTGTTGGCTTCTATTTCTCCGCGGGACCTTTATATACATCAATAACGTAATATAACCTAACCTAACCCAACCTTTCATCTCGGCGGTAATATTTGACCACATTCCAAGCTTGTTGGCCTCTATGCCTCCGTGGGACCTTTATATACATCAAGAACGTAATATAACCTAACCTAACCCAACCTAACATCTCGGCGGTAATATTTGACCACATTCCTGGCTTGTTGGCTTCTATTTCTCCGCGGGACCTTTATATACATCAATAACGTAATATAACCTAACCTAACCCAACCTTTCATCTCGGCGGTAATATTTGACCACATTCCAGGCTTGTTGGCCTCTATGCCTCCGTGGGACCTTTATATACATCAATAACGTAATATAACCTAACCTAACCCAACCTAACATCTCGGCGGTAATATTTGACATCAATCCTGGCGAGTTGGCCTCTACGTCTCCGTGGGACCTTTATATACATCTATAACGTAATATAACCTAACCTGAACCAACCTAACATCTCGGCTATAATATTTGACCACATTCCTGGCTTGTTGGCCTCTACGTCTCCGCCGGACCTTTATATACATCAATAACGTAATATAACGTAACCTAACCCAACCTAAAATCTCGGCGGTAATATTTGACATCATTCCTGGCGAGTTGGCCTCTACGTCTCCGTGGGAACTTTATATACATCAATAACGAAATATAACCTAACCTAACCCAACCTAACATCTCGCCGGTAATATTTGACAACATTCCTTTCGAGTTGGCCTCTAGGTCTCCGTTTGACCTTCATATACATGAATAACGTAATATTACCTAACGTAACCCAACCTATCATCTCGACGGTAGTATTTGACAACATTCCTGGCTTGTTGGCATTTACGTCTGCGTGGGACCTTTATATACTTCAAGAACGTAATATAACCTAACCTAACCCAACCTAACATCTCGGCGGTAATATTTGACAACATTCCTGGCTTGTTGGCCTCTACGTCTGCGTGGGACGTTTATATACTTCAAGAACGTAATATAACCTAACCTAACCCAACCTAACATCTCGGCGGTAATATTTGACCACATTCATGGCGAGTTGGCTTCTCCGTCTCCGTGGGACCTTTATATACATCAATAACGTAATATAACCTAACCTAACCCAACCTACCTTCTCGGCGGTAATATTTGACAACATTCCTGGCGAGTTGGCTTCTCCGTCTCCGTGGGACCTTTATATACATCAATAACGTAATATAACGTAACCTAACCCAACCTAACATCTCGGCGGTAATATTTGACATCATTCCTGGCGAGTTGGCTTCTACGTCTCCGTTTGACCATCATATACATCAATAACGTCATTTAACGTAACCTAACCCAACCTAACATCACCGCGGTAATATTTGACAACATACCTTGCGAGTTGGCCTCTACGTCTCCGTGTGATCTTTATATACATCAAGAACGTAATATAACATTACCTAACCCAACCTAACATCTCGGCGGTAACATTTGACCACATTCCTGGCGAGTTGGCTTCTCCGTCTCCGTGGGAACTTTATATACATCAATAACGTAATATACCCTAACCAAACCCAACCTAACTTATCGGCGGTAATAATTGAAAACATACCTGGCGAGTTGGCCTCTACGTCTCCGTAGGACCTTTATATACATCAATAACGTAATATAACTTAACCTAACCCAACCTAACATCTCCGCGGTAATATTTGACAACATACCTTGCGAGTTGGCCTCTACGTCTCCGTGGGACCTTCATATACATCAATAACGAAATATAACCTAACCTAACCCAACCTATCATCTCGGCGGTAATATTTGACAACATACCTGGCGAATTGGCCTCTACGTCTCCGTGTGATCTTTATATACATCAAGAACGTAATATAACGTAACCTAACCCAACCTACCCTCTCGGCGGTAATATTTGACAACATTCCTGGCGAGTTGGCTTCTCCGTCTCCGTGGGACCTTTATATACATCAATAACGTAATATAACGTAACCTAACCCAACCTATCATCGCGGCGATAATATTTGACATCATTCCTGGCGAGTTGGCCTCTACATCTCCGTGGGATCTTTATATACATCAATAACGTAATATAACCTAACCTAACCCAATCTAACATCTCGGCGGTAATATTTGACCACATTCCTGGCGAGTTGGCTTCTCCGTCTCCGTGGGACCTTTATATACATCAATAACGTAATATAACATAACCTAACCCAACCTATCTTCACGGCGGTAATATTTGACAACATACCTTGCGAGTTGGCCTCTACGTCTCCGTGGGACCTTCATATACATCAATAACGAAATATAACCTAACCTAACCCAACCTATCATCTCGGCGGTAATATTTGACAACATACCTGGCGAATTGGCCTCTACGTCTCCGTGTGATCTTTATATACATCAGGAACGTAATATAACGTAACCTAACCCAACCTACCCTCTCGGCGGTAATATTTGACAAAATTGCTGGCGAGTTGGCTTCTCCGTCTCCGTGGGACCTTTATATACATCAATAACGTAATATAACGTAACCTAACCCAACCTATCATCGCGGCGATAATATTTGACATCATTCCTGGCGAGTTGGCCTCTACATCTCCGTGGGATCTTTATATACATCAATAACGTAATATAACCTAACCTAACCCAATCTAACATCTCGGCGGTAATATTTGACCACATTCCTGGCGAGTTGGCTTCTCCGTCTCCGTGGGAACTTTATATACATCAATAACGTAATATAACCTAACCTAACCCAACCTACCTTCTCGGCGGTAATATTTGACAACATTCCTGGCGAGTTGGCTTCTCCGTCTCCGTGGGACCTTTATATACATCAATAACGTAATATAACGTAACCTAACCCACCCTAACATCTCGGCGGTAATATTTGACATCATTCCTGGCGAGATGGCTTCTACGTCTCCGTTTGCCCATCATATACATCAATAACGTAATATAACGTAACCTAACCCAACCTAACATCTCCGCGGTAATATTTGACCACATACCTGGCGAGTCGGCCTCTACGTCTCCGTGGGACCTTCATATACATCAATAACGAAATATAACCTAACCTAACCCAACCTAACATCTCGCCGGTAATATTTGACAACATTCCTTTCGAGTTGGCCTCTAGGTCTCCGTTTGACCTTCATATACATCAATAACGTAATATTACCTAACGTAACCCAACCTATCATCTCGACGGTAATATTTGACAACATTCCTGGCTTGTTGGCCTCTACGTCTGCGTGGGACGTTTATATACTTCAAGAACGTAATATAACATAACCTAACCCAACCTAACATCTCGGCGGTAATATTTGACAACATTCCTGGCGAGTTGGCTTCCCCGTCTCCGTGGGACCTTTATATACATCAATAACGTAATATAACCTAACCTAACCCAACCGAACATCTCGGCGGTAATATTTGACAACATACCTTGCGAGTTGGCCTCTACGTCTCCGCGGGATCTTTATATACATCAAGAACGTAATATAACATAACCTAACCCAACCTATCTTCACGGCGGTAATATTTGACAATATTCCTGGCGAGTTGGCTTCTCCGTCTCCGTGGGACCTTTATCTACATCAATAACGTAATATAACCAAACCTAACCCAACATAACTTCTCGGCGGTAATAATTGAAAACATCCCTGGCGAGTTGGCCTCTACGTCTCCGTAGGACCCTTATATACATCAATAACGTAATATAACCTAACCTAACCCAACCTAACATCTCGGCGGTAATATTTGACCACATTCCTGGCTTGTTGGCCTCTATGTCTCCGCGGGACCTTTATATACATCAATAACGTAATATAACCTAACCTAACCCAACCTTTCATCTCGGCGGTAATATTTGACCACATTCCAGGCTTGTTGGCCTCTATGCCTCCGTGGGACCTTTATATACATCAATAACGTAATATAACCTAACCTAACCCAACCTAACATCTCGGCGGTAATATTTGACATCAATCCTGGCGAGTTGGCCTCTACGTCTCCGTGGGACCTTTATATACATCTATAACGTAATATAACCTAACCTAAACCAACCTAACATCTCGGCGATAATATTTGACCACATTCCTGGCTTGTTGGCCTCTACGTCTCCGCCGGACCTTTATATACATCAATAACGTAATATAACGTAACCTAACAAAACCTAAAATCTCGGCGGTAATATTTGACATCATTCCTGGCGAGTTGGCATCTATGTCTCCGTGGGAACTTTATATACATCAATATCGTAATATAACCTAACCTAACCCAACCTAACATCTCCGCGGTAATATTTGACCACATACCTGGCGAGTCGGCCTCTACGTCTCCGTGGGACCTTCATATACATCAATAACGAAATATAACCTAACCTAACCCAACCTAACATCTCGCCGGTAATATTTGACAACATTCCTTTCGAGTTGGCCTCTAGGTCTCCGTTTGACCTTCATATACATCAATAACGTAATATTACCTAACGTAACCCAACCTATCATCTCGACGGTAATATTTGACAACATTCCTGGCTTGTTGGCCTCCACGTCTGCGTGGGACGTTTATATACTTCAAGAACGTAATATAACCTAACCTAACCCAACCTAACATCTCGGCGGTAATATTTGACAACATTCCTGGCGAGTTGGCTTCCCCGTCTCCGTGGGACCTTTATATACATCAATAACGTAATATAACCTAACCTAACCCAACCGAACATCTCGGCGGTAATATTTGACAACATACCTTGCGAGTTGGCCTCTACGTCTCCGCGGGATCTTTATATACATCAAGAACGTAATATAACATAACCTAACCCAACCTAACATCTCGGCGGTAATATTTGACCACATTCCTGGCTTGTTGGCCTCTATGTCTCCGCGGGACCTTTATATACATCAATAACGTAATATAACCTAACCTAACCCAACCTTTCATCTCGGCGGTAATATTTGACCACATTCCAGGCTTGTTGGCCTCTATGCCTCCGTGGGACCTTTATATACATCAATAACGTAATATAACCTAACCTAACCCAACCTAACATCTCGGCGGTAATATTTGACATCAATCCTGGCGAGTTGGCCTCTACGTCTCCGTGGGACCTTTATATACATCTATAACGTAATATAACCTAACCTAAACCAACCTAACATCTCGGCGATAATATTTGACCACATTCCTGGCTTGTTGGCCTCTACGTCTCCGCCGGACCTTTATATACATCAATAACGTAATATAACGTAACCTAACAAAACCTAAAATCTCGGCGGTAATATTTGACATCATTCCTGGCGAGTTGGCATCTACGTCTCCGTGGGAACTTTATATACATCAATATCGTAATATAACCTAACCTAACCCAACCTAACATCTCCGCGGTAATATTTGACCACATACCTGGCGAGTCGGCCTCTACGTCTCCGTGGGACCTTCATATACATCAATAACGAAATATAACCTAACCTAACCCAACCTAACATCTCGCCGGTAATATTTGACAACATTCCTTTCGAGTTGGCCTCTAGGTCTCCGTTTGACCTTCATATACATCAATAACGTAATATTACCTAACGTAACCCAACCTATCATCTCGACGGTAATATTTGACAACATTCCTGGCTTGTTGGCCTCCACGTCTGCGTGGGACGTTTATATACTTCAAGAACGTAATATAACCTAACCTAACCCAACCTAACATCTCGGCGGTAATATTTGACAACATTCCTGGCGAGTTGGCTTCCCCGTCTCCGTGGGACCTTTATATACATCAATAACGTAATATAACCTAACCTAACCCAACCGAACATCTCGGCGGTAATATTTGACAACATACCTTGCGAGTTGGCCTCTACGTCTCCGCGGGATCTTTATATACATCAAGAACGTAATATAACATAACCTAACCCAACCTATCTTCACGGCGGTAATATTTGACAATATTCCTGGCGAGTTGGCTTCTCCGTCTCCGTGGGACCTTTATCTACATCAATAACGTAATATAACCAAACCTAACCCAACATAACTTCTCGGCGGTAATAATTGAAAACGTGCCTGGCGAGTTGGCCTCTACGTCTCCGTAGGACCCTTATATACATCAATAACGTAATATAACCTAACCTAACCCAACCTAACATCTCGGCGGTAATATTTGACCACATTCCTGGCTTGTTGGCCTCTATGTCTTCGCGGGACCTTTATATACATCAATAACGTAATATAACCTAACCTAACCCAACCGAACATCTCGGCGGTAATATTTGACAACATACCTTGCGAGTTGGCCTCTACGTCTCCGCGGGATCTTTATATACATCAAGAACGTAATATAACATAACCTAACCCAACCTATCTTCACGGCGGTAATATTTGACAATATTCCTGGCGAGTTGGCTTCTCCGTCTCCGTGGGACCTTTATCTACATCAATAACGTAATATAACCAAACCTAACCCAACATAACTTCTCGGCGGTAATAATTGAAAACATGCCTGGCGAGTTGGCCTCTACGTCTCCGTAGGACCCTTATATACATCAATAACGTAATATAACCTAACCTAACCCAACCTAACATCTCGGCGGTAATATTTGACCACATTCCTGGCTTGTTGGCCTCTATGTCTCCGCGGGACCTTTATATACATCAATAACGTAATATAACCTAACCTAACCCAACCTTTCATCTCGGCGGTAATATTTGACCACATTCCAGGCTTGTTGGCCTCTATGCCTCCGTGGGACCTTTATATACATCAATAACGTAATATAACCTAACCTAACCCAACCTAACACCTCGGCGGTAATATTTGACATCAATCCTGGCGAGTTGGCCTCTACGTCTCCGTGGGACCTTTATATACATCTATAACGTAATATAACCTAACCTAAACCAACCTAACATCTCGGCGATAATATTTGACCACATTCCTGGCTTGTTGGCCTCTACGTCTCCGCCGGACCTTTATATACATCAATAACGTAATATAACGTAACCTAACCCAACCTAAAATCTCGGCGGTAATATTTGACATCATTCCTGGCGAGTTGGCCTCTACGTCTCCGTGGGAACTTTATATACATCAATATCGTAATATAACCTAACCTAACCCAACCTAACATCTCCGCGGTAATATTTGACCACATACCTGGCGAGTTGGCCTCTACGTCTCCGTGGGACCTTCATATACATCAATAACGAAATATAACCTAACCTAACCCAACCTATCATCTCGGCGGTAATATTTGACAACATACCTGGCGAATTGGCCTCTACGTCTCCGTGTGATCTTTATATACATCAAGAACGTAATATAACGTAACCTAACCCAACCTACCCTCTCGGCGGTAATATTTGACAACATTCCTGGCGAGTTGGCTTCTCCGTCTCCGTGGGACCTTTATATACATCAATAACGTAATATAACGTAACCTAACCCAACCTATCTTCACGGCGGTAATATTTGACAACATTCCTGGCGAGTTGGCTTCTCCGTCTCCGTGGGACCTTTATATACATCAATAACGTAATATAACCTAACCTAACCCAACCGAACATCTCGGCGGTAATATTTGACAACATACCTTGCGAGTTGGCCTCTACGTCTCCGCGGGACCTTTATATACATCAAGAACGTAATATAACCTAACCTAACCCAACCTAACATCTCGGCGGTAATATTTGACCACATTCCTGGCGAGTTGGCTTCTCCGTCTCCGTGGGACCTTTATATACATTAATAACGTAATATAACCTAACCTAACCCAACCTAACATCTCCGCGGTAATATTTGACCACATACCTGGCGAGTTGGCCTCTACGTCTCCGTGGGACCTTCATATACATCAATAACGAAATATAACCTAACCTAACCCAACCTTTCATCTCGGCGGTAATATTTGACCACATTCCAGGCTTGTTGGCCTCTATGCCTCCGTGGGACCTTTATATACATCAATAACGTAATATAACCTAACCTAACCCAACCTTTCATCTCGGCGGTAATATTTGACCACATTCCAGGCTTGTTGGCCTCTATGCCTCCGTGGGACCTTTATATACATCAATAACGTAATATAACCTAACCTAACCCAACCTAACATCTCGGCGGTAATATTTGACATCAATCCTGGCGAGTTGGCCTCTACGTCTCCGTGGGACCTTTATATACATCTATAACGTAATATAACCTAACCTAAACCAACCTAACATCTCGGCGATAATATTTGACCACATTCCTGGCTTGTTGGCCTCTACGTCTCCGCCGGACCTTTATATACATCAATAACGTAATATAACGTAACCTAACAAAACCTAAAATCTCGGCGGTAATATTTGACATCATTCCTGGCGAGTTGGCATCTACGTCTCCGTGGGAACTTTATATACATCAATATCGTAATATAACCTAACCTAACCCAACCTAACATCTCCGCGGTAATATTTGACCACATACCTGGCGAGTCGGCCTCTACGTCTCCGTGGGACCTTCATATACATCAATAACGAAATATAACCTAACCTAACCCAACCTAACATCTCGCCGGTAATATTTGACAACATTCCTTTCGAGTTGGCCTCTAGGTCTCCGTTTGACCTTCATATACATCAATAACGTAATATTACCTAACGTAACCCAACCTATCATCTCGACGGTAATATTTGACAACATTCCTGGCTTGTTGGCCTCCACGTCTGCGTGGGACGTTTATATACTTCAAGAACGTAATATAACCTAACCTAACCCAACCTAACATCTCGGCGGTAATATTTGACAACATTCCTGGCGAGTTGGCTTCCCCGTCTCCGTGGGACCTTTATATACATCAATAACGTAATATAACCTAACCTAACCCAACCGAACATCTCGGCGGTAATATTTGACAACATACCTTGCGAGTTGGCCTCTACGTCTCCGCGGGATCTTTATATACATCAAGAACGTAATATAACATAACCTAACCCAACCTAACATCTCGGCGGTAATATTTGACCACATTCCTGGCTTGTTGGCCTCTATGTCTCCGCGGGACCTTTATATACATCAATAACGTAATATAACCTAACCTAACCCAACCTTTCATCTCGGCGGTAATATTTGACCACATTCCAGGCTTGTTGGCCTCTATGCCTCCGTGGGACCTTTATATACATCAATAACGTAATATAACCTAACCTAACCCAACCTAACATCTCGGCGGTAATATTTGACATCAATCCTGGCGAGTTGGCCTCTACGTCTCCGTGGGACCTTTATATACATCTATAACGTAATATAACCTAACCTAAACCAACCTAACATCTCGGCGATAATATTTGACCACATTCCTGGCTTGTTGGCCTCTACGTCTCCGCCGGACCTTTATATACATCAATAACGTAATATAACGTAACCTAACAAAACCTAAAATCTCGGCGGTAATATTTGACATCATTCCTGGCGAGTTGGCATCTACGTCTCCGTGGGAACTTTATATACATCAATATCGTAATATAACCTAACCTAACCCAACCTAACATCTCCGCGGTAATATTTGACCACATACCTGGCGAGTCGGCCTCTACGTCTCCGTGGGACCTTCATATACATCAATAACGAAATATAACCTAACCTAACCCAACCTAACATCTCGCCGGTAATATTTGACAACATTCCTTTCGAGTTGGCCTCTAGGTCTCCGTTTGACCTTCATATACATCAATAACGTAATATTACCTAACGTAACCCAACCTATCATCTCGACGGTAATATTTGACAACATTCCTGGCTTGTTGGCCTCCACGTCTGCGTGGGACGTTTATATACTTCAAGAACGTAATATAACCTAACCTAACCCAACCTAACATCTCGGCGGTAATATTTGACAACATTCCTGGCGAGTTGGCTTCCCCGTCTCCGTGGGACCTTTATATACATCAATAACGTAATATAACCTAACCTAACCCAACCGAACATCTCGGCGGTAATATTTGACAACATACCTTGCGAGTTGGCCTCTACGTCTCCGCGGGATCTTTATATACATCAAGAACGTAATATAACATAACCTAACCCAACCTATCTTCACGGCGGTAATATTTGACAATATTCCTGGCGAGTTGGCTTCTCCGTCTCCGTGGGGCCTTTATCTACATCAATAACGTAATATAACCAAACCTAACCCAACATAACTTCTCGGCGGTAATAATTGAAAACGTGCCTGGCGAGTTGGCCTCTACGTCTCCGTAGGACCCTTATATACATCAATAACGTAATATAACCTAACCTAACCCAACCTAACATCTCGGCGGTAATATTTGACCACATTCCTGGCTTGTTGGCCTCTATGTCTTCGCGGGACCTTTATATACATCAATAACGTAATATAACCTAACCTAACCCAACCGAACATCTCGGCGGTAATATTTGACAACATACCTTGCGAGTTGGCCTCTACGTCTCCGCGGGATCTTTATATACATCAAGAACGTAATATAACATAACCTAACCCAACCTATCTTCACGGCGGTAATATTTGACAATATTCCTGGCGAGTTGGCTTCTCCGTCTCCGTGGGACCTTTATCTACATCAATAACGTAATATAACCAAACCTAACCCAACATAACTTCTCGGCGGTAACAATTGAAAACATGCCTGGCGAGTTGGCCTCTACGTCTCCGTAGGACCCTTATATACATCAATAACGTAATATAACCTAACCTAACCCAACCTAACATCTCGGCGGTAATATTTGACCACATTCCTGGCTTGTTGGCCTCTATGTCTCCGCGGGACCTTTATATACATCAATAACGTAATATAACCTAACCTAACCCAACCTTTCATCTCGGCGGTAATATTTGACCACATTCCAGGCTTGTTGGCCTCTATGCCTCCGTGGGACCTTTATATACATCAATAACGTAATATAACCTAACCTAACCCAACCTAACATCTCGGCGGTAATATTTGACATCAATCCTGGCGAGTTGGCCTCTACGTCTCCGTGGGACCTTTATATACATCTATAACGTAATATAACCTAACCTAAACCAACCTAACATCTCGGCGATAATATTTGACCACATTCCTGGCTTGTTGGCCTCTACGTCTCCGCCGGACCTTTATATACATCAATAACGTAATATAACGTAACCTAACCCAACCTAAAATCTCGGCGGTAATATTTGACATCATTCCTGGCGAGTTGGCCTCTACGTCTCCGTGGGAACTTTATATACATCAATATCGTAATATAACCTAACCTAACCCAACCTAACATCTCCGCGGTAATATTTGACCACATACCTGGCGAGTTGGCCTCTACGTCTCCGTGGGACCTTCATATACATCAATAACGAAATATAACCTAACCTAACCCAACCTATCATCTCGGCGGTAATATTTGACAACATACCTGGCGAATTGGCCTCTACGTCTCCGTGTGATCTTTATATACATCAAGAACGTAATATAACGTAACCTAACCCAACCTACCCTCTCGGCGGTAATATTTGACAACATTCCTGGCGAGTTGGCTTCTCCGTCTCCGTGGGACCTTTATATACATCAATAACGTAATATAACGTAACCTAACCCAACCTATCTTCACGGCGGTAATATTTGACAACATTCCTGGCGAGTTGGCTTCTCCGTCTCCGTGGGACCTTTATATACATCAATAACGTAATATAACCTAACCTAACCCAACCGAACATCTCGGCGGTAATATTTGACAACATACCTTGCGAGTTGGCCTCTACGTCTCCGCGGGATCTTTATATACATCAAGAACGTAATATAACCTAACCTAACCCAACCTAACATCTCGGCGGTAATATTTGACCACATTCCTGGCGAGTTGGCTTCTCCGTCTCCGTGGGACCTTTATATACATTAATAACGTAATATAACCTAACCTAACCCAACCTAACATCTCCGCGGTAATATTTGACCACATACCTGGCGAGTTGGCCTCTACGTCTCCGTGGGACCTTCATATACATCAATAACGAAATATAACCTAACCTAACCCAACCTTTCATCTCGGCGGTAATATTTGACCACATTCCAGGCTTGTTGGCCTCTATGCCTCCGTGGGACCTTTATATACATCAATAACGTAATATAACCTAACCTAACCCAACCTAACATCTCGGCGGTAATATTTGACATCAATCCTGGCGAGTTGGCCTCTACGTCTCCGTGGGACCTTTATATACATCTATAACGTAATATAACCTAACCTAAACCAACCTAACATCTCGATGATAATATTTGACCACATTCCTGGCTTGTTGGCCTCTACGTCTGCGCGGGACCTTTATATACATCAATAACGTAATATAACGTAACCTAACCCAACCTAAAATCTCGGCGGTAATATTTGACATCATTCCTGGCGAGTTGGCCTCTACGTCTCCGTGGGAACTTTATATACATCAATATCGTAATATAACCTAACCTAACCCAACCTAACATCTCCGCGGTAATATTTGACCACATACCTGGCGAGTTGGCCTCTACGTTTCCGTGGGACCTTCATATACATCAATAACGAAATATAACCTAACCTAACCCAACCTATCATCTCGGCGGTAATATTTGACAACATACCTGGCGAATTGGCCTCTACGTCTCCGTGTGATCTTTATATACATCAAGAACGTAATATAACGTAACCTAACCCAACCTACCCTCTCGGCGGTAATATTTGACAACATTCCTGGCGAGTTGGCTTCTCCGTCTCCGTGGGACCTTTATATACATCAATAACGTAATATAACGTAACCTAACCCAACCTATCTTCACGGCGGTAATATTTGACCACATTCCTGGCTTGTTGGCCTCTACGTCTCCGCGGGACCTTTATATACATCAATAACGTAATATAACCTAACCTAACCCAACCTAACATCTCGGCGGTAATATTTGACCACATTCCTGGCTTGTTGGCTTCTATTTCTCCGCGGGACCTTTATATACATCAATAACGTAATATAACCTAACCTAACCCAACCTTTCATCTCGGCGGTAATATTTGACCACATTCCAGGCTTGTTGGCCTCTATGCCTCCGTGGGACCTTTATATACATCAATAACGTAATATAACCTAACCTAACCCAACCTAACATCTCGGCGGTAATATTTGACATCAATCCTGGCGAGTTGGCCTCTACGTCTCCGTGGGACCTTTATATACATCTATAACGTAATATAACCTAACCTAACCCAACCTTTCATCTCGGCGGTAATATTTGACCACATTCCAGGCTTGTTGGCCTCTATGCCTCCGTGGGACCTTTATATACATCAATAACGTAATATAACCTAACCTAACCCAACCTAACATCTCGGCGGTAATATTTGACATCAATCCTGGCGAGTTGGCCTCTACGTCCCCGTGGGACCTTTATATACATCTATAACGTAATATAACCTAACCTGAACCAACCTAACATCTCGGCTATAATATTTGACCACATTCCTGGCTTGTTGGCCTCTACGTCTCCGCCGGACCTTTATATACATCAATAACGTAATATAACGTAACCTAACCCAACCTAAAATCTCGGCGGTAATATTTGACATCATTCCTGGCGAGTTGGCCTCTACGTCTCCGTGGGAACTTTATATACATCAATAACGAAATATAACCTAACCTAACCCAACCTAACATCTCGCCGGTAATATTTGACAACATTCCTTTCGAGTTGGCCTCTAGGTCTCCGTTTGACTTTCATATACATGAATAACGTAATATTACCTAACGTAACCCAACCTATCATCTCGACGGTAGTATTTGACAACATTCCTGGCTTGGTGGCATCTACGTCTGCGTGGGACCTTTATATACTTCAAGAACGTAATATAACCTAACCTAACCCAACCTAACATCTCGGCGGTAATATTTGACAACATTCCTGGCTTGTTGGCCTCTACGTCTGCGTGGGACGTTTATATACTTCAAGAACGTAATATAACCTAACCTAACCCAACCTAACATCTCGGCGGTAATATTTGACCACATTCATGGCGAGTTGGCTTCTCCGTCTCCGTGGGACCTTTATATACATCAATAACGTAATATAACCTAACCTAACCCAACCTACCTTCTCGGCGGTAATATTTGACAACATTCCTGGCGAGTTGGCTTCTCCGTCTCCGTGGGACCATTATATACATCAATAACGTAATATAACGTAACCTAACCCAACCTAACATCTCGGCGGTAATATTTGACATCATTCCTGGCGAGTTGGCTTCTACGTCTCCGTTTGACCATCATATACATCAATAACGTCATATAACGTAACCTAACCCAGCCTAACATCACCGCGGTAATATTTGACAACATACCTTGCGAGTTGGCCTCTACGTCTCCGTGTGATCTTTATATACATCAAGAACGTAATATAACATAACCTAACCCAACCTATCTGCTCTGCGGTAATATTTGACAACATTCCTGGCGAGTTGGCTTGTCCGTCTCCGTGGGACCTTTATCTACATCAATAACGTAATATAACCAAACCTAACCCAACCTATCTTCACGACGGTAATATTTGACAATATTCCAGGCGAGTTGGCTTCTCCGTCTCCGTGGGACCTTTATCTACATCAATAACGTAATATAACCAAACCTAACCCAACATAACTTCTCGGCGGTAATAATTGAAAACATGCCTGGCGAGTTGGCCTCTACGTCTCCGTAGGACCCTTATATACATCAATAACGTAATATAACCTAACCTAACCCAACCAAACATCTCGGCGGTAACATTTGACCACATTCCTGGCTTGTTGGCCTCTATGTCTCCGCGGGACCTTTATATACATCAATAACGTAATATAACCTAACCTAACCCAACCTTTCATCTCGGCGGTAATATTTGACCACATTCCAGGCTTGTTGGCCTCTATGCCTCCGTGGGACCTTTATATACATCAATAACGTAATATAACCTAACCTAACCCAACCTAACATCTCGGCGGCAATATTTGACATCAATCCTGGCGAGTTGGCCTCTACGTCTCCGTGGGACCTTTATATACATCTATAACGTAATATAACCTAACCTAAACCAACCTAACATCTCGGCGATAATATTTGACCACATTCCTGGCTTGTTGGCCTCTACGTCTGCGCGGGACCTTTATGTACATCAATAACGTAATATAACGTAACCTAACCCAACCGAAAATCTCGGCGGTAATATTTGACATCATTCCTGGCGAGTTGGCCTCTACGTCTCCGTGGGAACTTTATATACATCAATATCGTAATATAACGTAACCTAACCCAACCTAACATCTCCGCGGTAATATTTGACCACATACCTGGCGAGTCGGCCTCTACGTCTCCGCGGGATCTTTATATACATCAAGAACGTAATATAACCTAACCTAACCCAACCTAACATCTCGCCGGTAATATTTGACAACATTCCTGGCGAGTTGGCTTCTCCGTCTCCGTGGGACCTTTATATACATCAATAACGTAATATAACCTAACCTAACCCAACCTACCTTCTCGGCGGTAATATTTGACAACATTCCTGGCGAGTTGGCTTCCCCGTCTCCGTGGGACCTTTATATACTTCAAGAACGTAATATAACCTAACCTAACCCACCCTAACATCTCGGTGGTAATATTTGACATCATTCCTGGCGAGATGGCTTCTACGTCTCCGTTTGCCCATCATATACATCAATAACGTAATATAACGTAACCTAACCCAACCTAACATCTCCGCGGTAATATTTGACAACATACCTGGCGAGTCGGCCTCTACGTCTCCGTGGGACCTTCATATACATCAATAACGAAATATAACCTAACCTAACCCAACCTAACATCTCGCCGGTAATATTTGACAACATTCCCGGCGAGTTGGCTTCTCCGTCTCCGTGGGACCTTTATATACATCAATAACGTAATATAACGTAACCTAACCCAACCTAACATCTCGGCGGTAATATTTGACATCAATCCTGGCGAGTTGGCCTCTACGTCTCCGTGGGACCTTTATATACATCTATAACGTAATATAACCTAACCTAAACCAACCTAACATCTCGGCGATAATATTTGACCACATTCCTGGCTTGTTGGCGTCTACGTCTGCGCGGGACCTTTATATACATCAATAACGTAATATAACGTACCCTAACCCAACCTAAAATCTCGGCGGTAATATTTGACATCATTCCTGGCGAGTTAGCCTCTACGTCTCCGTGGGAACTTTATATACATCAATATCGTAATATAACCTAACCTAACCCAACCTAACATCTCCGCGGTAATATTTGACCACATACCTGGCGAGTTGGCCTCTACGTCTCCGTGGGACCCTTATATACATCAATAACGTAATATAACCTAACCTAACCCAACCTAACATCTCGGCGGTAACATTTGACCACATTCCTGGCTTGTTGGCCTCTACGTCTGCGCGGGACCTTTATATACATCAATAACGTAATATAACCTAACCTAACCCAACCTAAAATCTCGGCGGTAATATTTGACATCATTCCTGGCGAGTTGGCCTCTACGTCTCCGTGGGAACTTTATATACATCAATATCGTAATATAACCTAACCTAACCCAACCTAACATCTCCGCGGTAATATTTGACCACATACCTGGCGAGTTGGCCTCTACGTCTCCGTGGGACCTTCATATACATCAATAACGAAATATAACCTAACCTAACCCAACCTATCATCTCGGCGGTAATATTTGACAACATACCTGGCGAATTGGCCTCTACGTCTCCGTGTGATCTTTATATACATCAAGAACGTAATATAACATTACCTAACCCAACCTACCCTCTCGGCGGTAATATTTGACAACATTCCTGGCGAGTTGGCTTCTCCGTCTCCGTGGGACCTTTATATACATCAATAACGTAATATAACCTAACCTAACCCAACCTAACACCTCGGCGGTAATATTTGACAACATTCCTGGCGAGTTGGCTTCTCCGTCTCCGTGGGACCTTTATATACATTAATAACGTAATATAACCTAACCTAACCCAACCTAACATCTCGGCGGTAATATTTGACCACATTCCTGGCTTGTTAGCTTCTATTTCTCCGCGGGACCTTTATATACATCAATAACGTAATATAACCTAACCTAACCCAACCTTTCATCTCGGCGGTAATATTTGACCACATTCCAGGCTTGTTGGCCTCTATGCCTCCGTGGGACCTTTATATACATCAATAACGTAATATAACCTAACCTAACCCAACCTAACATCTCGGCGGTAATATTTGACATCAATCCTGGCGAGTTGGCCTCTACGTCTCCGTGGGACCTTTATATACATCTATAACGTAATATAACCTAACCTGAACCAACCTAACATCTCGGCTATAATATTTGACCACATTCCTGGCTTGTTGGCCTCTACGTCTCCGCCGGACCTTTATATACATCAATAACGTAATATAACGTAACCTAACCCAACCTAAAATCTCGGCGGTAATATTTGACATCATTCCTGGCGAGTTGGCCTCTACGTCTCCGTGGGAACTTTATATACATCAATAACGAAATATAACCTAACCTAACCCAACCTAACATCTCGCCGGTAATATTTGACAACATTCCTTTCGAGTTGGCCTCTAGGTCTCCGTTTGACCTTCATATACATGAATAACGTAATATTACCTAACGTAACCCAACCTATCATCTCGACGGTAGTATTTGACAACATTCCTGGCTTGTTGGCATCTACGTCTGCGTGGGACCTTTATATACTTCAAGAACGTAATATAACCTAACCTAACCCAACCTAACATCTCGGCGGTAATATTTGACAACATTCCTGGCTTGTTGGCCTCTACGTCTGCGTGGGACGTTTATATACTTCAAGAACGTAATATAACCTAACCTAACCCAACCTAACATCTCGGCGGTAATATTTGACCACATTCCTGGCGAGTTGGCTTCTCCGTCTCCGTGGGACCTTTATATACATCAATAACGTAATATAACCTAACCTAACCCAACCTACCTTCTCGGCGGTAATATTTGACAACATTTCTGGCGAGTTGGCTTCTCCGTCTCCGTGGGACCTTTATATACATCAATAACGTAATATAACGTAACCTAACCCAACCTAACATCTCGGCGGTAATATTTGACATCATTCCTGGCGAGTTGGCTTCTACGTCTCCGTTTGACCATCATATACATCAATAACGTAATATAACGTAACCTAACCCAACCTAACATCACCGCGGTAATATTTGACAACATACCTTGCGAGTTGGCCTCTACGTCTCCGTGGGACCTTCATATACATCAATAACGAAATATAACCTAACCTAACCCAACCTATCATCTCGGTGGTAATATTTGACAACATACCTGGCGAATTGGCCTATACGTCTCCGTGTGATCTTTATATACATCAAGAACGTAATATAACTTAACCTAACCCAACCTAACATCTCCGCGGTAATATTTGACCACATACCTGGCGAGTTGGCCTCTACGTCTCCGTGGGACCTTCATATACAACAATAACGAAATATAACCTAACCTAACCCAACCTATCATCTCGGCGGTAATATTTGACAACATACCTGGCGAATTGGCCTCTACGTCTCCGTGTGATCTTTATATACATCAAGAACGTAATATAACATAACCTAACCCAACCTATCTGCTCTGCGGTAATATTTGACAACATTCCTGGCGAGTTGGCTTCTCCGTCTCCGTGGGACCTTTATCTACATCAATAACATAATATAACCAAACCTAAACCAACCTAACATCTCGGCGATAATATTTGACCACATTCCTGGCTTGTTGGCCTCTACGTCTCCGTGGGACCTTCATATACATCAATAACGAAATATAACCTAACCTAACCCAACCTATCATCTCGGCGGTAATATTTGACAACATACCTGGCGAATTGGCCTCTACGTCTCCGTGTGATCTTTATATACATCAAGAACGTAATATAACATTACCTAACCCAACCTAACATCTCGGCGGTAATATTTGACCACATTCCTGGCGAGTTGGCTTCTCCGTCTCCGTGGGACCTTTATATACATCAATAACGTAATATAACCTAACCTAACCCAACCTAACATCTCGGCGGTAATATTTGACAACATTCCTGGCGAGTTGGCTTCTCCGTCTCCGTGTGATCTTTATATACATCAAGAACGTAATATAACGTAACCTAACCCAACCTACCCTCTCGGCGGTAATATTTGACAACATTCCTGGCGAGTTGGCTTCTCCGTCTCCGTGGGACCTTTATATACATCAATAACGTAATATAACCTAACCTAACCCAACCTAACATCTCGGCGGTAATATTTGACAACATTCTTGGCGAGTTGGCTTCTCCGTCTCCGTGGGACCTTTATATACATTAATAACGTAATATAACCTAACCTAACCCAACCTAACATCTCGGCGGTAATATTTGACCACATTCCTGGCTTGTTAGCTTCTATTTCTCCGCGGGACCTTTATATACATCAATAACGTAATATAACCTAACCTAACCCAACCTTTCATCTCGGCGGTAATATTTGACCACATTCCAGGCTTGTTGGCCTCTATGCCTCCGTGGGACCTTTATATACATCAATAACGTAATATAACCTAACCTAACCCAACCTAACATCTCGGCGGTAATATTTGACATCAATCCTGGCGAGTTGACCTCTACGTCTCCGTGGGACCTTTATATACATCTATAACGTAATATAACCTAACCTAAACCAACCTAACATCTCGGCGATAATATTTGACCACATTCCTGGCTTGTTGGCCTCTACGTCTGCGCGGGACCTTTATATACATCAATAACGTAATATAACGTAACCTAACCCAACCTAAAATCTCGGCGGTAATATTTGACATCATTCCTGGCGAGTTAGCCTCTACGTCTCCGTGGGAACTTTATCTACATCAATAACATAATATAACCAAACCTAACCCAACATAACTTCTCGGCGGTAATAATTGAAAACATGCCTGGCGAGTTGGCCTCTACGTCTCCGTAGGACCCTTATATACATCAATAACGTAATATAACCTATCCTAACCCAACCTAACATCTCGGCGGTAACATTTGACCACATTCCTGGCTTGTTGGCCTCTATGTCTCCGCGGGACCTTTATATACATCAATAACGTAATATAACCTAACCTAACCCAACCTTTCATCTCGGCGGTAATATTTGACCACATTCCAGGCTTGTTGGCCTCTATGCCTCCGTGGGACCTTTATATACATCAATAACGTAATATAAACTAACCTAACCCAACCTAACATCTCGGCGGTAATATTTGATATCAATCCTGGCGAGTTGGCCTCTACGTCTCCGTGGGACCTTTATATACATCTATAACGTAATATAACCTAACCTAAACCAACCTAACATCTCGGCGATAATATTTGACCACATTCCTGGCTTGTTGGCCTCTACGTCTCCGTGGGACCTTCATATACATCAATAACGAAATATAACCTAACCTAACCCAACCTATCATCTCGGCGGTAATATTTGACAACATACCTGGCGAATTGGCCTCTACGTCTCCGTGTGATCTTTATATACATCAAGAACGTAATATAACATTACATAACCCAACCTAACATCTCGGCGGTAATATTTGACCACATTCCTGGCGAGTTGGCTTCTCCGTCTCCGTGGGAACTTTATATACATCAATAACGTAATATACCCTAACCAAACCCAACCTAACTTATCGGCGGTAATAATTGAAAACATACCTGGCGAGTTGGCGTCTACGTCTCCGTAGGACCTTTATATACATCAATAACGTAATATAACTTAACCTAACCCAACCTAACATCTCCGCGGTAATATTTGACAACATACCTTGCGAGTTGGCCTCTACGTCTCCGTGGGACCTTCATATACATCAATAACCAAATATAACCTAACCTAACCCAACCTATCATCTCGGCGGCAATATTTGACAACATACCTAGCGAATTGGCCTCTACGTCTCCGTGTGATCTTTATATACATCAAGAACGTAATATAACGTAACCTAACCCAACCTACCCTCTCGGCGGTAATATTTGACAACATTCCTGGCGAGTTGGCTTCTCCGTCTCCGTGGGACCTTTATATACATCAATAACGTAATATAACCTAACCTAACCCAACCTAACATCTCGGCGGTAATATTTGACAACATTCCTGGCGAGTTGGCTTCTCCGTCTCCGTGGGACCTTTATATACATTAATAACGTAATATAACCTAACCTAACCCAACCTAACATCTCGGCGGTAATATTTGACCACATTCCTGGCTTGTTAGCTTCTATTTCTCCGCGGGACCTTTATATACATCAATAACGTAATATAACCTAACCTAACCCAACCTTTCATCTCGGCGGTAATATTTGACCACATTCCAGGCTTGTTGGCCTCTATGCCTCCGTGGGACCTTTATATACATCAATAACGTAATATAACCTAACCTAACCCAACCTAACATCTCGGCGGTAATATTTGACATCAATCCTGGCGAGTTGGCCTCTACGTCTCCGTGGGACCTTTATATACATCTATAACGTAATATAACCTAACCTGAACCAACCTAACATCTCGGCTATAATATTTGACCACATTCCTGGCTTGTTGGCCTCTACGTCTCCGCCGGACCTTTATATACATCAATAACGTAATATAACGTAACCTAACCCAACCTAAAATCTCGGCGGTAATATTTGACATCATTCCTGGCGAGTTGGCCTCTACGTCTCCGTGGGAACTTTATATACATCAATAACGAAATATAACCTAACCTAACCCAACCTAACATCTCGCCGGTAATATTTGACAACATTCCTTTCGAGTTGGCCTCTAGGTCTCCGTTTGACCTTCATATACATGAATAACGTAATATTACCTAACGTAACCCAACCTATCATCTCGACGGTAGTATTTGACAACATTCCTGGCTTGTTGGCATCTACGTCTGCGTGGGACCTTTATATACTTCAAGAACGTAATATAACCTAACCTAACCCAACCTAACATCTCGGCGGTAATATTTGACAACATTCCTGGCTTGTTGGCCTCTACGTCTGCGTGGGACGTTTATATACTTCAAGAACGTAATATAACCTAACCTAACCCAACCTAACATCTCGGCGGTAATATTTGACCACATTCCTGGCGAGTTGGCTTCTCCGTCTCCGTGGGACCTTTATATACATCAATAACGTAATATAACCTAACCTAACCCAACCTACCTTCTCGGCGGTAATATTTGACAACATTTCTGGCGAGTTGGCTTCTCCGTCTCCGTGGGACCTTTATATACATCAATAACGTAATATAACGTAACCTAACCCAACCTAACATCTCGGCGGTAATATTTGACATCATTCCTGGCGAGTTGGCTTCTACGTCTCCGTTTGACCATCATATACATCAATAACGTAATATAACGTAACCTAACCCAACCTAACATCACCGCGGTAATATTTGACAACATACCTTGCGAGTTGGCCTCTACGTCTCCGTGGGACCTTCATATACATCAATAACGAAATATAACCTAACCTAACCCAACCTATCATCTCGGCGGTAATATTTGACAACATACCTGGCGAATTGGCCTATACGTCTCCGTGTGATCTTTATATACATCAAGAACGTAATATAACTTAACCTAACCCAACCTAACATCTCCGCGGTAATATTTGACCACATACCTGGCGAGTTGGCCTCTACGTCTCCGTGGGACCTTCATATACAACAATAACGAAATATAACCTAACCTAACCCAACCTATCATCTCGGCGGTAATATTTGACAACATACCTGGCGAATTGGCCTCTACGTCTCCGTGTGATCTTTATATACATCAAGAACGTAATATAACATAACCTAACCCAACCTATCTGCTCTGCGGTAATATTTGACAACATTCCTGGCGAGTTGGCTTCTCCGTCTCCGTGGGACCTTTATCTACATCAATAACATAATATAACCAAACCTAACCCAACATAACTTCTCGGCGGTAATAATTGAAAACATGCCTGGCGAGTTGGCCTCTACGTCTCCGTAGGACCCTTATATACATCAATAACGTAATATAACCTATCCTAACCCAACCTAACATCTCGGCGGTAACATTTGACCACATTCCTGGCTTGTTGGCCTCTATGTCTCCGCGGGACCTTTATATACATCAATAACGTAATATAACCTAACCTAACCCAACCTTTCATCTCGGCGGTAATATTTGACCACATTCCAGGCTTGTTGGCCTCTATGCCTCCGTGGGACCTTTATATACATCAATAACGTAATATAAACTAACCTAACCCAACCTAACATCTCGGCGGTAATATTTGACATCAATCCTGGCGAGTTGGCCTCTACGTCTCCGTGGGACCTTTATATACATCTATAACGTAATATAACCTAACCTAAACCAACCTAACATCTCGGCGATAATATTTGACCACATTCCTGGCTTGTTGGCCTCTACGTCTCCGTGGGACCTTCATATACATCAATAACGAAATATAACCTAACCTAACCCAACCTATCATCTCGGCGGTAATATTTGACAACATACCTGGCGAATTGGCCTCTACGTCTCCGTGTGATCTTTATATACATCAAGAACGTAATATAACATTACCTAACCCAACCTAACATCTCGGCGGTAATATTTGACCACATTCCTGGCGAGTTGGCTTCTCCGTCTCCGTGGGAACTTTATATACATCAATAACGTAATATACCCTAACCAAACCCAACCTAACTTATCGGCGGTAATAATTGAAAACATACCTGGCGAGTTGGCCTCTACGTCTCCGTAGGACCTTTATATACATCAATAACGTAATATAACTTAACCTAACCCAACCTGACATCTCCGCGGTAATATTTGACAACATACCTTGCGAGTTGGCCTCTACGTCTCCGTGGGACCTTCATATACATCAATAACCAAATATAACCTAACCTAACCCAACCTATCATCTCGGCGGCAATATTTGACAACATACCTAGCGAATTGGCCTCTACGTCTCCGTGTGATCTTTATATACATCAAGAACGTAATATAACGTAACCTAACCCAACCTACCCTCTCGGCGGTAATATTTGACAACATTCCTGGCGAGTTGGCTTCTCCGTCTCCGTGGGACCTTTATATACATCAATAACGTAATATAACCTAACCTAACCCAACCTAACATCTCGGCGGTAATATTTGACAACATTCCTGGCGAGTTGGCTTCTCCGTCTCCGTGTGATCTTTATATACATCAAGAACGTAATATAACGTAACCTAACCCAACCTACCCTCTCGGCGGTAATATTTGACAACATTCCTGGCGAGTTGGCTTCTCCGTCTCCGTGGGACCTTTATATACATCAATAACGTAATATAACCTAACCTAACCCAACCTAACATCTCGGCGGTAATATTTGACAACATTCCTGGCGAGTTGGCTTCTCCGTCTCCGTGGGACCTTTATATACATTAATAACGTAATATAACCTAACCTAACCCAAAATAACATCTCGGCGGTAATATTTGACCACATTCCTGGCTTGTTAGCTTCTATTTCTCCGCGGGACCTTTATATACATCAATAACGTAATATAACCTAACCTAACCCAACCTTTCATCTCGGCGGTAATATTTGACCACATTCCAGGCTTGTTGGCCTCTATGCCTCCGTGGGACCTTTATATACATCAATAACGCAATATAACCTAACCTAACCCAACCTAACATCTCGGCGGTAATATTTGACATCAATCCTGTCGAGTTGGCCTCTACGTCTCCGTGGGACCTTTATATACATCTATAACGTAATACAACCTAACCTGAACCAACCTAACATCTCGGCTATAATATTTGACCACATTCCTGGCTTGTTGGCCTCTACGTCTCCGCCGGACCTTTATATACATCAATAACGTAATATAACGTAACCTAACCCAACCTAAAATCTCGGCGGTAATATTTGACATCATTCCTGGCGAGTTGGCCTCTACGTCTCCGTGGGAACTTTATATACATCAATAACGAAATATAACCTAACCTAACCCAACCTAACATCTCGCCGGTAATATTTGACAACATTCCTTTCGAGTTGGCCTCTAGGTCTCCGTTTGACCTTCATATACATGAATAACGTAATATTACCTAACGTAACGCAACCTATCATCTCGACTGTAGTATTTGACAACATTCCTGGCTTGTTGGCATCTACGTCTGCGTGGGACCTTTATATACTTCAAGAACGTAATATAACCTAACCTAACCCAACCTAACATCTCGGCGGTAATATTTGACAACATTCCTGGCTTGTTGGCCTCTACGTCTGCGTGGGACGTTTATATACTTCAAGAACGTAATATAACCTAACCTAACCCAACCTAACATCTCGGCGGTAATATTTGACCACATTCCTGGCTTGTTGGCCTCTATGTCTCCGCGGGACCTTTATATACATCAATAACGTAATATAACCTAACCTAACCCAACCTTTCATCTCGGCGGTAATATTTGACCACATTCCAGGCTTGTTGGCCTCTATGCCTCCGTGGGACCTTTATATACATCAATAACGTAATATAACCTAACCTAACCCAACCTAACATCTCGGCGGTAATATTTGACATCAATCCTGGCGAGTTGGCCTCTACGTCTCCGTGGGACCTTTATATACATCTATAACGTAATATAACCTAACCTAAACCAACCTAACATCTCGGCGATAATATTTGACATCAATCCTGGCGAGTTGGCCTCTACGTCTCCGTGGGACCTTTATATACATCTATAACGTAATATAACCTAACCTGAACCAACCTAACATCTCGGCTATAATATTTGACCACATTCCTGGCTTGTTGGCCTCTACGTCTCCGCCGGACCTTTATATACATCAATAACGTAATATAACGTAACCTAACCCAACCTAAAATCTCGGCGGTAATATTTGACATCATTCCTGGCGAGTTGGCCTCTACGTCTCCGTGGGAACTTTATATACATCAATAACGAAATATAACCTAACCTAACCCAACCTAACATCTCGCCGGTAATATTTGACAACATTCCTTTCGAGTTGGCCTCTAGGTCTCCGTTTGACCTTCATATACATGAATAACGTAATATTACCTAACGTAACCCAACCTATCATCTCGACGGTAGTATTTGACAACATTCCTGGCTTGTTGGCATCTACGTCTGCGTGGGACCTTTATATACTTCAAGAACGTAATATAACCTAACCTAACCCAACCTAACATCTCGGCGGTAATATTTGACAACATTCCTGGCTTGTTGGCCTCTACGTCTGCGTGGGACGTTTATATACTTCAAGAACGTAATATAACCTAACCTAACCCAACCTAACATCTCGGCGGTAATATTTGACCACATTCCTGGCGAGTTGGCTTCTCCGTCTCCGTGGGACCTTTATATACATCAATAACGTAATATAACCTAACCTAACCCAACCTACCTTCTCGGCGGTAATATTTGACAACATTTCTGGCGAGTTGGCTTCTCCGTCTCCGTGGGACCTTTATATACATCAATAACGTAATATAACGTAACCTAACCCAACCTAACATCTCGGCGGTAATATTTGACATCATTCCTGGCGAGTTGGCTTCTACGTCTCCGTTTGACCATCATATACATCAATAACGTAATATAACGTAACCTAACCCAACCTAACATCACCGCGGTAATATTTGACAACATACCTTGCGAGTTGGCCTCTACGTCTCCGTGGGACCTTCATATACATCAATAACGAAATATAACCTAACCTAACCCAACCTATCATCTCGGCGGTAATATTTGACAACATACCTGGCGAATTGGCCTATACGTCTCCGTGTGATCTTTATATACATCAAGAACGTAATATAACTTAACCTAACCCAACCTAACATCTCCGCGGTAATATTTGACCACATACCTGGCGAGTTGGCCTCTACGTCTCCGTGGGACCTTCATATACAACAATAACGAAATATAACCTAACCTAACCCAACCTATCATCTCGGCGGTAATATTTGACAACATACCTGGCGAATTGGCCTCTACGTCTCCGTGTGATCTTTATATACATCAAGAACGTAATATAACATAACCTAACCCAACCTATCTGCTCTGCGGTAATATTTGACAACATTCCTGGCGAGTTGGCTTCTCCGTCTCCGTGGGACCTTTATCTACATCAATAACATAATATAACCAAACCTAACCCAACATAACTTCTCGGCGGTAATAATTGAAAACATGCCTGGCGAGTTGGCCTCTACGTCTCCGTAGGACCCTTATATACATCAATAACGTAATATAACCTATCCTAACCCAACCTAACATCTCGGCGGTAACATTTGACCACATTCCTGGCTTGTTGGCCTCTATGTCTCCGCGGGACCTTTATATACATCAATAACGTAATATAACCTAACCTAACCCAACCTTTCATCTCGGCGGTAATATTTGACCACATTCCAGGCTTGTTGGTCTCTATGCCTCCGTGGGACCTTTATATACATCAATAACGTAATATAAACTAACCTAACCCAACCTAACATCTCGGCGGTAATATTTGACATCAATCCTGGCGAGTTGGCCTCTACGTCTCCGTGGGACCTTTATATACATCTATAACGTAATATAACCTAACCTAAACCAACCTAACATCTCGGCGATAATATTTGACCACATTCCTGGCTTGTTGGCCTCTACGTCTCCGTGGGACCTTCATATACATCAATAACGAAATATAACCTAACCTAACCCAACCTATCATCTCGGCGGTAATATTTGACAACATACCTGGCGAATTGGCCTCTACGTCTCCGTGTGATCTTTATATACATCAAGAACGTAATATAACATTACCTAACCCAACCTAACATCTCGGCGGTAATATTTGACCACATTCCTGGCGAGTTGGCTTCTCCGTCTCCGTGGGAACTTTATATACATCAATAACGTAATATACCCTAACCAAACCCAACCTAACTTATCGGCGGTAATAATTGAAAACATACCTGGCGAGTTGGCCTCTACGTCTCCGTAGGACCTTTATATACATCAATAACGTAATATAACTTAACCTAACCCAACCTGACATCTCCGCGGTAATATTTGACAACATACCTTGCGAGTTGGCCTCTACGTCTCCGTGGGACCTTCATATACATCAATAACCAAATATAACCTAACCTAACCCAACCTATCATCTCGGCGGCAATATTTGACAACATACCTAGCGAATTGGCCTCTACGTCTCCGTGTGATCTTTATATACATCAAGAACGTAATATAACGTAACCTAACCCAACCTACCCTCTCGGCGGTAATATTTGACAACATTCCTGGCGAGTTGGCTTCTCCGTCTCCGTGGGACCTTTATATACATCAATAACGTAATATAACCTAACCTAACCCAACCTAACATCTCGGCGGTAATATTTGACAACATTCCTGGCGAGTTGGCTTCTCCGTCTCCGTGTGATCTTTATATACATCAAGAACGTAATATAACGTAACCTAACCCAACCTACCCTCTCGGCGGTAATATTTGACAACATTCCTGGCGAGTTGGCTTCTCCGTCTCCGTGGGACCTTTATATACATCAATAACGTAATATAACCTAACCTAACCCAACCTAACATCTCGGCGGTAATATTTGACCACATTCCTGGCGAGTTGGCTTCTCCGTCTCCGTGGGACCTTTATATACATCAATAACGTAATATAACCTAACCTAACCCAACCTACCTTCTCGGCGGTAATATTTGACAACATTTCTGGCGAGTTGGCTTCTCCGTCTCCGTGGGACCTTTATATACATCAATAACGTAATATAACGTAACCTAACCCAACCTAACATCTCGGCGGTAATATTTGACATCATTCCTGGCGAGTTGGCTTCTACGTCTCCGTTTGACCATCATATACATCAATAACGTAATATAACGTAACCTAACCCAACCTAACATCACCGCGGTAATATTTGACAACATACCTTGCGAGTTGGCCTCTACGTCTCCGTGGGACCTTCATATACATCAATAACGAAATATAACCTAACCTAACCCAACCTATCATCTCGGTGGTAATATTTGACAACATACCTGGCGAATTGGCCTATACGTCTCCGTGTGATCTTTATATACATCAAGAACGTAATATAACTTAACCTAACCCAACCTAACATCTCCGCGGTAATATTTGACCACATACCTGGCGAGTTGGCCTCTACGTCTCCGTGGGACCTTCATATACAACAATAACGAAATATAACCTAACCTAACCCAACCTATCATCTCGGCGGTAATATTTGACAACATACCTGGCGAATTGGCCTCTACGTCTCCGTGTGATCTTTATATACATCAAGAACGTAATATAACATAACCTAACCCAACCTATCTGCTCTGCGGTAATATTTGACAACATTCCTGGCGAGTTGGCTTCTCCGTCTCCGTGGGACCTTTATCTACATCAATAACATAATATAACCAAACCTAAACCAACCTAACATCTCGGCGATAATATTTGACCACATTCCTGGCTTGTTGGCCTCTACGTCTCCGTGGGACCTTCATATACATCAATAACGAAATATAACCTAACCTAACCCAACCTATCATCTCGGCGGTAATATTTGACAACATACCTGGCGAATTGGCCTCTACGTCTCCGTGTGATCTTTATATACATCAAGAACGTAATATAACATTACCTAACCCAACCTAACATCTCGGCGGTAATATTTGACCACATTCCTGGCGAGTTGGCTTCTCCGTCTCCGTGGGACCTTTATATACATCAATAACGTAATATAACCTAACCTAACCCAACCTAACATCTCGGCGGTAATATTTGACAACATTCCTGGCGAGTTGGCTTCTCCGTCTCCGTGTGATCTTTATATACATCAAGAACGTAATATAACGTAACCTAACCCAACCTACCCTCTCGGCGGTAATATTTGACAACATTCCTGGCGAGTTGGCTTCTCCGTCTCCGTGGGACCTTTATATACATCAATAACGTAATATAACCTAACCTAACCCAACCTAACATCTCGGCGGTAATATTTGACAACATTCTTGGCGAGTTGGCTTCTCCGTCTCCGTGGGACCTTTATATACATTAATAACGTAATATAACCTAACCTAACCCAACCTAACATCTCGGCGGTAATATTTGACCACATTCCTGGCTTGTTAGCTTCTATTTCTCCGCGGGACCTTTATATACATCAATAACGTAATATAACCTAACCTAACCCAACCTTTCATCTCGGCGGTAATATTTGACCACATTCCAGGCTTGTTGGCCTCTATGCCTCCGTGGGACCTTTATATACATCAATAACGTAATATAACCTAACCTAACCCAACCTAACATCTCGGCGGTAATATTTGACATCAATCCTGGCGAGTTGACCTCTACGTCTCCGTGGGACCTTTATATACATCTATAACGTAATATAACCTAACCTAAACCAACCTAACATCTCGGCGATAATATTTGACCACATTCCTGGCTTGTTGGCCTCTACGTCTGCGCGGGACCTTTATATACATCAATAACGTAATATAACGTAACCTAACCCAACCTAAAATCTCGGCGGTAATATTTGACATCATTCCTGGCGAGTTAGCCTCTACGTCTCCGTGGGAACTTTATCTACATCAATAACATAATATAACCAAACCTAACCCAACATAACTTCTCGGCGGTAATAATTGAAAACATGCCTGGCGAGTTGGCCTCTACGTCTCCGTAGGACCCTTATATACATCAATAACGTAATATAACCTATCCTAACCCAACCTAACATCTCGGCGGTAACATTTGACCACATTCCTGGCTTGTTGGCCTCTATGTCTCCGCGGGACCTTTATATACATCAATAACGTAATATAACCTAACCTAACCCAACCTTTCATCTCGGCGGTAATATTTGACCACATTCCAGGCTTGTTGGCCTCTATGCCTCCGTGGGACCTTTATATACATCAATAACGTAATATAAACTAACCTAACCCAACCTAACATCTCGGCGGTAATATTTGATATCAATCCTGGCGAGTTGGCCTCTACGTCTCCGTGGGACCTTTATATACATCTATAACGTAATATAACCTAACCTAAACCAACCTAACATCTCGGCGATAATATTTGACCACATTCCTGGCTTGTTGGCCTCTACGTCTCCGTGGGACCTTCATATACATCAATAACGAAATATAACCTAACCTAACCCAACCTATCATCTCGGCGGTAATATTTGACAACATACCTGGCGAATTGGCCTCTACGTCTCCGTGTGATCTTTATATACATCAAGAACGTAATATAACATTACATAACCCAACCTAACATCTCGGCGGTAATATTTGACCACATTCCTGGCGAGTTGGCTTCTCCGTCTCCGTGGGAACTTTATATACATCAATAACGTAATATACCCTAACCAAACCCAACCTAACTTATCGGCGGTAATAATTGAAAACATACCTGGCGAGTTGGCGTCTACGTCTCCGTAGGACCTTTATATACATCAATAACGTAATATAACTTAACCTAACCCAACCTAACATCTCCGCGGTAATATTTGACAACATACCTTGCGAGTTGGCCTCTACGTCTCCGTGGGACCTTCATATACATCAATAACCAAATATAACCTAACCTAACCCAACCTATCATCTCGGCGGCAATATTTGACAACATACCTAGCGAATTGGCCTCTACGTCTCCGTGTGATCTTTATATACATCAAGAACGTAATATAACGTAACCTAACCCAACCTACCCTCTCGGCGGTAATATTTGACAACATTCCTGGCGAGTTGGCTTCTCCGTCTCCGTGGGACCTTTATATACATCAATAACGTAATATAACCTAACCTAACCCAACCTAACATCTCGGCGGTAATATTTGACAACATTCCTGGCGAGTTGGCTTCTCCGTCTCCGTGGGACCTTTATATACATTAATAACGTAATATAACCTAACCTAACCCAACCTAACATCTCGGCGGTAATATTTGACCACATTCCTGGCTTGTTAGCTTCTATTTCTCCGCGGGACCTTTATATACATCAATAACGTAATATAACCTAACCTAACCCAACCTTTCATCTCGGCGGTAATATTTGACCACATTCCAGGCTTGTTGGCCTCTATGCCTCCGTGGGACCTTTATATACATCAATAACGTAATATAACCTAACCTAACCCAACCTAACATCTCGGCGGTAATATTTGACATCAATCCTGGCGAGTTGGCCTCTACGTCTCCGTGGGACCTTTATATACATCTATAACGTAATATAACCTAACCTGAACCAACCTAACATCTCGGCTATAATATTTGACCACATTCCTGGCTTGTTGGCCTCTACGTCTCCGCCGGACCTTTATATACATCAATAACGTAATATAACGTAACCTAACCCAACCTAAAATCTCGGCGGTAATATTTGACATCATTCCTGGCGAGTTGGCCTCTACGTCTCCGTGGGAACTTTATATACATCAATAACGAAATATAACCTAACCTAACCCAACCTAACATCTCGCCGGTAATATTTGACAACATTCCTTTCGAGTTGGCCTCTAGGTCTCCGTTTGACCTTCATATACATGAATAACGTAATATTACCTAACGTAACCCAACCTATCATCTCGACGGTAGTATTTGACAACATTCCTGGCTTGTTGGCATCTACGTCTGCGTGGGACCTTTATATACTTCAAGAACGTAATATAACCTAACCTAACCCAACCTAACATCTCGGCGGTAATATTTGACAACATTCCTGGCTTGTTGGCCTCTACGTCTGCGTGGGACGTTTATATACTTCAAGAACGTAATATAACCTAACCTAACCCAACCTAACATCTCGGCGGTAATATTTGACCACATTCCTGGCGAGTTGGCTTCTCCGTCTCCGTGGGACCTTTATATACATCAATAACGTAATATAACCTAACCTAACCCAACCTACCTTCTCGGCGGTAATATTTGACAACATTTCTGGCGAGTTGGCTTCTCCGTCTCCGTGGGACCTTTATATACATCAATAACGTAATATAACGTAACCTAACCCAACCTAACATCTCGGCGGTAATATTTGACATCATTCCTGGCGAGTTGGCTTCTACGTCTCCGTTTGACCATCATATACATCAATAACGTAATATAACGTAACCTAACCCAACCTAACATCACCGCGGTAATATTTGACAACATACCTTGCGAGTTGGCCTCTACGTCTCCGTGGGACCTTCATATACATCAATAACGAAATATAACCTAACCTAACCCAACCTATCATCTCGGCGGTAATATTTGACAACATACCTGGCGAATTGGCCTATACGTCTCCGTGTGATCTTTATATACATCAAGAACGTAATATAACTTAACCTAACCCAACCTAACATCTCCGCGGTAATATTTGACCACATACCTGGCGAGTTGGCCTCTACGTCTCCGTGGGACCTTCATATACAACAATAACGAAATATAACCTAACCTAACCCAACCTATCATCTCGGCGGTAATATTTGACAACATACCTGGCGAATTGGCCTCTACGTCTCCGTGTGATCTTTATATACATCAAGAACGTAATATAACATAACCTAACCCAACCTATCTGCTCTGCGGTAATATTTGACAACATTCCTGGCGAGTTGGCTTCTCCGTCTCCGTGGGACCTTTATCTACATCAATAACATAATATAACCAAACCTAACCCAACATAACTTCTCGGCGGTAATAATTGAAAACATGCCTGGCGAGTTGGCCTCTACGTCTCCGTAGGACCCTTATATACATCAATAACGTAATATAACCTATCCTAACCCAACCTAACATCTCGGCGGTAACATTTGACCACATTCCTGGCTTGTTGGCCTCTATGTCTCCGCGGGACCTTTATATACATCAATAACGTAATATAACCTAACCTAACCCAACCTTTCATCTCGGCGGTAATATTTGACCACATTCCAGGCTTGTTGGCCTCTATGCCTCCGTGGGACCTTTATATACATCAATAACGTAATATAAACTAACCTAACCCAACCTAACATCTCGGCGGTAATATTTGACATCAATCCTGGCGAGTTGGCCTCTACGTCTCCGTGGGACCTTTATATACATCTATAACGTAATATAACCTAACCTAAACCAACCTAACATCTCGGCGATAATATTTGACCACATTCCTGGCTTGTTGGCCTCTACGTCTCCGTGGGACCTTCATATACATCAATAACGAAATATAACCTAACCTAACCCAACCTATCATCTCGGCGGTAATATTTGACAACATACCTGGCGAATTGGCCTCTACGTCTCCGTGTGATCTTTATATACATCAAGAACGTAATATAACATTACCTAACCCAACCTAACATCTCGGCGGTAATATTTGACCACATTCCTGGCGAGTTGGCTTCTCCGTCTCCGTGGGAACTTTATATACATCAATAACGTAATATACCCTAACCAAACCCAACCTAACTTATCGGCGGTAATAATTGAAAACATACCTGGCGAGTTGGCCTCTACGTCTCCGTAGGACCTTTATATACATCAATAACGTAATATAACTTAACCTAACCCAACCTGACATCTCCGCGGTAATATTTGACAACATACCTTGCGAGTTGGCCTCTACGTCTCCGTGGGACCTTCATATACATCAATAACCAAATATAACCTAACCTAACCCAACCTATCATCTCGGCGGCAATATTTGACAACATACCTAGCGAATTGGCCTCTACGTCTCCGTGTGATCTTTATATACATCAAGAACGTAATATAACGTAACCTAACCCAACCTACCCTCTCGGCGGTAATATTTGACAACATTCCTGGCGAGTTGGCTTCTCCGTCTCCGTGGGACCTTTATATACATCAATAACGTAATATAACCTAACCTAACCCAACCTAACATCTCGGCGGTAATATTTGACAACATTCCTGGCGAGTTGGCTTCTCCGTCTCCGTGTGATCTTTATATACATCAAGAACGTAATATAACGTAACCTAACCCAACCTACCCTCTCGGCGGTAATATTTGACAACATTCCTGGCGAGTTGGCTTCTCCGTCTCCGTGGGACCTTTATATACATCAATAACGTAATATAACCTAACCTAACCCAACCTAACATCTCGGCGGTAATATTTGACAACATTCCTGGCGAGTTGGCTTCTCCGTCTCCGTGGGACCTTTATATACATTAATAACGTAATATAACCTAACCTAACCCAAAATAACATCTCGGCGGTAATATTTGACCACATTCCTGGCTTGTTAGCTTCTATTTCTCCGCGGGACCTTTATATACATCAATAACGTAATATAACCTAACCTAACCCAACCTTTCATCTCGGCGGTAATATTTGACCACATTCCAGGCTTGTTGGCCTCTATGCCTCCGTGGGACCTTTATATACATCAATAACGCAATATAACCTAACCTAACCCAACCTAACATCTCGGCGGTAATATTTGACATCAATCCTGTCGAGTTGGCCTCTACGTCTCCGTGGGACCTTTATATACATCTATAACGTAATACAACCTAACCTGAACCAACCTAACATCTCGGCTATAATATTTGACCACATTCCTGGCTTGTTGGCCTCTACGTCTCCGCCGGACCTTTATATACATCAATAACGTAATATAACGTAACCTAACCCAACCTAAAATCTCGGCGGTAATATTTGACATCATTCCTGGCGAGTTGGCCTCTACGTCTCCGTGGGAACTTTATATACATCAATAACGAAATATAACCTAACCTAACCCAACCTAACATCTCGCCGGTAATATTTGACAACATTCCTTTCGAGTTGGCCTCTAGGTCTCCGTTTGACCTTCATATACATGAATAACGTAATATTACCTAACGTAACGCAACCTATCATCTCGACTGTAGTATTTGACAACATTCCTGGCTTGTTGGCATCTACGTCTGCGTGGGACCTTTATATACTTCAAGAACGTAATATAACCTAACCTAACCCAACCTAACATCTCGGCGGTAATATTTGACAACATTCCTGGCTTGTTGGCCTCTACGTCTGCGTGGGACGTTTATATACTTCAAGAACGTAATATAACCTAACCTAACCCAACCTAACATCTCGGCGGTAATATTTGACCACATTCCTGGCTTGTTGGCCTCTATGTCTCCGCGGGACCTTTATATACATCAATAACGTAATATAACCTAACCTAACCCAACCTTTCATCTCGGCGGTAATATTTGACCACATTCCAGGCTTGTTGGCCTCTATGCCTCCGTGGGACCTTTATATACATCAATAACGTAATATAACCTAACCTAACCCAACCTAACATCTCGGCGGTAATATTTGACATCAATCCTGGCGAGTTGGCCTCTACGTCTCCGTGGGACCTTTATATACATCTATAACGTAATATAACCTAACCTAAACCAACCTAACATCTCGGCGATAATATTTGACATCAATCCTGGCGAGTTGGCCTCTACGTCTCCGTGGGACCTTTATATACATCTATAACGTAATATAACCTAACCTGAACCAACCTAACATCTCGGCTATAATATTTGACCACATTCCTGGCTTGTTGGCCTCTACGTCTCCGCCGGACCTTTATATACATCAATAACGTAATATAACGTAACCTAACCCAACCTAAAATCTCGGCGGTAATATTTGACATCATTCCTGGCGAGTTGGCCTCTACGTCTCCGTGGGAACTTTATATACATCAATAACGAAATATAACCTAACCTAACCCAACCTAACATCTCGCCGGTAATATTTGACAACATTCCTTTCGAGTTGGCCTCTAGGTCTCCGTTTGACCTTCATATACATGAATAACGTAATATTACCTAACGTAACCCAACCTATCATCTCGACGGTAGTATTTGACAACATTCCTGGCTTGTTGGCATCTACGTCTGCGTGGGACCTTTATATACTTCAAGAACGTAATATAACCTAACCTAACCCAACCTAACATCTCGGCGGTAATATTTGACAACATTCCTGGCTTGTTGGCCTCTACGTCTGCGTGGGACGTTTATATACTTCAAGAACGTAATATAACCTAACCTAACCCAACCTAACATCTCGGCGGTAATATTTGACCACATTCCTGGCGAGTTGGCTTCTCCGTCTCCGTGGGACCTTTATATACATCAATAACGTAATATAACCTAACCTAACCCAACCTACCTTCTCGGCGGTAATATTTGACAACATTTCTGGCGAGTTGGCTTCTCCGTCTCCGTGGGACCTTTATATACATCAATAACGTAATATAACGTAACCTAACCCAACCTAACATCTCGGCGGTAATATTTGACATCATTCCTGGCGAGTTGGCTTCTACGTCTCCGTTTGACCATCATATACATCAATAACGTAATATAACGTAACCTAACCCAACCTAACATCACCGCGGTAATATTTGACAACATACCTTGCGAGTTGGCCTCTACGTCTCCGTGGGACCTTCATATACATCAATAACGAAATATAACCTAACCTAACCCAACCTATCATCTCGGCGGTAATATTTGACAACATACCTGGCGAATTGGCCTATACGTCTCCGTGTGATCTTTATATACATCAAGAACGTAATATAACTTAACCTAACCCAACCTAACATCTCCGCGGTAATATTTGACCACATACCTGGCGAGTTGGCCTCTACGTCTCCGTGGGACCTTCATATACAACAATAACGAAATATAACCTAACCTAACCCAACCTATCATCTCGGCGGTAATATTTGACAACATACCTGGCGAATTGGCCTCTACGTCTCCGTGTGATCTTTATATACATCAAGAACGTAATATAACATAACCTAACCCAACCTATCTGCTCTGCGGTAATATTTGACAACATTCCTGGCGAGTTGGCTTCTCCGTCTCCGTGGGACCTTTATCTACATCAATAACATAATATAACCAAACCTAACCCAACATAACTTCTCGGCGGTAATAATTGAAAACATGCCTGGCGAGTTGGCCTCTACGTCTCCGTAGGACCCTTATATACATCAATAACGTAATATAACCTATCCTAACCCAACCTAACATCTCGGCGGTAACATTTGACCACATTCCTGGCTTGTTGGCCTCTATGTCTCCGCGGGACCTTTATATACATCAATAACGTAATATAACCTAACCTAACCCAACCTTTCATCTCGGCGGTAATATTTGACCACATTCCAGGCTTGTTGGTCTCTATGCCTCCGTGGGACCTTTATATACATCAATAACGTAATATAAACTAACCTAACCCAACCTAACATCTCGGCGGTAATATTTGACATCAATCCTGGCGAGTTGGCCTCTACGTCTCCGTGGGACCTTTATATACATCTATAACGTAATATAACCTAACCTAAACCAACCTAACATCTCGGCGATAATATTTGACCACATTCCTGGCTTGTTGGCCTCTACGTCTCCGTGGGACCTTCATATACATCAATAACGAAATATAACCTAACCTAACCCAACCTATCATCTCGGCGGTAATATTTGACAACATACCTGGCGAATTGGCCTCTACGTCTCCGTGTGATCTTTATATACATCAAGAACGTAATATAACATTACCTAACCCAACCTAACATCTCGGCGGTAATATTTGACCACATTCCTGGCGAGTTGGCTTCTCCGTCTCCGTGGGAACTTTATATACATCAATAACGTAATATACCCTAACCAAACCCAACCTAACTTATCGGCGGTAATAATTGAAAACATACCTGGCGAGTTGGCCTCTACGTCTCCGTAGGACCTTTATATACATCAATAACGTAATATAACTTAACCTAACCCAACCTGACATCTCCGCGGTAATATTTGACAACATACCTTGCGAGTTGGCCTCTACGTCTCCGTGGGACCTTCATATACATCAATAACCAAATATAACCTAACCTAACCCAACCTATCATCTCGGCGGCAATATTTGACAACATACCTAGCGAATTGGCCTCTACGTCTCCGTGTGATCTTTATATACATCAAGAACGTAATATAACGTAACCTAACCCAACCTACCCTCTCGGCGGTAATATTTGACAACATTCCTGGCGAGTTGGCTTCTCCGTCTCCGTGGGACCTTTATATACATCAATAACGTAATATAACCTAACCTAACCCAACCTAACATCTCGGCGGTAATATTTGACAACATTCCTGGCGAGTTGGCTTCTCCGTCTCCGTGTGATCTTTATATACATCAAGAACGTAATATAACGTAACCTAACCCAACCTACCCTCTCGGCGGTAATATTTGACAACATTCCTGGCGAGTTGGCTTCTCCGTCTCCGTGGGACCTTTATATACATCAATAACGTAATATAACCTAACCTAACCCAACCTAACATCTCGGCGGTAATATTTGACAACATTCCTGGCGAGTTGGCTTCTCCGTCTCCGTGGGACCTTTATATACATTAATAACGTAATATAACCTAACCTAACCCAAAATAACATCTCGGCGGTAATATTTGACCACATTCCTGGCTTGTTAGCTTCTATTTCTCCGCGGGACCTTTATATACATCAATAACGTAATATAACCTAACCTAACCCAACCTTTCATCTCGGCGGTAATATTTGACCACATTCCAGGCTTGTTGGCCTCTATGCCTCCGTGGGACCTTTATATACATCAATAACGCAATATAACCTAACCTAACCCAACCTAACATCTCGGCGGTAATATTTGACATCAATCCTGTCGAGTTGGCCTCTACGTCTCCGTGGGACCTTTATATACATCTATAACGTAATATAACCTAACCTGAACCAACCTAACATCTCGGCTATAATATTTGACCACATTCCTGGCTTGTTGGCCTCTACGTCTCCGCCGGACCTTTATATACATCAATAACGTAATATAACGTAACCTAACCCAACCTAAAATCTCGGCTGTAATATTTGACATCATTCCTGGCGAGTTGGCCTCTACGTCTCCGTGGGAACTTTATATACATCAATAACGAAATATAACCTAACCTAACCCAACCTAACATCTCGCCGGTAATATTTGACAACATTCCTTTCGAGTTGGCCTCTAGGTCTCCGTTTGACCTTCATATACATGAATAACGTAATATTACCTAACGTAACGCAACCTATCATCTCGACGGTAGTATTTGACAACATTCCTGGCTTGTTGGCATCTACGTCTGCGTGGGACCTTTATATACTTCAAGAACGTAATATAACCTAACCTAACCCAACCTAACATCTCGGCGGTAATATTTGACAACATTCCTGGCTTGTTGGCCTCTACGTCTGCGTGGGACGTTTATATACTTCAAGAACGTAATATAACCTAACCTAACCCAACCTAACATCTCGGCGGTAATATTTGACCACATTCCTGGCTTGTTGGCCTCTATGTCTCCGCGGGACCTTTATATACATCAATAACGTAATATAACCTAACCTAACCCAACCTTTCATCTCGGCGGTAATATTTGACCACATTCCAGGCTTGTTGGCCTCTATGCCTCCGTGGGACCTTTATATACATCAATAACGTAATATAACCTAACCTAACCCAACCTAACATCTCGGCGGTAATATTTGACATCAATCCTGGCGAGTTGGCCTCTACGTCTCCGCGGGACCTTTATATACATCTATAACGTAATATAACCTAACCTAAACCAACCTAACATCTCGGCGATAATATTTGACCACATTCCTGGCTTGTTGGCCTCTACGTCTGCGCGGGACCTTTATATACATCAATAACGTAATATAACGTAACCTAACCCAACCTAAAATCTCGGCGGTAATATTTGACATCATTCCTGGCGAGTTAGCCTCTACGTCTCCGTGGGAACTTTATATACATCAATATCGTAATATAACCTAACCTAACCCAACCTAACATCTCCGCGGTAATATTTGACCACATACCTGGCGAGTTGGCCTCTACGTCTCCGTGGGACCCTTATATACATCAATAACGTAATATAACCTAACCTAACCCAACCTAACATCTCGGCGGTAACATTTGACCACATTCCTGGCTTGTTGGCCTCTATGTCTCCGCGGGACCTTTATATACATCAATAACGTAATATAACCTAACCTAACCCAACCTAACATCTCGGCGGTAATATTTGACATCAATCCTGGCGAGTTGGCCTCTACGTCTCCGTGGGACCTTTATATACATCTATAACGTAATATAACCTAACCTAAACCAACCTAACATCTCGATGATAATATTTGACCACATTCCTGGCTTGTTGGCCTCTACGTCTGCGCGGGACCTTTATATACATCAATAACGTAATATAACGTAACCTAACCCAACCTAAAATCTCGGCGGTAATATTTGACATCATTCCTGGCGAGTTGGCCTCTACGTCTCCGTGGGAACTTTATATACATCAATATCGTAATATAACCTAACCTAACCCAACCTAACATCTCCGCGGTAATATTTGACCACATACCTGGCGAGTTGGCCTCTACGTCTCCGTGGGACCTTCATATACATCAATAACGAAATATAACCTAACCTAACCCAACCTATCATCTCGGCGGTAATATTTGACAACATACCTGGCGAATTGGCCTCTACGTCTCCGTGTGATCTTTATATACATCAAGAACGTAATATAACATTACCTAACCCAACCTAACATCTCGGCGGTAATATTTGACCACATTCCTGGCGAGTTGGCTTCTCCGTCTCCGTGGGAACTTTATATACATCAATAACGTAATATACCCTAACCAAACCCAACCTAACTTATCGGCGGTAATAATTGAAAACATACCTGGCGAGTTGGCCTCTACGTCTCCGTAGGACCTTTATATACATCAATAACGTAATATAACTTAACCTAACCCAACCTAACATCTCCGCGGTAATATTTGACAACATACCTTGCGAGTTGGCCTCTACGTCTCCGTGGGACCTTCATATACATCAATAACGAAATATAACCTAACCTAACCCAACCTATCATCTCGGCGGCAATATTTGACAACATACCTAGCGAATTGGCCTCTACGTCTCCGTGTGATCTTTATATACATCAAGAACGTAATATAACGTAACCTAACCCAACCTACCCTCTCGGCGGTAATATTTGACAACATTCCTGGCGAGTTGGCTTCTCCGTCTCCGTGGGACCTTTATATACATCAATAACGTAATATAACCTAACCTAACCCAACCTAACATCTCGGCGGTAATATTTGACAACATTCCTGGCGAGTTGGCTTCTCCGTCTCCGTGGGACCTTTATATACATTAATAACGTAATATAACCTAACCTAACCAAACCTAACATCTCGGCGGTAATATTTGACCACATTCCTGGCTTGTTAGCTTCTATTTCTCCGCGGGACCTTTATATACATCAATAACGTAATATAACCTAACCTAACCCAACCTTTCATCTCGGCGGTAATATTTGACCACATTCCAGGCTTGTTGGCCTCTATGCCTCCGTGGGACCTTTATATACATCAATAACGTAATATAACCTAACCTAACCCAACCTAACATCTCGGCGGTAATATTTGACATCAATCCTGGCGAGTTGGCCTCTACGTCTCCGTGGGACCTTTATATACATCTATAACGTAATATAACCTAACCTGAACCAACCTAACATCTCGGCTATAATATTTGACCACATTCCTGGCTTGTTGGCCTCTACGTCTCCGCCGGACCTTTATATACATCAATAACGTAATATAACGTAACCTAACCCAACCTAAAATCTCGGCGGTAGTATTTGACATCATTCCTGGCGAGTTGGCCTCTACGTCTCCGTGGGAACTTTATATACATCAATAACGAAATATAACCTAACCTAACCCAACCTAACATCTCGCCGGTAATATTTGACAACATTCCTTTCGAGTTGGCCTCTAGGTCTCCGTTTGACCTTCATATACATGAATAACGTAATATTACCTAACGTAACCCAACCTATCATCTCGACGGTAGTATTTGACAACATTCCTGGCTTGTTGGCATCTACGTCTGCGTGGGACCTTTATATACTTCAAGAACGTAATATAACCTAACCTAACCCAACCTAACATCTCGGCGGTAATATTTGACAACATTCCTGGCTTGTTGGCATCTACGTCTGCGTGGGACCTTTATATACTTCAAGAACGTAATATAACCTAACCTAACCCAACCTAACATCTCGGCGGTAATATTTGACAACATTCCTGGCTTGTTGGCCTCTACGTCTGCGTGGGACGTTTATATACTTCAAGAACGTAATATAACCTAACCTAACCCAACCTAACATCTCGGCGGTAATATTTGACCACATTCCTGGCTTGTTGGCCTCTATGTCTCCGCGGGACCTTTATATACATCAATAACGTAATATAACCTAACCTAACCCAACCTTTCATCTCGGCGGTAATATTTGACCACATTCCAGGCTTGTTGGCCTCTATGCCTCCGTGGGACCTTTATATACATCAATAACGTAATATAACCTAACCTAACCCAACCTAACATCTCGGCGGTAATATTTGACATCAATCCTGGCGAGTTGGCCTCTACGTCTCCGTGGGACCTTTATGTACATCTATAACGTAATATAACCTAACCTAAACCAACCTAACATCTCGGCGATAATATTTGACCACATTCCTGGCTTGTTGGCCTCTACGTCTGCGCGGGACCTTTATATACATCAATAACGTAATATAACGTAACCTAACCCAACCTAAAATCTCGGCGGTAATATTTGACATCATTCCTGGCGAGTTAGCCTCTACGTCTCCGTGGGAACTTTATATACATCAATATCGTAATATAACCTAACCTAACCCAACCTAACATCTCCGCGGTAATATTTGACCACATACCTGGCGAGTTGGCCTCTACGTCTCCGTGGGACCCTTATATACATCAATAACGTAATATAACCTAACCTAACCCAACCTAACATCTCGGCGGTAACATTTGACCACATTCCTGGCTTGTTGGCCTCTATGTCTCCGCGGGACCTTTATATACATCAATAACGTAATATAACCTAACCTAACCCAACCTAACATCTCGGCGGTAATATTTGACATCAATCCTGGCGAGTTGGCCTCTACGTCTCCGTGGGACCTTTATATACATCTATAACGTAATATAACCTAACCTAAACCAACCTAACATCTCGATGATAATATTTGACCACATTCCTGGCTTGTTGGCCTCTACGTCTGCGCGGGACCTTTATATACATCAATAACGTAATATAACGTAACCTAACCCAACCTAAAATCTCGGCGGTAATATTTGACATCATTCCTGGCGAGTTGGCCTCTACGTCTCCGTGGGACCTTTATATACATCTATAACGTAATATAACCTAACCTAAACCAACCTAACATCTCGATGATAATATTTGACCACATTCCTGGCTTGTTGGCCTCTACGTCTGCGCGGGACCTTTATATACATCAATAACGTAATATAACATTACCTAACCCAACCTAACATCTCGGCGGTAATATTTGACCACATTCCTGGCGAGTTGGCTTCTCCGTCTCCGTGGGAACTTTATATACATCAATAACGTAATATACCCTAACCAAACCCAACCTAACTTATCGGCGGTAATAATTGAAAACATACCTGGCGAGTTGGCCTCTACGTCTCCGTAGGACCTTTATATACATCAATAACGTAATATAACTTAACCTAACCCAACCTAACATCTCCGCGGTAATATTTGACAACATACCTTGCGAGTTGGCCTCTACGTCTCCGTGGGACCTTCATATACATCAATAACGAAATATAACCTAACCTAACCCAACCTATCATCTCGGCGGCAATATTTGACAACATACCTAGCGAATTGGCCTCTACGTCTCCGTGTGATCTTTATATACATCAAGAACGTAATATAACGTAACCTAACCCAACCTACCCTCTCGGCGGTAATATTTGACAACATTCCTGGCGAGTTGGCTTCTCCGTCTCCGTGGGACCTTTATATACATCAATAACGTAATATAACCTAACCTAACCCAACCTAACATCTCGGCGGTAATATTTGACAACATTCCTGGCGAGTTGGCTTCTCCGTCTCCGTGGGACCTTTATATACATTAATAACGTAATATAACCTAACCTAACCCAACCTAACATCTCGGCGGTAATATTTGACCACATTCCTGGCTTGTTAGCTTCTATTTCTCCGCGGGACCTTTATATACATCAATAACGTAATATAACCTAACCTAACCCAACCTTTCATCTCGGCGGTAATATTTGACCACATTCCAGGCTTGTTGGCCTCTATGCCTCCGTGGGACCTTTATATACATCAATAACGTAATATAACCTAACCTAACCCAACCTAACATCTCGGCGGTAATATTTGACATCAATCCTGGCGAGTTGGCCTCTACGTCTCCGTGGGACCTTTATATACATCTATAACGTAATATAACCTAACCTGAACCAACCTAACATCTCGGCTATAATATTTGACCACATTCCTGGCTTGTTGGCCTCTACGTCTCCGCCGGACCTTTATATACATCAATAACGTAATATAACGTAACCTAACCCAACCTAAAATCTCGGCGGTAATATTTGACATCATTCCTGGCTAGTTGGCCTCTACGTCTCCGTGGGAACTTTATATACATCAATAACGAAATATAACCTAACCTAACCCAACCTAACATCTCGCCGGTAATATTTGACAACATTCCTTTCGAGTTGGCCTCTAGGTCTCCGTTTGACCTTCATATACATGAATAACGTAATATTACCTAACGTAACCCAACCTATCATCTCGACGGTAGTATTTGACAACATTCCTGGCTTGTTGGCATCTACGTCTGCGTGGGACCTTTATATACTTCAAGAACGTAATATAACCTAACCTAACCCAACCTAACATCTCGGCGGTAATATTTGACAACATTCCTGGCTTGTTGGCCTCTACGTCTGCGTGGGACGTTTATATACTTCAAGAACGTAATATAACCTAACCTAACCCAACCTAACATCTCGGCGGTAATATTTGACCACATTCCTGGCGAGTTGGCTTCTCCGTCTCCGTGGGACCTTTATATACATCAATAACGTAATATAACCTAACCTAACCCAACCTACCTTCTCGGCGGTAATATTTGACAACATTTCTGGCGAGTTGGCTTCTCCGTCTCCGTGGGATCTTTATATACATCAATAACGTAATATAACGTAACCTAACCCAACCTAACATCTCGGCGGTAATATTTGACATCATTCCTGGCGAGTTGGCTTCTACGTCTCCGTTTGACCATCATATACATCAATAACGTAATATAACGTAACCTAACCCAACCTAACATCACCGCGGTAATATTTGACAACATACCTTGCGAGTTGGCCTCTACGTCTCCGTGGAACCTTCATATACATCAATAACGAAATATAACCTAACCTAACCCAACCTATCATCTCGGCGGTAATATTTGACAACATACCTGGCGAATTGGCCTATACGTCTCCGTGTGATCTTTATATACATCAAGAACGTAATATAACTTAACCTAACCCAACCTAACATCTCCGCGGTAATATTTGACCACATACCTGGCGAGTTGGCCTCTACGTCTCCGTGGGACCTTCATATACAACAATAACGAAATATAACCTAACCTAACCCAACCTATCATCTCGGCGGTAATATTTGACAACATACCTGGCGAATTGGCCTCTACGTCTCCGTGTGATCTTTATATACATCAAGAACGTAATATAACATAACCTAACCCAACCTATCTGCTCTGCGGTAATATTTGACAACATTCCTGGCGAGTTGGCTTCTCCGTCTCCGTGGGACCTTTATCTACATCAATAACATAATATAACCAAACCTAACCCAACATAACTTCTCGGCGGTAATAATTGAAAACATGCCTGGCGAGTTGGCCTCTACGTCTCCGTAGGACCCTTATATACATCAATAACGTAATATAACCTATCCTAACCCAACCTAACATCTCGGCGGTAACATTTGACCACATTCCTGGCTTGTTGGCCTCTATGTCTCCGCGGGACCTTTATATACATCAATAACGTAATATAACCTAACCTAACCCAACCTTTCATCTCGGCGGTAATATTTGACCACATTCCAGGCTTGTTGGCCTCTATGCCTCCGTGGGACCTTTATATACATCAATAACGTAATATAAACTAACCTAACCCAACCTAACATCTCGGCGGTAATATTTGACATCAATCCTGGCGAGTTGGCCTCTACGTCTCCGTGGGACCTTTATATACATCTATAACGTAATATAACCTAACCTAAACCAACCTAACATCTCGGCGATAATATTTGACCACATTCCTGGCTTGTTGGCCTCTACGTCTCCGTGGGACCTTCATATACATCAATAACGAAATATAACCTAACCTAACCCAACCTATCATCTCGGCGGTAATATTTGACAACATACCTGGCGAATTGGCCTCTACGTCTCCGTGTGATCTTTATATACATCAAGAACGTAATATAACATTACCTAACCCAACCTAACATCTCGGCGGTAATATTTGACCACATTCCTGGCGAGTTGGCTTCTCCGTCTCCGTGGGAACTTTATATACATCAATAACGTAATATACCCTAACCAAACCCAACCTAACTTATCGGCGGTAATAATTGAAAACATACCTGGCGAGTTGGCCTCTACGTCTCCGTAGGACCTTTATATACATCAATAACGTAATATAACTTAACCTAACCCAACCTAACATCTCCGCGGTAATATTTGACAACATACCTTGCGAGTTGGCCTCTACGTCTCCGTGGGACCTTCATATACATCAATAACCAAATATAACCTAACCTAACCCAACCTATCATCTCGGCGGCAATATTTGACAACATACCTAGCGAATTGGCCTCTACGTCTCCGTGTGATCTTTATATACATCAAGAACGTAATATAACGTAACCTAACCCAACCTACCCTCTCGGCGGTAATATTTGACAACATTCCTGGCGAGTTGGCTTCTCCGTCTCCGTGGGACCTTTATATACATCAATAACGTAATATAACCTAACCTAACCCAACCTAACATCTCGGCGGTAATATTTGACAACATTCCTGGCGAGTTGGCTTCTCCGTCTCCGTGGGACCTTTATATACATCAATAACGTAATATAACCTAACCTAACCCAACCTATCATCTCGGCGGTAATATTTGACAACATACCTGGCGAATTGGCCTATACGTCTCCGTGTGATCTTTATATACATCAAGAACGTAATATAACTTAACCTAACCCAACCTAACATCTCCGCGGTAATATTTGACCACATACCTGGCGAGTTGGCCTCTACGTCTCCGTGGGACCTTCATATACAACAATAACGAAATATAACCTAACCTAACCCAACCTATCATCTCGGCGGTAATATTTGACAACATACCTGGCGAATTGGCCTCTACGTCTCCGTGTGATCTTTATATACATCAAGAACGTAATATAACGTAACCTAACCCAACCTACCCTCTCGGCGGTAATATTTGACAACATTCCTGGCGAGTTGGCTTCTCCGTCTCCGTGGGACCTTTATATACATCAATAACGTAATATAACCTAACCTAACCCAACCTAACATCTCGGCGGTAATATTTGACAACATTCCTGGCGAGTTGGCTTCTCCGTCTCCGTGGGACCTTTATATACATTAATAACGTAATATAACCTAACCTAACCCAACCTAACATCTCGGCGGTAATATTTGACCACATTCCTGGCTTGTTAGCTTCTATTTCTCCGCGGGACCTTTATATACATCAATAACGTAATATAACCTAACCTAACCCAACCTTTCATCTCGGCGGTAATATTTGACCACATTCCAGGCTTGTTGGCCTCTATGCCTCCGTGGGACCTTTATATACATCAATAACGTAATATAACCTAACCTAACCCAACCTAACATCTCGGCGGTAATATTTGACATCAATCCTGGCGAGTTGGCCTCTACGTCTCCGTGGGACCTTTATATACATCTATAACGTAATATAACCTAACCTGAACCAACCTAACATCTCGGCTATAATATTTGACCACATTCCTGGCTTGTTGGCCTCTACGTCTCCGCCGGACCTTTATATACATCAATAACGTAATATAACGTAACCTAACCCAACCTAAAATCTCGGCGGTAATATTTGACATCATTCCTGGCTAGTTGGCCTCTACGTCTCCGTGGGAACTTTATATACATCAATAACGAAATATAACCTAACCTAACCCAACCTAACATCTCGCCGGTAATATTTGACAACATTCCTTTCGAGTTGGCCTCTAGGTCTCCGTTTGACCTTCATATACATGAATAACGTAATATTACCTAACGTAACCCAACCTATCATCTCGACGGTAGTATTTGACAACATTCCTGGCTTGTTGGCATCTACGTCTGCGTGGGACCTTTATATACTTCAAGAACGTAATATAACCTAACCTAACCCAACCTAACATCTCGGCGGTAATATTTGACAACATTCCTGGCTTGTTGGCCTCTACGTCTGCGTGGGACGTTTATATACTTCAAGAACGTAATATAACCTAACCTAACCCAACCTAACATCTCGGCGGTAATATTTGACCACATTCCTGGCGAGTTGGCTTCTCCGTCTCCGTGGGACCTTTATATACATCAATAACGTAATATAACCTAACCTAACCCAACCTACCTTCTCGGCGGTAATATTTGACAACATTTCTGGCGAGTTGGCTTCTCCGTCTCCGTGGGATCTTTATATACATCAATAACGTAATATAACGTAACCTAACCCAACCTAACATCTCGGCGGTAATATTTGACATCATTCCTGGCGAGTTGGCTTCTACGTCTCCGTTTGACCATCATATACATCAATAACGTAATATAACGTAACCTAACCCAACCTAACATCACCGCGGTAATATTTGACAACATACCTTGCGAGTTGGCCTCTACGTCTCCGTGGAACCTTCATATACATCAATAACGAAATATAACCTAACCTAACCCAACCTATCATCTCGGCGGTAATATTTGACAACATACCTGGCGAATTGGCCTATACGTCTCCGTGTGATCTTTATATACATCAAGAACGTAATATAACTTAACCTAACCCAACCTAACATCTCCGCGGTAATATTTGACCACATACCTGGCGAGTTGGCCTCTACGTCTCCGTGGGACCTTCATATACAACAATAACGAAATATAACCTAACCTAACCCAACCTATCATCTCGGCGGTAATATTTGACAACATACCTGGCGAATTGGCCTCTACGTCTCCGTGTGATCTTTATATACATCAAGAACGTAATATAACATAACCTAACCCAACCTATCTGCTCTGCGGTAATATTTGACAACATTCCTGGCGAGTTGGCTTCTCCGTCTCCGTGGGACCTTTATCTACATCAATAACATAATATAACCAAACCTAACCCAACATAACTTCTCGGCGGTAATAATTGAAAACATGCCTGGCGAGTTGGCCTCTACGTCTCCGTAGGACCCTTATATACATCAATAACGTAATATAACCTATCCTAACCCAACCTAACATCTCGGCGGTAACATTTGACCACATTCCTGGCTTGTTGGCCTCTATGTCTCCGCGGGACCTTTATATACATCAATAACGTAATATAACCTAACCTAACCCAACCTTTCATCTCGGCGGTAATATTTGACCACATTCCAGGCTTGTTGGCCTCTATGCCTCCGTGGGACCTTTATATACATCAATAACGTAATATAAACTAACCTAACCCAACCTAACATCTCGGCGGTAATATTTGACATCAATCCTGGCGAGTTGGCCTCTACGTCTCCGTGGGACCTTTATATACATCTATAACGTAATATAACCTAACCTAAACCAACCTAACATCTCGGCGATAATATTTGACCACATTCCTGGCTTGTTGGCCTCTACGTCTCCGTGGGACCTTCATATACATCAATAACGAAATATAACCTAACCTAACCCAACCTATCATCTCGGCGGTAATATTTGACAACATACCTGGCGAATTGGCCTCTACGTCTCCGTGTGATCTTTATATACATCAAGAACGTAATATAACATTACCTAACCCAACCTAACATCTCGGCGGTAATATTTGACCACATTCCTGGCGAGTTGGCTTCTCCGTCTCCGTGGGAACTTTATATACATCAATAACGTAATATACCCTAACCAAACCCAACCTAACTTATCGGCGGTAATAATTGAAAACATACCTGGCGAGTTGGCCTCTACGTCTCCGTAGGACCTTTATATACATCAATAACGTAATATAACTTAACCTAACCCAACCTAACATCTCCGCGGTAATATTTGACAACATACCTTGCGAGTTGGCCTCTACGTCTCCGTGGGACCTTCATATACATCAATAACCAAATATAACCTAACCTAACCCAACCTATCATCTCGGCGGCAATATTTGACAACATACCTAGCGAATTGGCCTCTACGTCTCCGTGTGATCTTTATATACATCAAGAACGTAATATAACGTAACCTAACCCAACCTACCCTCTCGGCGGTAATATTTGACAACATTCCTGGCGAGTTGGCTTCTCCGTCTCCGTGGGACCTTTATATACATCAATAACGTAATATAACCTAACCTAACCCAACCTAACATCTCGGCGGTAATATTTGACAACATTCCTGGCGAGTTGGCTTCTCCGTCTCCGTGGGACCTTTATATACATCAATAACGTAATATAACCTAACCTAACCCAACCTATCATCTCGGCGGTAATATTTGACAACATACCTGGCGAATTGGCCTATACGTCTCCGTGTGATCTTTATATACATCAAGAACGTAATATAACTTAACCTAACCCAACCTAACATCTCCGCGGTAATATTTGACCACATACCTGGCGAGTTGGCCTCTACGTCTCCGTGGGACCTTCATATACAACAATAACGAAATATAACCTAACCTAACCCAACCTATCATCTCGGCGGTAATATTTGACAACATACCTGGCGAATTGGCCTCTACGTCTCCGTGTGATCTTTATATACATCAAGAACGTAATATAACATAACCTAACCCAACCTATCTGCTCTGCGGTAATATTTGACAACATTCCTGGCGAGTTGGCTTCTCCGTCTCCGTGGGACCTTTTCTACATCAATAACATAATATAACCAAACCTAACCCAACATAACTTCTCGGCGGTAATAATTGAAAACATGCCTGGCGAGTTGGCCTCTACGTCTCCGTAGGACCCTTATATACATCAATAACGTAATATAACCTATCCTAACCCAACCTAACATCTCGGCGGTAACATTTGACCACATTCCTGGCTTGTTGGCCTCTATGTCTCCGCGGGACCTTTATATACATCAATAACGTAATATAACCTAACCTAACCCAACCTTTCATCTCGGCGGTAATATTTGACCACATTCCAGGCTTGTTGGCCTCTATGCCTCCGTGGGACCTTTATATACATCAATAACGTAATATAAACTAACATAACCCAACCTAACATCTCGGCGGTAATATTTGACATCAATCCTGGCGAGTTGGCCTCTACGTCTCCGTGGGACCTTTATATACATCTACAACGTAATATAACCTAACCTAAACCAACCTAACATCTCGGCGATAATATTTGACCACATTCCTGGCTTGTTGGCCTCTACGTCTCCGTGGGACCTTCATATACATCAATAACGAAATATAACCTAACCTAACCCAACCTATCATCTCGGCGGTAATATTTGACAACATACCTGGCGAATTGGCCTCTACGTCTCCGTGTGATCTTTATATACATCAAGAACGTAATATAACATTACCTAACCCAACCTAACATCTCGGCGGTAATATTTGACCACATTCCTGGCGAGTTGGCTTCTCCGTCTCCGTGGGAACTTTATATACATCAATAACGTAATATACCCTAACCAAACCCAACCTAACTTATCGGCGGTAATAATTGAAAACATACCTGGCGAGTTGGCCTCTACGTCTCCGTAGGACCTTTATATACATCAATAACGTAATATAACTTAACCTAACCCAACCTAACATCTCCGCGGTAATATTTGACAACATACCTTGCGAGTTGGCCTCTACGTCTCCGTGGGACCTTCATATACATCAATAACCAAATATAACCTAACCTAACCCAACCTATCATCTCGGCGGCAATATTTGACAACATACCTAGCGAATTGGCCTCTACGTCTCCGTGTGATCTTTATATACATCAAGAACGTAATATAACGTAACCTAACCCAACCTACCCTCTCGGCGGTAATATTTGACAACATTCCTGGCGAGTTGGCTTCTCCGTCTCCATGGGACCTTTATATACATCAATAACGTAATATAACCTAACCTAACCCAACCTAACATCTCGGCGGTAATATTTGACAACATTCCTGGCGAGTTGGCTTCTCCGTCTCCGTGGGACCTTTATATACATCAATAACGTAATATAACCTAACCTAACCCAACCGAACATCTCGGCGGTAATATTTGACAACATACCTTGCGAGTTGGCCTCTACGTCTCCGCGGGATCTTTATATACATCAAGAACGTAATATAACCTAACCTAACCCAACCTAACATCTCGGCGGTAATATTTGACATCAATCCTGGCGTGTTGGCCTCTACGTCTCCGTGGGACCTTTATATACATCTATAACGTAATATAACCTAACCTAAACCAACCTAACATCTCGGCGATAATATTTGACCACATTCCTGGCGAGTTGGCCTCTACGTCTCCGTGGGAACTTTATATACATCAATATCGTAATATAACCTAACCTAACCCAACCTAACATCTCCGCGGTAATATTTGACCACATACCTGGCGAGTTGGCCTCTACGTCTCCGTGGGACCCTTATATACATCAATAACGTAATATAACCTAACCTAACCCAACCTAACATCTCGGCGGTAACATATGACCACATTCCTGGCTTGTTGGCCTCTATGTCTCCGCGGGACCTTTATATACATCAATAACGTAATATAACCTAACCTAACCCAACCTTTCATCTCGGCGGTAATATTTGACCACATTCCAGGCTTGTTGGCCTCTATGCCTCCGTGGGACCTTTATATACATCAATAACGTAATATAACCTAACCTAACCCAACCTAACATCTCGGCGGTAATATTTGACATCAATCCTGGCGAGTTGGCCTCTACGTCTCCGTGGGACCTTTATATACATCTATAACGTAATATAACCTAACCTAAACCAACCTAACATCTCGGCGATAATATTTGACCACATTCCTGGCTTGTTGGCCTCTACGTCTGCGCGGGACCTTTATATACATCAATAACGTAATATAACGTAACCTAACCCAACCTAAAATCTCGGCGGTAATATTTGACATCATTCCTGGCGAGTTGGCCTCTACGTCTCCGTGGGAACTTTATATACATCAATATCGTAATATAACCTAACCTAACCCAACCTAACATCTCCGCTGTAATATTTGACCACATACCTGGCGAGTTGGCCTCTACGTCTCCGTGGGACCTTCATATACATCAATAACGAAATATAACCTAACCTAACCCAACCTATCATCTCGGCGGTAATATTTGACAACATACCTGGCGAATTGGCCTCTACGTCTCCGTGTGATCTTTATATACATCAAGAACGTAATATAACATTACCTAACCCAACCTAACATCTCGGCGGTAATATTTGACCACATTCCTGGCGAGTTGGCTTCTCCGTCTCCGTGGGAACTTTATATACATCAATAACGTAATATACCCTAACCAAACCCAACCTAACTTATCGGCGGTAATAATTGAAAACATACCTGGCGAGTTGGCCTCTACGTCTCCGTAGGACCTTTATATACATCAATAACGTAATATAACTTAACCTAACCCAACCTAACATCTCCGCGGTAATAATTGACAACATACCTTGCGAGTTGGCCTCTACGTCTCCGTGGGACCTTCATATACATCAATAACGAAATATAACCTAACCTAACCCAACCTAACATCTCGGCGGTAATATTTGACAACATACCTGGCGAATTGGCCTCTACGTCTCCGTGTGATCTTTATATACATCAAGAACGTAATATAACGTAACCTAACCCAACCTACCCTCTCGGCGGTAATATTTTACAACATTCCTGTCGAGTTGGCTTCTCCGTCTCCGTGGGACCTTTATATACATCAATAACGTAATATAACCTAACCTAACCCAACCTAACATCTCGGCGGTAATATTTGACAACATTCCTGGCGAGTTGGCTTCTCCGTCTCCGTGGGACCTTTATATTCATCAATAACGTAATATACCCTAACCAAACCCAACCTAACTTATCGGCGGTAATAATTGAAAACATACCTGGCGAGTTGGCCTCTACGTCTCCGTAGGACCTTTATATACATCAATAACGTAATATAACTTAACCTAACCCAACCTAACATCTCCGCGGTAATATTTGACAACATACCTTGCGAGTTGGCCTCTACGTCTCCGTGGGACCTTCATATACATCAATAACGTAATATAACCTAACCTAACCCAACCTACCTTCTCGGCGGTAATATTTGACAACATTTCTGGCGAGTTGGCTTCTCCGTCTCCGTGGGACCTTTATATACATCAATAACGTAATATAACGTAACCTAACCCAACCTAACATCTCGGCGGTAATATTTGACATCATTCCTGGCGAGTTGGCTTCTACGTCTCCGTTTGACCATCATATACATCAATAACGTAATATAACGTAACCTAACCCAACCTAACATCACCGCGGTAATATTTGACAACATACCTTGCGAGTTGGCCTCTACGTCTCCGTGGGACCTTCATATACATCAATAACGAAATATAACCTAACCTAACCCAACCTATCATCTCGGCGGTAATATTTGACAACATACCTGGCGAATTGGCCTATACGTCTCCGTGTGATCTTTATATACATCAAGAACGTAATATAACTTAACCTAACCCAACCTAACATCTCCGCGGTAATATTTGACCACATACCTGGCGAGTTGGCCTCTACGTCTCCGTGGGACCTTCATATACAACAATAACGAAATATAACCTAACCTAACCCAACCTATCATCTCGGCGGTAATATTTGACAACATACCTGGCGAATTGGCCTCTACGTCTCCGTGTGATCTTTATATACATCAAGAACGTAATATAACATTACCTAACCCAACCTAACATCTCGGCGGTAATATTTGACCACATTCCTGGCGAGTTGGCTTCTCCGTCTCCGTGGGAACTTTATATACATCAATAACGTAATATACCCTAACCAAACCCAACCTAACTTATCGGCGGTAATAATTGAAAACATACCTGGCGAGTTGGCCTCTACGTCTCCGTAGGACCTTTATATACATCAATAACGTAATATAACTTAACCTAACCCAACCTAACATCTCCGCGGTAATATTTGACAACATACCTTGCGAGTTGGCCTCTACGTCTCCGTGGGACCTTCATATACATCAATAACCAAATATAACCTAACCTAACCCAACCTATCATCTCGGCGGCAATATTTGACAACATACCTAGCGAATTGGCCTCTACGTCTCCGTGTGATCTTTATATACATCAAGAACGTAATATAACGTAACCTAACCCAACCTACCCTCTCGGCGGTAATATTTGACAACATTCCTGGCGAGTTGGCTTCTCCGTCTCCATGGGACCTTTATATACATCAATAACGTAATATAACCTAACCTAACCCAACCTAACATCTCGGCGGTAATATTTGACAACATTCCTGGCGAGTTGGCTTCTCCGTCTCCGTGGGACCTTTATATACATCAATAACGTAATATAACCTAACCTAACCCAACCGAACATCTCGGCGGTAATATTTGACAACATACCTTGCGAGTTGGCCTCTACGTCTCCGCGGGATCTTTATATACATCAAGAACGTAATATAACCTAACCTAACCCAACCTAACATCTCGGCGGTAATATTTGACATCAATCCTGGCGTGTTGGCCTCTACGTCTCCGTGGGACCTTTATATACATCTATAACGTAATATAACCTAACCTAAACCAACCTAACATCTCGGCGATAATATTTGACCACATTCCTGGCTTGTTGGCCTCTACGTCTGCGCGGGACCTTTATATACATCAATAACGTAATATAACGTAACCTAACCCAACCTAAAATCTCGGCGGTAATATTTGACATCATTCCTGGCGAGTTGGCCTCTACGTCTCCGTGGGAACTTTATATACATCAATATCGTAATATAACCTAACCTAACCCAACCTAACATCTCCGCGGTAATATTTGACCACATACCTGGCGAGTTGGCCTCTACGTCTCCGTGGGACCCTTATATACATCAATAACGTAATATAACCTAACCTAACCCAACCTAACATCTCGGCGGTAACATATGACCACATTCCTGGCTTGTTGGCCTCTATGTCTCCGCGGGACCTTTATATACATCAATAACGTAATATAACCTAACCTAACCCAACCTTTCATCTCGGCGGTAATATTTGACCACATTCCAGGCTTGTTGGCCTCTATGCCTCCGTGGGACCTTTATATACATCAATAACGTAATATAACCTAACCTAACCCAACCTAACATCTCGGCGGTAATATTTGACATCAATCCTGGCGAGTTGGCCTCTACGTCTCCGTGGGACCTTTATATACATCTATAACGTAATATAACCTAACCTAAACCAACCTAACATCTCGGCGATAATATTTGACCACATTCCTGGCTTGTTGGCCTCTACGTCTGCGCGGGACCTTTATATACATCAATAACGTAATATAACGTAACCTAACCCAACCTAAAATCTCGGCGGTAATATTTGACATCATTCCTGGCGAGTTGGCCTCTACGTCTCCGTGGGAACTTTATATACATCAATAACGTAATATAACCTAACCTAACCCAACCTAACATCTCGGCGGTAATATTTGACAACATTCCTGCCGAGTTGGCTTCTCCGTCTCCGTGGGACCTTTATATTCATCAATAACGTAATATACCCTAACCAAACCCAACCTAACTTATCGGCGGTAATAATTGAAAACATACCTGGCGAGTTGGCCTCTACGTCTCCGTAGGACCTTTATATACATCAATAACGTAATATAACTTAACCTAACCCAACCTAACATCTCCGCGGTAATATTTGACAACATACCTTGCGAGTTGGCCTCTACGTCTCCGTGGGACCTTCATATACATCAATAACGAAATATAACCTAACCTAACCCAACCTATCATCTCGGCGGCAATATTTGACAACATACCTAGCGAATTGGCCTCTACGTCTCCGTGTGATCTTTATATACATCAAGAACGTAATATAACGTAACCTAACCCAACCTACCCTCTCGGCGGTAATATTTGACAACATTCCTGGCGAGTTGGCTTCTCCGTCTCCGTGGGACCTTTATATACATCAATAACGTAATATAACCTAACCTAACCCAACCTAACATCTCGGCGGTAATATTTGACAACATTCCTGGCTTGTTGGCCTCTACGTCTGCGTGGGACGTTTATATACTTCAAGAACGTAATATAACCTAACCTAACCCAACCTAACATCTCGGCGGTAATATTTGACCACATTCCTGGCGAGTTGGCTTCTCCGTCTCCGTGGGACCTTTATATACATCAATAACGTAATATAACCTAACCTAACCCAACCTACCTTCTCGGCGGTAATATTTGACAACATTTCTGGCGAGTTGGCTTCTCCGTCTCCGTGGGACCTTTATATACATCAATAACGTAATATAACGTAACCTAACCCAACCTAACATCTCGGCGGTAATATTTGACATCATTCCTGGCGAGTTGGCTTCTACGTCTCCGTTTGACCATCATATACATCAATAACGTAATATAACGTAACCTAACCCAACCTAACATCACCGCGGTAATATTTGACAACATACCTTGCGAGTTGGTCTCTACGTCTCCGTGGGACCTTCATATACATCAATAACGAAATATAACCTAACCTAACCCAACCTATCATCTCGGCGGTAATATTTGACAACATACCTGGCGAATTGGCCTATACGTCTCCGTGTGATCTTTATATACATCAAGAACGTAATATAACTTAACCTAACCCAACCTAACATCTCCGCGGTAATATTTGACCACATACCTGGCGAGTTGGCCTCTACGTCTCCGTGGGACCTTCATATACAACAATAACGAAATATAACCTAACCTAACCCAACCTATCATTTCGGCGGTAATATTTGACAACATACCTGGCGAATTGGCCTCTACGTCTCCGTGTGATCTTTATATACATCAAGAACGTAATATAACATAACCTAACCCAACCTATCTGCTCTGCGGTAATATTTGACAACATTCCTGGCGAGTTGGCTTCTCCGTCTCCGTGGGACCTTTATCTACATCAATAACGTAATATAACCAAACCTAACCCAACATAACTTCTCGGCGGTAATAATTGAAAACATGCCTGGCGAGTTGGCCTCTACGTCTCCGTAGGACCCTTATATACATCAATAACGTAATATAACCTATCCTAACCCAACCTAACATCTCGGCGGTAACATTTGACCACATTCCTGGCTTGTTGGCCTCTATGTCTCCGCGGGACCTTTATATACATCAATAACGTAATATAAGCTAACCTAACCCAACCTTTCATCTCGGCGGTAATATTTGACCACATTCCAGGCTTGTTGGCCTCTATGCCTCCGTGGGACCTTTATATACATCAATAACGTAATATAAACTAACCTAACCCAACCTAACATCTCGGCGGTAATATTTGACATCAATCCTGGCGAGTTGGCCTCTACGTCTCCGTGGGACCTTTATATACATCTATAACGTAATATAACCTAACCTAAACCAACCTAACATCTCGGCGATAATATTTGACCACATTCCTGGCTTGTTGGCCTCTACGTCTCCGTGGGAACTTTATATACATCAATAACGAAATATAACCTAACCTAACCCAACCTAACATCTCGCCGGTAATATTTGACAACATTCCTTTCGAGTTGGCCTCTAGGTCTCCGTTTGACCTTCATATACATGAATAACGTAATATTACCTAACGTAACCCAACCTATCATCTCGACGGTAGTATTTGACAACATTCCTGGCTTGTTGGCATCTACGTCTGCGTGGGACCTTTATATACTTCAAGAACGTAATATAACCTAACCTAACCCAACCTAACATCTCGGCGGTAATATTTGACAACATTCCTGGCTTGTTGGCCTCTACGTCTGCGTGGGACGTTTATATACTTCAAGAACGTAATATAACCTAACCTAACCCAACCTAACATCTCGGCGGTAATATTTGACCACATTCCTGGCGAGTTGGCTTCTCCGTCTCCGTGGGACCTTTATATACATCAATAACGTAATATAACCTAACCTAACCCAACCTACCTTCTCGGCGGTAATATTTGACAACATTTCTGGCGAGTTGGCTTCTCCGTCTCCGTGGGATCTTTATATACATCAATAACGTAATATAACGTAACCTAACCCAACCTAACATCTCGGCGGTAATATTTGACATCATTCCTGGCGAGTTGGCTTCTACGTCTCCGTTTGACCATCATATACATCAATAACGTAATATAACGTAACCTAACCCAACCTAACATCACCGCGGTAATATTTGACAACATACCTTGCGAGTTGGCCTCTACGTCTCCGTGGAACCTTCATATACATCAATAACGAAATATAACCTAACCTAACCCAACCTATCATCTCGGCGGTAATATTTGACAACATACCTGGCGAATTGGCCTATACGTCTCCGTGTGATCTTTATATACATCAAGAACGTAATATAACTTAACCTAACCCAACCTAACATCTCCGCGGTAATATTTGACCACATACCTGGCGAGTTGGCCTCTACGTCTCCGTGGGACCTTCATATACAACAATAACGAAATATAACCTAACCTAACCCAACCTATCATCTCGGCGGTAATATTTGACAACATACCTGGCGAATTGGCCTCTACGTCTCCGTGTGATCTTTATATACATCAAGAACGTAATATAACATAACCTAACCCAACCTATCTGCTCTGCGGTAATATTTGACAACATTCCTGGCGAGTTGGCTTCTCCGTCTCCGTGGGACCTTTATCTACATCAATAACATAATATAACCAAACCTAACCCAACATAACTTCTCGGCGGTAATAATTGAAAACATGCCTGGCGAGTTGGCCTCTACGTCTCCGTAGGACCCTTATATACATCAATAACGTAATATAACCTATCCTAACCCAACCTAACATCTCGGCGGTAACATTTGACCACATTCCTGGCTTGTTGGCCTCTATGTCTCCGCGGGACCTTTATATACATCAATAACGTAATATAACCTAACCTAACCCAACCTTTCATCTCGGCGGTAATATTTGACCACATTCCAGGCTTGTTGGCCTCTATGCCTCCGTGGGACCTTTATATACATCAATAACGTAATATAAACTAACCTAACCCAACCTAACATCTCGGCGGTAATATTTGACATCAATCCTGGCGAGTTGGCCTCTACGTCTCCGTGGGACCTTTATATACATCTATAACGTAATATAACCTAACCTAAACCAACCTAACATCTCGGCGATAATATTTGACCACATTCCTGGCTTGTTGGCCTCTACGTCTCCGTGGGACCTTCATATACATCAATAACGAAATATAACCTAACCTAACCCAACCTATCATCTCGGCGGTAATATTTGACAACATACCTGGCGAATTGGCCTCTACGTCTCCGTGTGATCTTTATATACATCAAGAACGTAATATAACATTACCTAACCCAACCTAACATCTCGGCGGTAATATTTGACCACATTCCTGGCGAGTTGGCTTCTCCGTCTCCGTGGGAACTTTATATACATCAATAACGTAATATACCCTAACCAAACCCAACCTAACTTATCGGCGGTAATAATTGAAAACATACCTGGCGAGTTGGCCTCTACGTCTCCGTAGGACCTTTATATACATCAATAACGTAATATAACTTAACCTAACCCAACCTAACATCTCCGCGGTAATATTTGACAACATACCTTGCGAGTTGGCCTCTACGTCTCCGTGGGACCTTCATATACATCAATAACCAAATATAACCTAACCTAACCCAACCTATCATCTCGGCGGCAATATTTGACAACATACCTAGCGAATTGGCCTCTACGTCTCCGTGTGATCTTTATATACATCAAGAACGTAATATAACGTAACCTAACCCAACCTACCCTCTCGGCGGTAATATTTGACAACATTCCTGGCGAGTTGGCTTCTCCGTCTCCGTGGGACCTTTATATACATCAATAACGTAATATAACCTAACCTAACCCAACCTAACATCTCGGCGGTAATATTTGACAACATTCCTGGCGAGTTGGCTTCTCCGTCTCCGTGGGACCTTTATATACATCAATAACGTAATATAACCTAACCTAACCCAACCTATCATCTCGGCGGTAATATTTGACAACATACCTGGCGAATTGGCCTATACGTCTCCGTGTGATCTTTATATACATCAAGAACGTAATATAACTTAACCTAACCCAACCTAACATCTCCGCGGTAATATTTGACCACATACCTGGCGAGTTGGCCTCTACGTCTCCGTGGGACCTTCATATACAACAATAACGAAATATAACCTAACCTAACCCAACCTATCATCTCGGCGGTAATATTTGACAACATACCTGGCGAATTGGCCTCTACGTCTCCGTGTGATCTTTATATACATCAAGAACGTAATATAACATAACCTAACCCAACCTATCTGCTCTGCGGTAATATTTGACAACATTCCTGGCGAGTTGGCTTCTCCGTCTCCGTGGGACCTTTTCTACATCAATAACATAATATAACCAAACCTAACCCAACATAACTTCTCGGCGGTAATAATTGAAAACATGCCTGGCGAGTTGGCCTCTACGTCTCCGTAGGACCCTTATATACATCAATAACGTAATATAACCTATCCTAACCCAACCTAACATCTCGGCGGTAACATTTGACCACATTCCTGGCTTGTTGGCCTCTATGTCTCCGCGGGACCTTTATATACATCAATAACGTAATATAACCTAACCTAACCCAACCTTTCATCTCGGCGGTAATATTTGACCACATTCCAGGCTTGTTGGCCTCTATGCCTCCGTGGGACCTTTATATACATCAATAACGTAATATAAACTAACATAACCCAACCTAACATCTCGGCGGTAATATTTGACATCAATCCTGGCGAGTTGGCCTCTACGTCTCCGTGGGACCTTTATATACATCTACAACGTAATATAACCTAACCTAAACCAACCTAACATCTCGGCGATAATATTTGACCACATTCCTGGCTTGTTGGCCTCTACGTCTCCGTGGGACCTTCATATACATCAATAACGAAATATAACCTAACCTAACCCAACCTATCATCTCGGCGGTAATATTTGACAACATACCTGGCGAATTGGCCTCTACGTCTCCGTGTGATCTTTATATACATCAAGAACGTAATATAACATTACCTAACCCAACCTAACATCTCGGCGGTAATATTTGACCACATTCCTGGCGAGTTGGCTTCTCCGTCTCCGTGGGAACTTTATATACATCAATAACGTAATATACCCTAACCAAACCCAACCTAACTTATCGGCGGTAATAATTGAAAACATACCTGGCGAGTTGGCCTCTACGTCTCCGTAGGACCTTTATATACATCAATAACGTAATATAACTTAACCTAACCCAACCTAACATCTCCGCGGTAATATTTGACAACATACCTTGCGAGTTGGCCTCTACGTCTCCGTGGGACCTTCATATACATCAATAACCAAATATAACCTAACCTAACCCAACCTATCATCTCGGCGGCAATATTTGACAACATACCTAGCGAATTGGCCTCTACGTCTCCGTGTGATCTTTATATACATCAAGAACGTAATATAACGTAACCTAACCCAACCTACCCTCTCGGCGGTAATATTTGACAACATTCCTGGCGAGTTGGCTTCTCCGTCTCCATGGGACCTTTATATACATCAATAACGTAATATAACCTAACCTAACCCAACCTAACATCTCGGCGGTAATATTTGACAACATTCCTGGCGAGTTGGCTTCTCCGTCTCCGTGGGACCTTTATATACATCAATAACGTAATATAACCTAACCTAACCCAACCGAACATCTCGGCGGTAATATTTGACAACATACCTTGCGAGTTGGCCTCTACGTCTCCGCGGGATCTTTATATACATCAAGAACGTAATATAACCTAACCTAACCCAACCTAACATCTCGGCGGTAATATTTGACATCAATCCTGGCGTGTTGGCCTCTACGTCTCCGTGGGACCTTTATATACATCTATAACGTAATATAACCTAACCTAAACCAACCTAACATCTCGGCGATAATATTTGACCACATTCCTGGCGAGTTGGCCTCTACGTCTCCGTGGGAACTTTATATACATCAATATCGTAATATAACCTAACCTAACCCAACCTAACATCTCCGCGGTAATATTTGACCACATACCTGGCGAGTTGGCCTCTACGTCTCCGTGGGACCCTTATATACATCAATAACGTAATATAACCTAACCTAACCCAACCTAACATCTCGGCGGTAACATATGACCACATTCCTGGCTTGTTGGCCTCTATGTCTCCGCGGGACCTTTATATACATCAATAACGTAATATAACCTAACCTAACCCAACCTTTCATCTCGGCGGTAATATTTGACCACATTCCAGGCTTGTTGGCCTCTATGCCTCCGTGGGACCTTTATATACATCAATAACGTAATATAACCTAACCTAACCCAACCTAACATCTCGGCGGTAATATTTGACATCAATCCTGGCGAGTTGGCCTCTACGTCTCCGTGGGACCTTTATATACATCTATAACGTAATATAACCTAACCTAAACCAACCTAACATCTCGGCGATAATATTTGACCACATTCCTGGCTTGTTGGCCTCTACGTCTGCGCGGGACCTTTATATACATCAATAACGTAATATAACGTAACCTAACCCAACCTAAAATCTCGGCGGTAATATTTGACATCATTCCTGGCGAGTTGGCCTCTACGTCTCCGTGGGAACTTTATATACATCAATATCGTAATATAACCTAACCTAACCCAACCTAACATCTCCGCTGTAATATTTGACCACATACCTGGCGAGTTGGCCTCTACGTCTCCGTGGGACCTTCATATACATCAATAACGAAATATAACCTAACCTAACCCAACCTATCATCTCGGCGGTAATATTTGACAACATACCTGGCGAATTGGCCTCTACGTCTCCGTGTGATCTTTATATACATCAAGAACGTAATATAACATTACCTAACCCAACCTAACATCTCGGCGGTAATATTTGACCACATTCCTGGCGAGTTGGCTTCTCCGTCTCCGTGGGAACTTTATATACATCAATAACGTAATATACCCTAACCAAACCCAACCTAACTTATCGGCGGTAATAATTGAAAACATACCTGGCGAGTTGGCCTCTACGTCTCCGTAGGACCTTTATATACATCAATAACGTAATATAACTTAACCTAACCCAACCTAACATCTCCGCGGTAATAATTGACAACATACCTTGCGAGTTGGCCTCTACGTCTCCGTGGGACCTTCATATACATCAATAACGAAATATAACCTAACCTAACCCAACCTAACATCTCGGCGGTAATATTTGACAACATACCTGGCGAATTGGCCTCTACGTCTCCGTGTGATCTTTATATACATCAAGAACGTAATATAACGTAACCTAACCCAACCTACCCTCTCGGCGGTAATATTTTACAACATTCCTGTCGAGTTGGCTTCTCCGTCTCCGTGGGACCTTTATATACATCAATAACGTAATATAACCTAACCTAACCCAACCTAACATCTCGGCGGTAATATTTGACAACATTCCTGGCGAGTTGGCTTCTCCGTCTCCGTGGGACCTTTATATTCATCAATAACGTAATATACCCTAACCAAACCCAACCTAACTTATCGGCGGTAATAATTGAAAACATACCTGGCGAGTTGGCCTCTACGTCTCCGTAGGACCTTTATATACATCAATAACGTAATATAACTTAACCTAACCCAACCTAACATCTCCGCGGTAATATTTGACAACATACCTTGCGAGTTGGCCTCTACGTCTCCGTGGGACCTTCATATACATCAATAACGTAATATAACCTAACCTAACCCAACCTACCTTCTCGGCGGTAATATTTGACAACATTTCTGGCGAGTTGGCTTCTCCGTCTCCGTGGGACCTTTATATACATCAATAACGTAATATAACGTAACCTAACCCAACCTAACATCTCGGCGGTAATATTTGACATCATTCCTGGCGAGTTGGCTTCTACGTCTCCGTTTGACCATCATATACATCAATAACGTAATATAACGTAACCTAACCCAACCTAACATCACCGCGGTAATATTTGACAACATACCTTGCGAGTTGGCCTCTACGTCTCCGTGGGACCTTCATATACATCAATAACGAAATATAACCTAACCTAACCCAACCTATCATCTCGGCGGTAATATTTGACAACATACCTGGCGAATTGGCCTATACGTCTCCGTGTGATCTTTATATACATCAAGAACGTAATATAACTTAACCTAACCCAACCTAACATCTCCGCGGTAATATTTGACCACATACCTGGCGAGTTGGCCTCTACGTCTCCGTGGGACCTTCATATACAACAATAACGAAATATAACCTAACCTAACCCAACCTATCATCTCGGCGGTAATATTTGACAACATACCTGGCGAATTGGCCTCTACGTCTCCGTGTGATCTTTATATACATCAAGAACGTAATATAACATTACCTAACCCAACCTAACATCTCGGCGGTAATATTTGACCACATTCCTGGCGAGTTGGCTTCTCCGTCTCCGTGGGAACTTTATATACATCAATAACGTAATATACCCTAACCAAACCCAACCTAACTTATCGGCGGTAATAATTGAAAACATACCTGGCGAGTTGGCCTCTACGTCTCCGTAGGACCTTTATATACATCAATAACGTAATATAACTTAACCTAACCCAACCTAACATCTCCGCGGTAATATTTGACAACATACCTTGCGAGTTGGCCTCTACGTCTCCGTGGGACCTTCATATACATCAATAACCAAATATAACCTAACCTAACCCAACCTATCATCTCGGCGGCAATATTTGACAACATACCTAGCGAATTGGCCTCTACGTCTCCGTGTGATCTTTATATACATCAAGAACGTAATATAACGTAACCTAACCCAACCTACCCTCTCGGCGGTAATATTTGACAACATTCCTGGCGAGTTGGCTTCTCCGTCTCCATGGGACCTTTATATACATCAATAACGTAATATAACCTAACCTAACCCAACCTAACATCTCGGCGGTAATATTTGACAACATTCCTGGCGAGTTGGCTTCTCCGTCTCCGTGGGACCTTTATATACATCAATAACGTAATATAACCTAACCTAACCCAACCGAACATCTCGGCGGTAATATTTGACAACATACCTTGCGAGTTGGCCTCTACGTCTCCGCGGGATCTTTATATACATCAAGAACGTAATATAACCTAACCTAACCCAACCTAACATCTCGGCGGTAATATTTGACATCAATCCTGGCGTGTTGGCCTCTACGTCTCCGTGGGACCTTTATATACATCTATAACGTAATATAACCTAACCTAAACCAACCTAACATCTCGGCGATAATATTTGACCACATTCCTGGCTTGTTGGCCTCTACGTCTGCGCGGGACCTTTATATACATCAATAACGTAATATAACGTAACCTAACCCAACCTAAAATCTCGGCGGTAATATTTGACATCATTCCTGGCGAGTTGGCCTCTACGTCTCCGTGGGAACTTTATATACATCAATATCGTAATATAACCTAACCTAACCCAACCTAACATCTCCGCGGTAATATTTGACCACATACCTGGCGAGTTGGCCTCTACGTCTCCGTGGGACCCTTATATACATCAATAACGTAATATAACCTAACCTAACCCAACCTAACATCTCGGCGGTAACATATGACCACATTCCTGGCTTGTTGGCCTCTATGTCTCCGCGGGACCTTTATATACATCAATAACGTAATATAACCTAACCTAACCCAACCTTTCATCTCGGCGGTAATATTTGACCACATTCCAGGCTTGTTGGCCTCTATGCCTCCGTGGGACCTTTATATACATCAATAACGTAATATAACCTAACCTAACCCAACCTAACATCTCGGCGGTAATATTTGACATCAATCCTGGCGAGTTGGCCTCTACGTCTCCGTGGGACCTTTATATACATCTATAACGTAATATAACCTAACCTAAACCAACCTAACATCTCGGCGATAATATTTGACCACATTCCTGGCTTGTTGGCCTCTACGTCTGCGCGGGACCTTTATATACATCAATAACGTAATATAACGTAACCTAACCCAACCTAAAATCTCGGCGGTAATATTTGACATCATTCCTGGCGAGTTGGCCTCTACGTCTCCGTGGGAACTTTATATACATCAATAACGTAATATAACCTAACCTAACCCAACCTAACATCTCGGCGGTAATATTTGACAACATTCCTGCCGAGTTGGCTTCTCCGTCTCCGTGGGACCTTTATATTCATCAATAACGTAATATACCCTAACCAAACCCAACCTAACTTATCGGCGGTAATAATTGAAAACATACCTGGCGAGTTGGCCTCTACGTCTCCGTAGGACCTTTATATACATCAATAACGTAATATAACTTAACCTAACCCAACCTAACATCTCCGCGGTAATATTTGACAACATACCTTGCGAGTTGGCCTCTACGTCTCCGTGGGACCTTCATATACATCAATAACGAAATATAACCTAACCTAACCCAACCTATCATCTCGGCGGCAATATTTGACAACATACCTAGCGAATTGGCCTCTACGTCTCCGTGTGATCTTTATATACATCAAGAACGTAATATAACGTAACCTAACCCAACCTACCCTCTCGGCGGTAATATTTGACAACATTCCTGGCGAGTTGGCTTCTCCGTCTCCGTGGGACCTTTATATACATCAATAACGTAATATAACCTAACCTAACCCAACCTAACATCTCGGCGGTAATATTTGACAACATTCCTGGCTTGTTGGCCTCTACGTCTGCGTGGGACGTTTATATACTTCAAGAACGTAATATAACCTAACCTAACCCAACCTAACATCTCGGCGGTAATATTTGACCACATTCCTGGCGAGTTGGCTTCTCCGTCTCCGTGGGACCTTTATATACATCAATAACGTAATATAACCTAACCTAACCCAACCTACCTTCTCGGCGGTAATATTTGACAACATTTCTGGCGAGTTGGCTTCTCCGTCTCCGTGGGACCTTTATATACATCAATAACGTAATATAACGTAACCTAACCCAACCTAACATCTCGGCGGTAATATTTGACATCATTCCTGGCGAGTTGGCTTCTACGTCTCCGTTTGACCATCATATACATCAATAACGTAATATAACGTAACCTAACCCAACCTAACATCACCGCGGTAATATTTGACAACATACCTTGCGAGTTGGTCTCTACGTCTCCGTGGGACCTTCATATACATCAATAACGAAATATAACCTAACCTAACCCAACCTATCATCTCGGCGGTAATATTTGACAACATACCTGGCGAATTGGCCTATACGTCTCCGTGTGATCTTTATATACATCAAGAACGTAATATAACTTAACCTAACCCAACCTAACATCTCCGCGGTAATATTTGACCACATACCTGGCGAGTTGGCCTCTACGTCTCCGTGGGACCTTCATATACAACAATAACGAAATATAACCTAACCTAACCCAACCTATCATTTCGGCGGTAATATTTGACAACATACCTGGCGAATTGGCCTCTACGTCTCCGTGTGATCTTTATATACATCAAGAACGTAATATAACATAACCTAACCCAACCTATCTGCTCTGCGGTAATATTTGACAACATTCCTGGCGAGTTGGCTTCTCCGTCTCCGTGGGACCTTTATCTACATCAATAACGTAATATAACCAAACCTAACCCAACATAACTTCTCGGCGGTAATAATTGAAAACATGCCTGGCGAGTTGGCCTCTACGTCTCCGTAGGACCCTTATATACATCAATAACGTAATATAACCTATCCTAACCCAACCTAACATCTCGGCGGTAACATTTGACCACATTCCTGGCTTGTTGGCCTCTATGTCTCCGCGGGACCTTTATATACATCAATAACGTAATATAACCTAACCTAACCCAACCTTTCATCTCGGCGGTAATATTTGACCACATTCCAGGCTTGTTGGCCTCTATGCCTCCGTGGGACCTTTATATACATCAATAACGTAATATAAACTAACCTAACCCAACCTAACATCTCGGCGGTAATATTTGACATCAATCCTGGCGAGTTGGCCTCTACGTCTCCGTGGGACCTTTATATACATCTATAACGTAATATAACCTAACCTAAACCAACCTAACATCTCGGCGATAATATTTGACCACATTCCTGGCTTGTTGGCCTCTACGTCTCCGTGGGACCTTCATATACATCAATAACGAAATATAACCTAACCTAACCCAACCTATCATCTCGGCGGTAATATTTGACAACATACCTGGCGAATTGGCCTCTACGTCTCCGTGTGATCTTTATATACATCAAGAACGTAATATAACATTACCTAACCCAACCTAACAGCTCGGCGGTAATATTTGACCACATTCCTGGCGAGTTGGCTTCTCCGTCTCCGTGGGAACTTTATATACATCAATAACGTAATATACCCTAACCAAACCCAACCTAACTTATCGGCGGTAATAATTGAAAACATACCTTGCGAGTTGGCCTCTACGTCTGCGTGGGACCTTCATATACATCAATAACCAAATATAACCTAACCTAACCCAACCTATCATCTCGGCGGCAATATTTGACAACATACCTAGCGAATTGGCCTCTACGTCTCCGTGTGATCTTTATATACATCAAGAACGTAATATAACGTAACCTAACCCAACCTACCCTCTCGGCGGTAATATTTGACAACATTCCTGGCGAGTTGGCTTCTCCGTCTCCGTGGGACCTTTATATACATCAATAACGTAATATAACCTAACCTAACCCAACCTAACATCTCGGCGGTAATATTTGACAACATTCCTGGCGAGTTGGCTTCTCCGTCTCCGTGGGACCTTTATATTCATCAATAACGTAATATACCCTAACCAAACCCAACCTAACTTATCGGCGGTAATAATTGAAAACATACCTGGCGAGTTGGCCTCTACGTCTCCGTAGGACCTTTATATACATCAATAACGTAATATAACTTAACCTAACCCAACCTAACATCTCCGCGGTAATATTTGACAACATACCTTGCGAGTTGGCCTCTACGTCTCCGTGGGACCTTCATATACATCAATAACGTAATATAACCTAACCTAACCCAACCTACCTTCTCGGCGGTAATATTTGACAACATTTCTGGCGAGTTGGCTTCTCCGTCTCCGTGGGACCTTTATATACATCAATAACGTAATATAACGTAACCTAACCCAACCTAACATCTCGGCGGTAATATTTGACATCATTCCTGGCGAGTTGGCTTCTACGTCTCCGTTTGACCATCATATACATCAATAACGTAATATAACGTAACCTAACCCAACCTAACATCACCGCGGTAATATTTGACAACATACCTTGCGAGTTGGCCTCTACGTCTCCGTGGGACCTTCATATACATCAATAACGAAATATAACCTAACCTAACCCAACCTATCATCTCGGCGGTAATATTTGACAACATACCTGGCGAATTGGCCTATACGTCTCCGTGTGATCTTTATATACATCAAGAACGTAATATAACTTAACCTAACCCAACCTAACATCTCCGCGGTAATATTTGACCACATACCTGGCGAGTTGGCCTCTACGTCTCCGTGGGACCTTCATATACAACAATAACGAAATATAACCTAACCTAACCCAACCTATCATCTCGGCGGTAATATTTGACAACATACCTGGCGAATTGGCCTCTACGTCTCCGTGTGATCTTTATATACATCAAGAACGTAATATAACATTACCTAACCCAACCTAACATCTCGGCGGTAATATTTGACCACATTCCTGGCGAGTTGGCTTCTCCGTCTCCGTGGGAACTTTATATACATCAATAACGTAATATACCCTAACCAAACCCAACCTAACTTATCGGCGGTAATAATTGAAAACATACCTGGCGAGTTGGCCTCTACGTCTCCGTAGGACCTTTATATACATCAATAACGTAATATAACTTAACCTAACCCAACCTAACATCTCCGCGGTAATATTTGACAACATACCTTGCGAGTTGGCCTCTACGTCTCCGTGGGACCTTCATATACATCAATAACCAAATATAACCTAACCTAACCCAACCTATCATCTCGGCGGCAATATTTGACAACATACCTAGCGAATTGGCCTCTACGTCTCCGTGTGATCTTTATATACATCAAGAACGTAATATAACGTAACCTAACCCAACCTACCCTCTCGGCGGTAATATTTGACAACATTCCTGGCGAGTTGGCTTCTCCGTCTCCATGGGACCTTTATATACATCAATAACGTAATATAACCTAACCTAACCCAACCTAACATCTCGGCGGTAATATTTGACAACATTCCTGGCGAGTTGGCTTCTCCGTCTCCGTGGGACCTTTATATACATCAATAACGTAATATAACCTAACCTAACCCAACCGAACATCTCGGCGGTAATATTTGACAACATACCTTGCGAGTTGGCCTCTACGTCTCCGCGGGATCTTTATATACATCAAGAACGTAATATAACCTAACCTAACCCAACCTAACATCTCGGCGGTAATATTTGACATCAATCCTGGCGTGTTGGCCTCTACGTCTCCGTGGGACCTTTATATACATCTATAACGTAATATAACCTAACCTAAACCAACCTAACATCTCGGCGATAATATTTGACCACATTCCTGGCTTGTTGGCCTCTACGTCTGCGCGGGACCTTTATATACATCAATAACGTAATATAACGTAACCTAACCCAACCTAAAATCTCGGCGGTAATATTTGACATCATTCCTGGCGAGTTGGCCTCTACGTCTCCGTGGGAACTTTATATACATCAATATCGTAATATAACCTAACCTAACCCAACCTAACATCTCCGCGGTAATATTTGACCACATACCTGGCGAGTTGGCCTCTACGTCTCCGTGGGACCCTTATATACATCAATAACGTAATATAACCTAACCTAACCCAACCTAACATCTCGGCGGTAACATATGACCACATTCCTGGCTTGTTGGCCTCTATGTCTCCGCGGGACCTTTATATACATCAATAACGTAATATAACCTAACCTAACCCAACCTTTCATCTCGGCGGTAATATTTGACCACATTCCAGGCTTGTTGGCCTCTATGCCTCCGTGGGACCTTTATATACATCAATAACGTAATATAACCTAACCTAACCCAACCTAACATCTCGGCGGTAATATTTGACATCAATCCTGGCGAGTTGGCCTCTACGTCTCCGTGGGACCTTTATATACATCTATAACGTAATATAACCTAACCTAAACCAACCTAACATCTCGGCGATAATATTTGACCACATTCCTGGCTTGTTGGCCTCTACGTCTGCGCGGGACCTTTATATACATCAATAACGAAATATAACCTAACCTAACCCAACCTATCATCTCGGCGGTAATATTTGACAACATACCTGGCGAATTGGCCTCTACGTCTCCGTGTGATCTTTATATACATCAAGAACGTAATATAACATTACCTAACCCAACCTAACAGCTCGGCGGTAATATTTGACCACATTCCTGGCGAGTTGGCTTCTCCGTCTCCGTGGGAACTTTATATACATCAATAACGTAATATACCCTAACCAAACCCAACCTAACTTATCGGCGGTAATAATTGAAAACATACCTTGCGAGTTGGCCTCTACGTCTGCGTGGGACCTTCATATACATCAATAACCAAATATAACCTAACCTAACCCAACCTATCATCTCGGCGGCAATATTTGACAACATACCTAGCGAATTGGCCTCTACGTCTCCGTGTGATCTTTATATACATCAAGAACGTAATATAACGTAACCTAACCCAACCTACCCTCTCGGCGGTAATATTTGACAACATTCCTGGCGAGTTGGCTTCTCCGTCTCCGTGGGACCTTTATATACATCAATAACGTAATATAACCTAACCTAACCCAACCTAACATCTCGGCGGTAATATTTGACAACATTCCTGGCGAGTTGGCTTCTCCGTCTCCGTGGGACCTTTATATACATCAATAACGTAATATAACCTAACCTAACCCAACCGAACATCTCGGCGGTAATATTTGACAACATACCTTGCGAGTTGGCCTCTACGTCTCCGCGGGATCTTTATATACATCAAGAACGTAATATAACCTAACCTAACCCAACCTAACATCTCGGCGGTAATATTTGACATCAATCCTGGCGAGTTGGCCTCTACGTCTCCGTGGGACCTTTATATACATCTATAACGTAATATAACCTAACCTAAACCAACCTAACATCTCGGCGATAATATTTGACCACATTCCTGGCTTGTTGGCCTCTACGTCTGCGCGGGACCTTTATATACATCAATAACGTAATATAACGTAACCTAACCCAACCTAAAATCTCGGCGGTAATATTTGACATCATTCCTGGCGAGTTGGCCTCTACGTCTCCGTGGGAACTTTATATACATCAATATCGTAATATAACCTAACCTAACCCAACCTAACATCTCCGCGGTAATATTTGACCACATACCTGGCGAGTTGGCCTCTACGTCTCCGTGGGACCCTTATATACATCAATAACGTAATATAACCTAACCTAACCCAACCTAACATCTCGGCGGTAACATATGACCACAATCCTGGCTTGTTGGCCTCTATGTCTCCGCGGGACCTTTATATACATCAATAACGTAATATAACGTAACCTAACCCAACCTTTCATCTCGGCGGTAATATTTGACCACATTCCAGGCTTGTTGGCCTCTATGCCTCCGTGGGACCTTTATATACATCAATAACGTAATATAACCTAACCTAACCCAACCTAACATCTCGGCGGTAATATTTGACATCAATCCTGGCGAGTTGGCCTCTACGTCTCCGTGGGACCTTTATATACATCTATAACGTAATATAACCTAACCTAAACCAACCTAACATCTCGGCGATAATATTTGACCACATTCCTGGCTTGTTGGCCGCTACGTCTGCGCGGGACCTTTATATACATCAATAACGTAATATAACGTAACCTAACCCAACCTAAAATCTCGGCGGTAATATTTGACATCATTCCTGGCGAGTTGGCCTCTACGTCTCCGTGGGAACTTTATATACATCAATATCGTAATATAACCTAACCTAACCCAACCTAACATCTCCGCGGTAATATTTGACCACATACCTGGCGAGTTGGCCTCTACGTCTCCGTGGGACCTTCATATACATCAATAACGAAATATAACCTAACCTAACCCAACCTATCATCTCGGCGGTAATATTTGACAACATACCTGGCGAATTGGCCTCTACGTCTCCGTGTGATCTTTATATACATCAAGAACGTAATATAACATTACCTAAGCCAACCTAACATCTCGGCGGTAATATTTGACCACATTCCTGGCGAGTTGGCTTCTCCGTCTCCGTGGGAACTTTATATACATCAGTAACGTAATATACCCTAACCAAACCCAACCTAACTTATCGGCGGTAATAATTGAAAACATACCTGGCGAGTTGGCCTCTACGTCTCCGTAGGACCTTTATATACATCAATAACGTAATATAACTTAACCTAACCCAACCTAACATCTCCGCGGTAATATTTGACAACATACCTTGCGAGTTGGCCTCTACGTCTCCGTGGGACCTTCATATACATCAATAACGAAATATAACCTAACCTAACCCAACCTAACATCTCGGCGGTAATATTTGACAACATACCTGGCGAATTGGCCTCTACGTCTCCGTGTGATCTTTATATACATCAAGAACGTAATATAACGTAACCTAACCCAACCTACCCTCTCGGCGGTAATATTTTACAACATTCCTGTCGAGTTGGCTTCTCCGTCTCCGTGGGACCTTTATATACATCAATAACGTAATATAACCTAACCTAACCCAACCTAACATCTCGGCGGTAATATTTGACAACATTCCTGGCGAGTTGGCTTCTCCGTCTCCGTAGGACCTTTATATTCATCAATAACGTAATATAACCTAACCTAACCCAACCTAACATCTCGGCGGTAATATTTGACCACATTCCTGGCTTGTTGGCTTCTATTTCTCCGTGGGACCTTTATATACATCAATAACGTAATATAACCTAACCTAACCCAACCTTTCATTTCGGCGGTAATATTTGACCACATTCCAGGCTTGTTGGCCTCTATGCCTCCGTGGGACCTTTATATACATCAATAACGTAATATAACCTAACCTAACCCAACCTAACATCTCGGCGGTAATATTTGACCTCATTCCTGGCTTGTTGGCTTCTATTTCTCCGTGGGCCCTTTATATACATCAATAACGTAATATAACCTAACCTAACCCAACCTTTCATTTCGGCGGTAATATTTGACCACATTCCAGGCTTGTTGGCCTCTATGCCTCCGTGGGACCTTTATATACATCAATAACGTAATATAACGTAACCTAACCCAACCTATCATCTCGGCGGTAATATTTGACATCATTCCTGGCGAGTTGGCCTCTACGTCTCCGTGGGAACTTTATATACATCAATAACGAAATATAACCTAACCTAATCCAACATAACATCTCGCCGGTAATATTTGACAACATTCCTTTCGAGTTGGCCTCTAGGTCTCCGTGGGAACTTTATATACATCAATAACGTAATATACCCTAACCAAACCCAACCTAACTTATCGGCGGTAATAATTGAAAACATACCTGGCGAGTTGGCCTCTACGTCTCCGTAGGACCTTTATATACATCAATAACGTAATATAACTTAACCTAACCCAACCTAACATCTCCGCGGTAATATTTGACAACATACCTTGCGAGTTGGCCTCTACGTCTCCGTGGGACCTTCATATACATCAATAACGAAATATAACCTAACCTAACCCAACCTAACATCTCGGCGGTAATATTTGACAACATACCTGGCGAATTGGCCTCTACGTCCCCGTGTGATCTTTATATACATAAAGAACGTAATATAACGTAACCTAACCCAACCTACCCTCTCGGCGGTAATATTTTACAACATTCCTGTCGAGTTGGCTTCTCCGTCTCCGTGGGACCTTTATATACATCAATAACGTAATATAACCTAACCTAACCCAACCTAACATCTCGGCGGTAATATTTGACAACATTCCTGGCTTGTTGGCCTCTATGTCTCCGCGGGACCTTTATATTCATCAATAACGTAATATAACCTAACCTAACCCAACCTAACATCTCGGCGGTAATATTTGACCTCATTCCTGGCTTGTTGGCTTCTATTTCTCCGTGGGCCCTTTATATACATCAATAACGTAATATAACCTAACCTAACCCAACCTTTCATTTCGGCGGTAATATTTGACCACATTCCAGGCTTGTTGGCCTCTATGCCTCCGTGGGACCTTTATATACATCAATAACGTAATATAACGTAACCTAACCCAACCTAAAATCTCGGCGGTAATATTTGACATCATTCCTGGCGAGTTGGCCTCTACGTCTCCGTGGGAACTTTATATACATCAATAACGAAATATAACCTAACCTAATCCAACCTAACATCTCGCCGGTAATATTTGACAACATTCCTTTCGAGTTGGCCTCTAGGTCTCCGTTTGACCTTCATATACATGAATAACGTAATATTACCTAACGTAACCCAACCTATCATCTCGACGGTAGTATTTGACAACATTCCTGACTTGTTGGCATCTACGTCTGCGTGGGACCTTTATATACTTCAAGAACGTAATATAACCTAACCTAACCCAACCTAACATCTCGGCGGTAATATTTGACAACATTCCTGGCTTGTTGGCATCTACGTCTGCGTGGGACGTTTATATACTTCAAGAACGTAATATAACCTAACCTAACCCAACCTAAAATCTCGGCGGTAATATTTGACATCATTCCTGGCGAGTTGGCCTCTACGTCTCCGTGGGAACTTTATATACATCAATATCGTAATATAACCTAACCTAACCCAACCTAACATCTCCGCGGTAATATTTGACCACATACCTTGCGAGTTGGCCTCTACGTCTCCGTGGGACCCTTATATACATCAATAACGTAATATAACCTAACCTAACCCAACCTAACATCTCGGCGGTAACATTTGACCACATTCCTGGCTTGTTGGCCTCTATGTCTCCGCGGGACCTTTATATACATCAATAACGTAATATAACCTAACCTAACCCAACCTTTCATCTCGGCGGTAATATTTGACCACATTCCAGGCTTGTTGGCCTCTATGCCACCGTGGGACCTTTATATACATCAATAACGTAATATAACCTAACCTAACCCAACCTAACATCTCGGCGGTAATATTTGACATCAATCCTGGCGAGTTGGCCTCTACGTCTCCGTGGGACCTTTATATACATCTATAACGTAATATAACCTAACCTAAACCAACCTAACGTCTCGGCGATAATATTTGACCACATTCCTGGCTTGTTGGCCTCTACGTCTGCGCGGGACCTTTATATACATCAATAACGTAATATAACGTAACCTAACCCAACCTAAAATCTCGGCGGTAATATTTGACATCATTCCTGGCGAGTTGGCCTCTACGTCTCCGTGGGAACTTTATATACATCAATATCGTAATATAACCTAACCTAACCCAACCTAACATCTCCGCGGTAATATTTGACCACATACCTTGCGAGTTGGCCTCTACGTCTCCGTGGGACCCTTATATACATCAATAACGTAATATAACCTAACCTAACCCAACCTAACATCTCGGCGGTAACATTTGACCACATTCCTGGCTTGTTGGCCTCTATGTCTCCGCGGGACCTTTATATACATCAATAACGTAATATAACCTAACCTAACCCAACCTTTCATCTCGGCGGTAATATTTGACCACATTCCAGGCTTGTTGGCCTCTATGCCTCCGTGGGACCTTTATATACATCAATAACGTAATATAACCTAACCTAACCCAACCTAACATCTCGGCGGTAATATTTGACATCAATCCTGGCGAGTTGGCCTCTACGTCTCCGTGGGACCTTTATATACATCTATAACGTAATATAACCTAACCTAAACCAACCTAACGTCTCGGCGATAATATTTGACCACATTCCTGGCTTGTTGGCCTCTACGTCTGCGCGGGACCTTTATATACATCAATAACGTAATATAACGTAACCTAACCCAACCTAAAATCTCGGCGGTAATATTTGACATCATTCCTGGCGAGTTGGCCTCTACGTCTCCGTGGGAACTTTATATACATCAATATCCTAATATAACCTAACCTAACCCAACCTAACATCTCCGCGGTAATATTTGACCACATACCTGGCGAGTTGGCCTCTACGTCTCCGTGGGACCTTCATATACATCAATAACGAAATATAACCTAACCTAACCCAACCTATCATCTCGGCGGTAATATTTGACAACATACCTGGCGAATTGGCCTCTACGTCTCCGTTTGATCTTTATATACATCAAGAACGTAATATAACATTACCTAACCCAACCTAACATCTCGGCGGTAATATTTGACCACATTCCTGGCGAGTTGGCTTCTCCGTCTCCGTGGGAACTTTATATACATCAATAACGTAATATACCCTAACCAAACCCAACCTAACTTATCGGCGGTAATAATTGAAAACATACCTGGCGAGTTGGCCTCTACGTCTCCGTAGGACCTTTATATACATCAATAACGTAATATAACTTAACCTAACCCAACCTAACATCTCCGCGGTAATATTTGACAACATACCTTGCGAGTTGGCCTCTACGTCTCCGTGGGACCTTCATATACATCAATAACGAAATATAACCTAACCTAACCCAACCTATCATCTCGGCGGTAATATTTGACAACATACCTGGCGAATTGGCCTCTACGTCTCCGTGTGATCTTTATATACATCAAGAACGTAATATAACGTAACCTAACCCAACCTACCCTCTCGGCGGTAATATTTGACAACATTCCTGGCGAGTTGGCTTCTCCGTCTCCGTGGGACCTTTATATACATCAATAACGTAATATAACCTAACCTAACCCAACCTAACATCTCGGCGGTAATATTTGACAACATTCCTGGCGAGTTGGCTTCTCCGTCTCCGTGGGACCTTTATATACATCAATAACGTAATATAACCTAACCTAACCCAACCGAACATCTCGGTGGTAATATTTGACAACATACCTTGCGAGTTGGCCTCTACGTCTCCGCGGGATCTTTATATACATCAAGAACGTAATATAACCTAACCTAACCCAACCTAACATCTCGGCGGTAATATTTGACCACATTCCTGGCGAGTTGGCTTCTCCGTCTCCGTGGGACCTTTATATACATTAATAACGTAATATAACCTAACGTAACCCAACCTAACATCTCGGCGGTAATATTTGACCACATTCCTGGCTTGTTGGCTTCTATTTCTCCGCGGGACCTTTATATACATCAATAACGTAATATAACCTAACCTAACCCAACCTTTCATCTCGGCGGTAATATTTGACCACATTCCTGGCTTGTTGGCCTCTACGTCTGCGCGGGACCTTTATATACATCAATAACGTAATATAACGTAACCTAACCCAACCTAAAATCTCGGCGGTAATATTTGACATCATTCCTGGCGAGTTGGCCTCTACGTCTCCGTGGGAACTTTATATACATCAATATCGTAATATAACCTAACCTAACCCAACCTAACATCTCCGCGGTAATATTTGACCACATACCTGTCGAGTTGGCCTCTACGTCTCCGTGGGACCCTTATATACATCAATAACGTAATATAACCTAACCTAACCCAACCTAACATCTCGGCGGTAACATTTGACCACATTCCTGGCTTGTTGGCCTCTATGTCTCCGCGGGACCTTTATATACATCAATAACGTAATATAACCTAACCTAACCCAACCTTTCATCTCGGCGGTAATATTTGACCACATTCCAGGCTTGTTGGCCTCTATGCCTCCGTGGGACCTTTATATACATCAATAACGTAATATAACCTAACCTAACCCAACCGAACATCTCGGCGGTAATATTTGACAACATACCTTGCGAGTTGGCCTCTACGTCTCCGCGGGATCTTTATATACATCAAGAACGTAATATAACCTAACCTAACCCAACCTAACATCTCGGCGGTAATATTTGACATCAATCCTGGCGAGTTGGCCTCTACGTCTCCGTGGGACCTTTATATACATCTATAACGTAATATAACCTAACCTAAACCAACCTAACATCTCGGCGATAATATTTGACCACATTCCTGGCTTGTTGGCCTCTACGTCTGCGCGGGACCTTTATATACATCAATAACGTAATATAACGTAACCTAACCCAACCTAAAATCTCGGCGGTAATATTTGACATCATTCCTGGCGAGTTGGCCTCTACGTCTCCGTGGGAACTTTATATACATCAATATCGTAATATAACCTAACCTAACCCAACCTAACATCTCCGCGGTAATATTTGACCACATACCTGGCGAGTTGGCCTCTACGTCTCCGTGGGACCCTTATATACATCAATAACGTAATATAACCTAACCTAACCCAACCTAACATCTCGGCGGTAACATATGACCACAATCCTGGCTTGTTGGCCTCTATGTCTCCGCGGGACCTTTATATACATCAATAACGTAATATAACGTAACCTAACCCAACCTTTCATCTCGGCGGTAATATTTGACCACATTCCAGGCTTGTTGGCCTCTATGCCTCCGTGGGACCTTTATATACATCAATAACGTAATATAACCTAACCTAACCCAACCTAACATCTCGGCGGTAATATTTGACATCAATCCTGGCGAGTTGGCCTCTACGTCTCCGTGGGACCTTTATATACATCTATAACGTAATATAACCTAACCTAAACCAACCTAACATCTCGGCGATAATATTTGACCACATTCCTGGCTTGTTGGCCGCTACGTCTGCGCGGGACCTTTATATACATCAATAACGTAATATAACGTAACCTAACCCAACCTAAAATCTCGGTGGTAATATTTGACATCATTCCTGGCGAGTTGGCCTCTACGTCTCCGTGGGAACTTTATATACATCAATATCGTAATATAACCTAACCTAACCCAACCTAACATCTCCGCGGTAATATTTGACCACATACCTGGCGAGTTGGCCTCTACGTCTCCGTGGGACCTTCATATACATCAATAACGAAATATAACCTAACCTAACCCAACCTATCATCTCGGCGGTAATATTTGACAACATACCTGGCGAATTGGCCTCTACGTCTCCGTGTGATCTTTATATACATCAAGAACGTAATATAACATTACCTAACCCAACCTAACATCTCGGCGGTAATATTTGACCACATTCCTGGCGAGTTGGCTTCTCCGTCTCCGTGGGAACTTTATATACATCAGTAACGTAATATACCCTAACCAAACCCAACCTAACTTATCGGCGGTAATAATTGAAAACATACCTGGCGAGTTGGCCTCTACGTCTCCGTAGGACCTTTATATACATCAATAACGTAATATAACTTAACCTAACCCAACCTAACATCTCCGCGGTAATATTTGACAACATACCTTGCGAGTTGGCCTCTACGTCTCCGTGGGAACTTCATATACATCAATAACGAAATATAACCTAACCTAACCCAACCTAACATCTCGGCGGTAATATTTGACAACATACCTGGCGAATTGGCCTCTACGTCTCCGTGTGATCTTTATATACATCAAGAACGTAATATAACGTAACCTAACCCAACCTACCCTCTCGGCGGTAATATTTTACAACATTCCTGTCGAGTTGGCTTCTCCGTCTCCGTGGGACCTTTATATACATCAATAACGTAATATAACCTAACCTAACCCAACCTAACATCTCGGCGGTAATATTTGACAACATTCCTGGCGAGTTGGCTTCTCCGTCTCCGTGGGACCTTTATATTCATCAATAACGTAATATAACCTAACCTAACCCAACCTAACATCTCGGCGGTAATATTTGACCACATTCCTGGCTTGTTGGCTTCTATTTCTCCGTGGGCCCTTTATATACATCAATAACGTAATATAACCTAACCTAACCCAACCTTTCATTTCGGCGGTAATATTTGACCACATTCCAGGCTTGTTGGCCTCTATGCCTCCGTGGGACCTTTATATACATCAATAACGTAATATAACGTAACCTAACCCAACCTAAAATCTCGGCGGTAATATTTGACATCATTCCTGGCGAGTTGGCCTCTACGTCTCCGTGGGAACTTTATATACATCAATAACGAAATATAACCTAACCTAATCCAACCTAACATCTCGCCGGTAATATTTGACAACATTCCTTTCGAGTTGGCCTCTAGGTCTCCGTTTGACCTTCATATACATGAATAACGTAATATTACCTAACGTAACCCAACCTATCATCTCGACGGTAGTATTTGACAACATTCCTGGCTTGTTGGCATCTACGTCTGCGTGGGACCTTTATATACTTCAAGAACGTAATATAACCTAACCTAACCCAACCTAACATCTCGGCGGTAATATTTGACAACATTCCTGGCTTGTTGGCATCTACGTCTGCGTGGGACGTTTATATACTTCAAGAACGTAATATAACCTAACCTAACCCAACCTAAAATCTCGGCGGTAATATTTGACATCATTCCTGGCGAGTTGGCCTCTACGTCTCCGTGGGAACTTTATATACATCAATATCGTAATATAACCTAACCTAACCCAACCTAACATCTCCGCGGTAATATTTGACCACATACCTTGCGAGTTGGCCTCTACGTCTCCGTGGGACCCTTATATACATCAATAACGTAATATAACCTAACCTAACCCAACCTAACATCTCGGCGGTAACATTTGACCACATTCCTGGCTTGTTGGCCTCTATGTCTCCGCGGGACCCTTATATACATCAATAACGTAATATAACCTAACCTAACCCAACCTAACATCTCGGCGGTAACATATGACCACAATCCTGGCTTGTTGGCCTCTATGTCTCCGCGGGACCTTTATATACATCAATAACGTAATATAACGTAACCTAACCCAACCTTTCATCTCGGCGGTAATATTTGACCACATTCCAGGCTTGTTGGCCTCTATGCCTCCGTGGGACCTTTATATACATCAATAACGTAATATAACCTAACCTAACCCAACCTAACATCTCGGCGGTAATATTTGACATCAATCCTTTCGAGTTGGCCTCTAGGTCTCCGTTTGACCTTCATATACATGAATAACGTAATATTACCTAACGTAACCCAACCTATCATCTCGACGGTAGTATTTGACAACATTCCTGACTTGTTGGCATCTACGTCTGCGTGGGACCTTTATATACTTCAAGAACGTAATATAACCTAACCTAACCCAACCTAACATCTCGGCGGTAATATTTGACAACATTCCTGGCTTGTTGGCATCTACGTCTGCGTGGGACGTTTATATACTTCAAGAACGTAATATAACCTAACCTAACCCAACCTAAAATCTCGGCGGTAATATTTGACATCATTCCTGGCGAGTTGGCCTCTACGTCTCCGTGGGAACTTTATATACATCAATATCGTAATATAACCTAACCTAACCCAACCTAACATCTCCGCGGTAATATTTGACCACATACCTTGCGAGTTGGCCTCTACGTCTCCGTGGGACCCTTATATACATCAATAACGTAATATAACCTAACCTAACCCAACCTAACATCTCGGCGGTAACATTTGACCACATTCCTGGCTTGTTGGCCTCTATGTCTCCGCGGGACCTTTATATACATCAATAACGTAATATAACCTAACCTAACCCAACCTTTCATCTCGGCGGTAATATTTGACCACATTCCAGGCTTGTTGGCCTCTATGCCACCGTGGGACCTTTATATACATCAATAACGTAATATAACCTAACCTAACCCAACCTAACATCTCGGCGGTAATATTTGACATCAATCCTGGCGAGTTGGCCTCTACGTCTCCGTGGGACCTTTATATACATCTATAACGTAATATAACCTAACCTAAACCAACCTAACGTCTCGGCGATAATATTTGACCACATTCCTGGCTTGTTGGCCTCTACGTCTGCGCGGGACCTTTATATACATCAATAACGTAATATAACGTAACCTAACCCAACCTAAAATCTCGGCGGTAATATTTGACATCATTCCTGGCGAGTTGGCCTCTACGTCTCCGTGGGAACTTTATATACATCAATATCGTAATATAACCTAACCTAACCCAACCTAACATCTCCGCGGTAATATTTGACCACATACCTTGCGAGTTGGCCTCTACGTCTCCGTGGGACCCTTATATACATCAATAACGTAATATAACCTAACCTAACCCAACCTAACATCTCGGCGGTAACATTTGACCACATTCCTGGCTTGTTGGCCTCTATGTCTCCGCGGGACCTTTATATACATCAATAACGTAATATAACCTAACCTAACCCAACCTTTCATCTCGGCGGTAATATTTGACCACATTCCAGGCTTGTTGGCCTCTATGCCTCCGTGGGACCTTTATATACATCAATAACGTAATATAACCTAACCTAACCCAACCTAACATCTCGGCGGTAATATTTGACATCAATCCTGGCGAGTTGGCCTCTACGTCTCCGTGGGACCTTTATATACATCTATAACGTAATATAACCTAACCTAAACCAACCTAACGTCTCGGCGATAATATTTGACCACATTCCTGGCTTGTTGGCCTCTACGTCTGCGCGGGACCTTTATATACATCAATAACGTAATATAACGTAACCTAACCCAACCTAAAATCTCGGCGGTAATATTTGACATCATTCCTGGCGAGTTGGCCTCTACGTCTCCGTGGGAACTTTATATACATCAATATCCTAATATAACCTAACCTAACCCAACCTAACATCTCCGCGGTAATATTTGACCACATACCTGGCGAGTTGGCCTCTACGTCTCCGTGGGACCTTCATATACATCAATAACGAAATATAACCTAACCTAACCCAACCTATCATCTCGGCGGTAATATTTGACAACATACCTGGCGAATTGGCCTCTACGTCTCCGTGTGATCTTTATATACATCAAGAACGTAATATAACATTACCTAACCCAACCTAACATCTCGGCGGTAATATTTGACCACATTCCTGGCGAGTTGGCTTCTCCGTCTCCGTGGGAACTTTATATACATCAATAACGTAATATACCCTAACCAAACCCAACCTAACTTATCGGCGGTAATAATTGAAAACATACCTGGCGAGTTGGCCTCTACGTCTCCGTAGGACCTTTATATACATCAATAACGTAATATAACTTAACCTAACCCAACCTAACATCTCCGCGGCAATATTTGACAACATACCTTGCGAGTTGGCCTCTACGTCTCCGTGGGACCTTCATATACATCAATAACGAAATATAACCTAACCTAACCCAACCTATCATCTCGGCGGTAATATTTGACAACATACCTGGCGAATTGGCCTCTACGTCTCCGTGTGATCTTTATATACATCAAGAACGTAATATAACGTAACCTAACCCAACCTACCCTCTCGGCGGTAATATTTGACAACATTCCTGGCGAGTTGGCTTCTCCGTCTCCGTGGGACCTTTATATACATCAATAACGTAATATAACCTAACCTAACCCAACCTAACATCTCGGCGGTAATATTTGACAACATTCCTGGCGAGTTGGCTTCTCCGTCTCCGTGGGACCTTTATATACATCAATAACGTAATATAACCTAACCTAACCCAACCGAACATCTCGGTGGTAATATTTGACAACATACCTTGCGAGTTGGCCTCTACGTCTCCGCGGGATCTTTATATACATCAAGAACGTAATATAACCTAACCTAACCCAACCTAACATCTCGGCGGTAATATTTGACCACATTCCTGGCGAGTTGGCTTCTCCGTCTCCGTGGGACCTTTATATACATTAATAACGTAATATAACCTAACGTAACCCAACCTAACATCTCGGCGGTAATATTTGACCACATTCCTGGCTTGTTGGCTTCTATTTCTCCGCGGGACCTTTATATACATCAATAACGTAATATAACCTAACCTAACCCAACCTTTCATCTCGGCGGTAATATTTGACCACATTCCTGGCTTGTTGGCCTCTACGTCTGCGCGGGACCTTTATATACATCAATAACGTAATATAACGTAACCTAACCCAACCTAAAATCTCGGCGGTAATATTTGACATCATTCCTGGCGAGTTGGCCTCTACGTCTCCGTGGGAACTTTATATACATCAATATCGTAATATAACCTAACCTAACCCAACCTAACATCTCCGCGGTAATATTTGACCACATACCTGTCGAGTTGGCCTCTACGTCTCCGTGGGACCCTTATATACATCAATAACGTAATATAACCTAACCTAACCCAACCTAACATCTCGGCGGTAACATTTGACCACATTCCTGGCTTGTTGGCCTCTATGTCTCCGCGGGACCTTTATATACATCAATAACGTAATATAACCTAACCTAACCCAACCTTTCATCTCGGCGGTAATATTTGACCACATTCCAGGCTTGTTGGCCTCTATGCCTCCGTGGGACCTTTATATACATCAATAACGTAATATAACCTAACCTAACCCAACCGAACATCTCGGCGGTAATATTTGACAACATACCTTGCGAGTTGGCCTCTACGTCTCCGCGGGATCTTTATATACATCAAGAACGTAATATAACCTAACCTAACCCAACCTAACATCTCGGCGGTAATATTTGACATCAATCCTGGCGAGTTGGCCTCTACGTCTCCGTGGGACCTTTATATACATCTATAACGTAATATAACCTAACCTAAACCAACCTAACATCTCGGCGATAATATTTGACCACATTCCTGGCTTGTTGGCCTCTACGTCTGCGCGGGACCTTTATATACATCAATAACGTAATATAACGTAACCTAACCCAACCTAAAATCTCGGCTGTAATATTTGACATCATTCCTGGCGAGTTGGCCTCTACGTCTCCGTGGGAACTTTATATACATCAATATCGTAATATAACCTAACCTAACCCAACCTAACATCTCCGCGGTAATATTTGACCACATACCTGGCGAGTTGGCCTCTACGTCTCCGTGGGACCCTTATATACATCAATAACGTAATATAACCTAACCTAACCCAACCTAACATCTCGGCGGTAACATATGACCACAATCCTGGCTTGTTGGCCTCTATGTCTCCGCGGGACCTTTATATACATCAATAACGTAATATAACGTAACCTAACCCAACCTTTCATCTCGGCGGTAATATTTGACCACATTCCAGGCTTGTTGGCCTCTATGCCTCCGTGGGACCTTTATATACATCAATAACGTAATATAACCTAACCTAACCCAACCTAACATCTCGGCGGTAATATTTGACATCAATCCTGGCGAGTTGGCCTCTACGTCTCCGTGGGACCTTTATATACATCTATAACGTAATATAACCTAACCTAAACCAACCTAACATCTCGGCGATAATATTTGACCACATTCCTGGCTTGTTGGCCGCTACGTCTGCGCGGGACCTTTATATACATCAATAACGTAATATAACGTAACCTAACCCAACCTAAAATCTCGGCGGTAATATTTGACATCATTCCTGGCGAGTTGGCCTCTACGTCTCCGTGGGAACTTTATATACATCAATATCGTAATATAACCTAACCTAACCCAACCTAACATCTCCGCGGTAATATTTGACCACATACCTGGCGAGTTGGCCTCTACGTCTCCGTGGGACCTTCATATACATCAATAACGAAATATAACCTAACCTAACCCAACCTATCATCTCGGCGGTAATATTTGACAACATACCTGGCGAATTGGCCTCTACGTCTCCGTGTGATCTTTATATACATCAAGAACGTAATATAACATTACCTAACCCAACCTAACATCTCGGCGGTAATATTTGACCACATTCCTGGCGAGTTGGCTTCTCCGTCTCCGTGGGAACTTTATATACATCAGTAACGTAATATACCCTAACCAAACCCAACCTAACTTATCGGCGGTAATAATTGAAAACATACCTGGCGAGTTGGCCTCTACGTCTCCGTAGGACCTTTATATACATCAATAACGTAATATAACTTAACCTAACCCAACCTAACATCTCCGCGGTAATATTTGACAACATACCTTGCGAGTTGGCCTCTACGTCTCCGTGGGACCTTCATATACATCAATAACGAAATATAACCTAACCTAACCCAACCTAACATCTCGGCGGTAATATTTGACAACATACCTGGCGAATTGGCCTCTACGTCTCCGTGTGATCTTTATATACATCAAGAACGTAATATAACGTAACCTAACCCAACCTACCCTCTCGGCGGTAATATTTTACAACATTCCTGTCGAGTTGGCTTCTCCGTCTCCGTGGGACCTTTATATACATCAATAACGTAATATAACCTAACCTAACCCAACCTAACATCTCGGCGGTAATATTTGACAACATTCCTGGCGAGTTGGCTTCTCCGTCTCCGTGGGACCTTTATATTCATCAATAACGTAATATAACCTAACCTAACCCAACCTAACATCTCGGCGGTAATATTTGACCACATTCCTGGCTTGTTGGCTTCTATTTCTCCGTGGGCCCTTTATATACATCAATAACGTAATATAACCTAACCTAACCCAACCTTTCATTTCGGCGGTAATATTTGACCACATTCCAGGCTTGTTGGCCTCTATGCCTCCGTGGGACCTTTATATACATCAATAACGTAATATAACGTAACCTAACCCAACCTAAAATCTCGGCGGTAATATTTGACATCATTCCTGGCGAGTTGGCCTCTACGTCTCCGTGGGAACTTTATATACATCAATAACGAAATATAACCTAACCTAATCCAACCTAACATCTCGCCGGTAATATTTGACAACATTCCTTTCGAGTTGGCCTCTAGGTCTCCGTTTGACCTTCATATACATGAATAACGTAATATTACCTAACGTAACCCAACCTATAATCTCGACGGTAGTATTTGACAACATTCCTGGCTTGTTGGCATCTACGTCTGCGTGGGACCTTTATATACTTCAAGAACGTAATATAACCTAACCTAACCCAACCTAACATCTCGGCGGTAATATTTGACAACATTCCTGGCTTGTTGGCATCTACGTCTGCGTGGGACGTTTATATACTTCAAGAACGTAATATAACCTAACCTAACCCAACCTAAAATCTCGGCGGTAATATTTGACATCATTCCTGGCGAGTTGGCCTCTACGTCTCCGTGGGAACTTTATATACATCAATATCGTAATATAACCTAACCTAACCCAACCTAACATCTCCGCGGTAATATTTGACCACATACCTTGCGAGTTGGCCTCTACGTCTCCGTGGGACCCTTATATACATCAATAACGTAATATAACCTAACCTAACCCAACCTAACATCTCGGCGGTAACATTTGACCACATTCCTGGCTTGTTGGCCTCTATGTCTCCGCGGGACCTTTATATACATCAATAACGTAATATAACCTAACCTAACCCAACCTTTCATCTCGGCGGTAATATTTGACCACATTCCAGGCTTGTTGGCCTCTATGCCTCCGTGGGACCTTTATATACATCAATAACGTAATATAACCTAACCTAACCCAACCTAACATCTCGGCGGTAATATTTGACATCAATCCTGGCGAGTTGGCCTCTACGTCTCCGTGGGACCTTTATATACATCTATAACGTAATATAACCTAACCTAAACCAACCTAACGTCTCGGCGATAATATTTGACCACATTCCTGGCTTGTTGGCCTCTACGTCTGCGCGGGACCTTTATATACATCAATAACGTAATATAACGTAACCTAACCCAACCTAAAATCTCGGCGGTAATATTTGACATCATTCCTGGCGAGTTGGCCTCTACGTCTCCGTGGGAACTTTATATACATCAATATCCTAATATAACCTAACCTAACCCAACCTAACATCTCCGCGGTAATATTTGACCACATACCTGGCGAGTTGGCCTCTACGTCTCCGTGGGACCTTCATATACATCAATAACGAAATATAACCTAACCTAACCCAACCTATCATCTCGGCGGTAATATTTGACAACATACCTGGCGAATTGGCCTCTACGTCTCCGTGTGATCTTTATATACATCAAGAACGTAATATAACATTACCTAACCCAACCTAACATCTCGGCGGTAATATTTGACCACATTCCTGGCGAGTTGGCTTCTCCGTCTCCGTGGGAACTTTACATACATCAATAACGTAATATACCCTAACCAAACCCAACCTAACTTATCGGCGGTAATAATTGAAAACATACCTGGCGAGTTGGCCTCTACGTCTCCGTAGGACCTTTATATACATCAATAACGTAATATAACTTAACCTAACCCAACCTAACATCTCCGCGGCAATATTTGACAACATACCTTGCGAGTTGGCCTCTACGTCTCCGTGGGACCTTCATATACATCAATAACGAAATATAACCTAACCTAACCCAACCTATCATCTCGGCGGTAATATTTGACAACATACCTGGCGAATTGGCCTCTACGTCTCCGTGTGATCTTTATATACATCAAGAACGTAATATAACGTAACCTAACCCAACCTACCCTCTCGGCGGTAATATTTGACAACATTCCTGGCGAGTTGGCTTCTCCGTCTCCGTGGGACCTTTATATACATCAATAACGTAATATAACCTAACCTAACCCAACCTAACATCTCGGCGGTAATATTTGACCACATTCCTGGCGAGTTGGCTTCTCCGTCTCCGTGGGACCTTTATATACATTAATAACGTAATATAACCTAACCTAACCCAACCTAACATCTCGGCGGTAATATTTGACCACATTCCTGGCTTGTTGGCTTCTATTTCTCCGCGGGACCTTTATATACATCAATAACGTAATATAACCTAACCTAACCCAACCTTTCATCTCGGCGGTAATATTTGACCACATTCCTGGCTTGTTGGCCTCTACGTCTGCGCGGGACCTTTATATACATCAATAACGTAATATAACATAACCTAACCCAACCTAAAATCTCGGCGGTAATATTTGACATCATTCCTGGCGAGTTGGCCTCTACGTCTCCGTGGGAACTTTATATACATCAATATCGTAATATAACCTAACCTAACCCAACCTAACATCTCCGCGGTAATATTTGACCACATACCTGGCGAGTTGGCCTCTACGTCTCCGTGGGACCTTTATATACATCTATAACGTAATATAACCTAACCTAAACCAACCTAACATCTCGGCGATAATATTTGACCACATTCCTGGCTTGTTGGCCTCTACGTCTGCGCGGGACCTTTATATACATCAATAACGTAATATAACGTAACCTAACCCAACCTAAAATCTCGGCGGTAATATTTGACATCATTCCTGGCGAGTTGGCCTCTACGTCTCCGTGGGAACTTTATATACATCAATAACGTAATATACCCTAACCAAACCCAACCTAACTTATCGGCGGTAATAATTGAAAACATACCTGGCGAGTTGGCCTCTACGTCTCCGTAGGACCTTTATATACATCAATAACGTAATATAACTTAACCTAACCCAACCTAACATCTCCGCGGCAATATTTGACAACATACCTTGCGAGTTGGCCTCTACGTCTCCGTGGGACCTTCATATACATCAATAACGAAATATAACCTAACCTAACCCAACCTATCATCTCGGCGGTAATATTTGACAACATACCTGGCGAATTGGCCTCTACGTCTCCGTGTGATCTTTATATACATCAAGAACGTAATATAACGTAACCTAACCCAACCTACCCTCTCGGCGGTAATATTTGACAACATTCCTGGCGAGTTGGCTTCTCCGTCTCCGTGGGACCTTTATATACATCAATAACGTAATATAACCTAACCTAACCCAACCTAACATCTCGGCGGTAATATTTGACAACATTCCTGGCGAGTTGGCTTCTCCGTCTCCGTGGGACCTTTATATACATCAATAACGTAATATAACCTAACCTAACCCAACCGAACATCTCGGCGGTAATATTTGACAACATACCTTGCGAGTTGGCCTCTACGTCTCCGCGGGATCTTTATATACATCAAGAACGTAATATAACCTAACCTAACCCAACCTAACATCTCGGCGGTAATATTTGACCACATTCCTGGCGAGTTGGCTTCTCCGTCTCCGTGGGACCTTTATATACATCAATAACGTAATATAACCTAACCTAACCCAACCTAACATCTCGGCGGTAATATTTGACCACATTCCTGGCTTGTTGGCTTCTATTTCTCCGCGGGACCTTTATATACATCAATAACGTAATATAACCTAACCTAACCCAACCTTTCATCTCGGCGGTAATATTTGACCACATTCCAGGCTTGTTGGCCTCTATGCCTCCGTGGGACCTTTATATACATCAATAACGTAATATAACCTAACCTAACCCAACCTAACATCTCGGCGGTAATATTTGACATTAATCCTGGCGAGTTGGCCTCTACGTCTCCGTGGGACCTTTATATACATCTATAACGTAATATAACCTAACCTGAACCAACCTAACATCTCGGCTATAATATTTGACCACATTCCTGGCTTGTTGGCCTCTACGTCTCCGCCGGACCTTTATATACATCAATAACGTAATATAACGTAACCTAACCCAACCTAAAATCTCGGCGGTAATATTTGACCACATACCTGGCGAGTTGGCCTCTACGTCTCCGTGGGACCTTTATATACATCTATAACGTAATATAACCTAACCTAAACCAACCTAACATCTCGGCGATAATATTTGACCACATTCCTGGCTTGTTGGCCTCTACGTCTGCGCGGGACCTTTATATACATCAATAACGTAATATAACGTAACCTAACCCAACCTAAAATCTCGGCGGTAATATTTGACATCATTCCTGGCGAGTTGGCCTCTACGTCTCCGTGGGAACTTTATATACATCAATAACGTAATATACCCTAACCAAACCCAACCTAACTTATCGGCGGTAATAATTGAAAACATGCCTGGCGAGTTGGCCTCTACGTCTCCGTAGGACCTTTATATACATCAATAACGTAATATAACTTAACCTAACCCAACCTAACATCTCCGCGGCAATATTTGACAACATACCTTGCGAGTTGGCCTCTACGTCTCCGTGGGACCTTCATATACATCAATAACGAAATATAACCTAACCTAACCTAACCTATCATCTCGGCGGTAATATTTGACAACATACCTGGCGAATTGGCCTCTACGTCTCCGTGTGATCTTTATATACATCAAGAACGTAATATAACGTAACCTAACCCAACCTACCCTCTCGGCGGTAATATTTGACAACATTCCTGGCGAGTTGGCTTCTCCGTCTCCGTGGGACCTTTATATACATCAATAACGTAATATAACTTAACCTAAACCAACCTAACATCTCGGCGATAATATTTGACCACATTCCTGGCTTGTTGGCCTCTACGTCTGCGCGGGACCTTTATATACATCAATAACGTAATATAACGTAACCTAACCCAACCTAAAATCTCGGCGGTAATATTTGACATCATTCCTGGCGAGTTGGCCTCTACGTCTCCGTGGGAACTTTATATACATCAATATCGTAATATAACCTAACCTAACCCAACATAACATCTCCACGGTAATATTTGACCACATACCTGGCGAGTTGGCCTCTACGTCTCCGTGGGACCCTTATATACATCAATAACGTAATATAACCTAACCTAACCCAACCTAACATCTCGGCGGTAACATTTGACCACATTCCTGGCTTGTTGGCCTCTATGTCTCCGCGGGACCTTTATATACATCAATAACGTAATATAACCTAACCTAACCCAACCTTTCATTTCGGCGGTAATATTTGACCACATTCCAGGCTTGTTGGCCTCTATGCCTCCGTGGGACCTTTATATACATCAATAACGTAATATAACGTAACCTAACCCAACCTAAAATCTCGGCGGTAATATTTGACATCATTCCTGGCGAGTTGGCCTCTACGTCTCCGTGGGAACTTTATATACATCAATAACGAAATATAACCTAACCTAATCCAACCTAACATCTCGCCGGTAATATTTGACAACATTCCTTTCGAGTTGGCCTCTAGGTCTCCGTTTGACCTTCATATACATGAATAACGTAATATTACCTAACGTAACCCAACCTATCATCTCGACGGTAGTATTTGACAACATTCCTGGCTTGTTGGCATCTACGTCTGCGTGGGACCTTTATATACTTCAAGAACGTAATATAACCTAACCTAACCCAACCTAACATCTCGGCGGTAATATTTGACAACATTCCTGGCTTGTTGGCATCTACGTCTGCGTGGGACGTTTATATACTTCAAGAACGTAATATAACCTAACCTAACCCAACCTAAAATCTCGGCGGTAATATTTGACATCATTCCTGGCGAGTTGGCCTCTACGTCTCCGTGGGAACTTTATATACATCAATATCGTAATATAACCTAACCTAACCCAACCTAACATCTCCGCGGTAATATTTGACCACATACCTTGCGAGTTGGCCTCTACGTCTCCGTGGGACCCTTATATACATCAATAACGTAATATAACCTAACCTAACCCAACCTAACATCTCGGCGGTAACATTTGACCACATTCCTGGCTTGTTGGCCTCTATGTCTCCGCGGGACCTTTATATACATCAATAACGTAATATAACCTAACCTAACCCAACCTTTCATCTCGGCGGTAATATTTGACCACATTCCAGGCTTGTTGGCCTCTATGCCTCCGTGGGACCTTTATATACATCAATAACGTAATATAACCTAACCTAACCCAACCTAACATCTCGGCGGTAATATTTGACATCAATCCTGGCGAGTTGGCCTCTACGTCTCCGTGGGACCTTTATATACATCTATAACGTAATATAACCTAACCTAAACCAACCTAACGTCTCGGCGATAATATTTGACCACATTCCTGGCTTGTTGGCCTCTACGTCTGCGCGTGACCTTTATATACATCAATAACGTAATATAACGTAACCTAACCCAACCTAAAATCTCGGCGGTAATATTTGACATCATTCCTGGCGAGTTGGCCTCTACGTCTCCGTGGGAACTTTATATACATCAATATCGTAATATAACCTAACCTAACCCAACCTAACATCTCCGCGGTAATATTTGACCACATACCTTGCGAGTTGGCCTCTACGTCTCCGTGGGACCCTTATATACATCAATAACGTAATATAACCTAACCTAACCCAACCTAACATCTCGGCGGTAACATTTGACCACATTCCTGGCTTGTTGGCCTCTATGTCTCCGCGGGACCTTTATATACATCAATAACGTAATATAACCTAACCTAACCCAACCTTTCATCTCGGCGGTAATATTTGACCACATTCCAGGCTTGTTGGCCTCTATGCCTCCGTGGGACCTTTATATACATCAATAACGTAATATAACCTAACCTAACCCAACCTAACATCTCGGCGGTAATATTTGACTTCAATCCTGGCGAGTTGGCCTCTACGTCTCCGTGGGACCTTTATATACATCTATAACGTAATATAACCTAACCTAAACCAACCTAACGTCTCGGCGATAATATTTGACCACATTCCTGGCTTGTTGGCCTCTACGTCTGCGCGGGACCTTTATATACATCAATAACGTAATATAACGTAACCTAACCCAACCTAAAATCTCGGCGGTAATATTTGACAACATACCTGGCGAATTGGCCTCTACGTCTCCGTGTGATCTTTATATACATCAAGAACGTAATATAACATTACCTAACCCAACCTAACATCTCGGCGGTAATATTTGACCACATTCCTGGCGAGTTGGCTTCTCCGTCTCCGTGGGAACTTTATATACATCAATAACGTAATATACCCTAACCAAACCCAACCTAACTTATCGGCGGTAATAATTGAAAACATACCTGGCGAGTTGGCCTCTACGTCTCCGTAGGACCTTTATATACATCAATAACGTAATATAACTTAACCTAACCCAACCTAACATCTCCGCGGCAATATTTGACAACATACCTTGCGAGTTGGCCTCTACGTCTCCGTGGGACCTTCATATACATCAATAACGAAATATAACCTAACCTAACCCAACCTATCATCTCGGCGGTAATATTTGACAACATACCTGGCGAATTGGCCTCTACGTCTCCGTGTGATCTTTATATACATCAAGAACGTAATATAACGTAACCTAACCCAACCTACCCTCTCGGCGGTAATATTTGACAACATTCCTGGCGAGTTGGCTTCTCCGTCTCCGTGGGACCTTTATATACATCAATAACGTAATATAACCTAACCTAACCCAACCTAACATCTCGGCGGTAATATTTGACAACCTTCCTGGCGAGTTGGCTTCTCCGTCTCCGTGGGACCTTTATATACATCAATAACGTAATATAACCTAACCTAACCCAACCGAACATCTCGGCGGTAATATTTGACAACATACCTTGCGAGTTGGCCTCTACGTCTCCGCGGGATCTTTATATACATCAAGAACGTAATATAACCTAACCTAACCCAACCTAACATCTCGGCGGTAATATTTGACCACATTCCTGGCGAGTTGGCTTCTCCGTCTCCGTGGGACCTTTATATACATCAATAACGTAATATAACCTAACCTAACCCAACCTTTCATCTCGGCGGTAATATTTGACCACATTCCAGGCTTGTTGGCCTCTATGCCTCCGTGGGACCTTTATATACATCAATAACGTAATATAACGTAACCTAACCCAACCTAAAATCTCGGCGGTAATATTTGACATCATTCCTGGCGAGTTGGCCTCTACGTCTCCGTGGGAACTTTATATACATCAATATCGTAATATAACCTAACCTAACCCAACCTAACATCTCGGCGGTAACATTTGACCACATTCCTGGCTTGTTGGCCTCTATGTCTCCGCGGGACCTTTATATACATCAATAACGTAATATAACCTAACCTAACCCAACCTTTCATCTCGGCGGTAATATTTGACCACATTCCAGGCTTGTTGGCCTCTATGCCTCCGTGGGACCTTTATATACATCAATAACGTAATATAACCTAACCTAACCCAACCTAACATCTCGGCGGTAATATTTGACATCAATCCTGGCGAGTTGGCCTCTACGTCTCCGTGGGACCTTTATATACATCTATAACGTAATATAACCTAACCTAAACCAACCTAACATCTCGGCGATAATATTTGACCACATTCCTGGCTTGTTGGCCTCTACGTCTGCGCGGGACCTTTATATACATCAATAACGTAATATAACGTAACCTAACCCAACCTAAAATCTCGGCGGTAATATTTGACATCATTCCTGGCGAGTTGGCCTCTACGTCTCCGTGGGAACTTTATATACATCAATATCGTAATATAACCTAACCTAACCCAACCTAACATCTCCGCGGTAATATTTGACTACATACCTGGCGAGTTGGCCTCTACGTCTCCGTGGGACCTTCATATACATCAATAACGAAATATAACCTAACCTAACCCAACCTATCATCTCGGCGGTAATATTTGACAACATACCTGGCGAATTGGCCTCTACGTCTCCGTGTGATCTTTATATACATCAAGAACGTAATATAACATTACCTAACCCAACCTAACATCTCGGCGGTAATATTTGACCACATTCCTGGCGAGTTGGCTTCTCCGTCTCCGTGGGAACTTTACATACATCAATAACGTAATATACCCTAACCAAACCCAACCTAACTTATCGGCGGTAATAATTGAAAACATACCTGGCGAGTTGGCCTCTACGTCTCCGTAGGACCTTTATATACATCAATAACGTAATATAACTTAACCTAACCCAACCTAACATCTCCGCGGCAATATTTGACAACATACCTTGCGAGTTGGCCTCTACGTCTCCGTGGGACCTTCATATACATCAATAACGAAATATAACCTAACCTAACCCAACCTATCATCTCGGCGGTAATATTTGACAACATACCTGGCGAATTGGCCTCTACGTCTCCGTGTGATCTTTATATACATCAAGAACGTAATATAACGTAACCTAACCCAACCTACCCTCTCGGCGGTAATATTTGACAACATTCCTGGCGAGTTGGCTTCTCCGTCTCCGTGGGACCTTTATATACATCAATAACGTAATATAACCTAACCTAACCCAACCTAACATCTCGGCGGTAATATTTGACCACATTCCTGGCGAGTTGGCTTCTCCGTCTCCGTGGGACCTTTATATACATTAATAACGTAATATAACCTAACCTAACCCAACCTAACATCTCGGCGGTAATATTTGACCACATTCCTGGCTTGTTGGCTTCTATTTCTCCGCGGGACCTTTATATACATCAATAACGTAATATAACCTAACCTAACCCAACCTTTCATCTCGGCGGTAATATTTGACCACATTCCTGGCTTGTTGGCCTCTACGTCTGCGCGGGACCTTTATATACATCAATAACGTAATATAACATAACCTAACCCAACCTAAAATCTCGGCGGTAATATTTGACATCATTCCTGGCGAGTTGGCCTCTACGTCTCCGTGGGAACTTTATATACATCAATATCGTAATATAACCTAACCTAACCCAACCTAACATCTCCGCGGTAATATTTGACCACATACCTGGCGAGTTGGCCTCTACGTCTCCGTGGGACCTTTATATACATCTATAACGTAATATAACCTAACCTAAACCAACCTAACATCTCGGCGATAATATTTGACCACATTCCTGGCTTGTTGGCCTCTACGTCTGCGCGGGACCTTTATATACATCAATAACGTAATATAACGTAACCTAACCCAACCTAAAATCTCGGCGGTAATATTTGACATCATTCCTGGCGAGTTGGCCTCTACGTCTCCGTGGGAACTTTATATATATCAATAACGTAATATACCCTAACCAAACCCAACCTAACTTATCGGCGGTAATAATTGAAAACATACCTGGCGAGTTGGCCTCTACGTCTCCGTAGGACCTTTATATACATCAATAACGTAATATAACTTAACCTAACCCAACCTAACATCTCCGCGGCAATATTTGACAACATACCTTGCGAGTTGGCCTCTACGTCTCCGTGGGACCTTCATATACATCAATAACGAAATATAACCTAACCTAACCCAACCTATCATCTCGGCGGTAATATTTGACAACATACCTGGCGAATTGGCCTCTACGTCTCCGTGTGATCTTTATATACATCAAGAACGTAATATAACGTAACCTAACCCAACCTACCCTCTCGGCGTAATATTTGACAACATTCCTGGCGAGTTGGCTTCTCCGTCTCCGTGGGACCTTTATATACATCAATAACGTAATATAACCTAACCTAACCCAACCTAACATCTCGGCGGTAATATTTGACAACCTTCCTGGCGAGTTGGCTTCTCCGTCTCCGTGGGACCTTTATATACATCAATAACGTAATATAACCTAACCTAACCCAACCGAACATCTCGGCGGTAATATTTGACAACATACCTTGCGAGTTGGCCTCTACGTCTCCGCGGGATCTTTATATACATCAAGAACGTAATATAACCTAACCTAACCCAACCTAACATCTCGGCGGTAATATTTGACCACATTCCTGGCGAGTTGGCTTCTCCGTCTCCGTGGGACCTTTATATACATCAATAACGTAATATAACCTAACCTAACCCAACCTTTCATCTCGGCGGTAATATTTGACCACATTCCAGGCTTGTTGGCCTCTATGCCTCCGTGGGACCTTTATATACATCAATAACGTAATATAACGTAACCTAACCCAACCTAAAATCTCGGCGGTAATATTTGACATCATTCCTGGCGAGTTGGCCTCTACGTCTCCGTGGGAACTTTATATACATCAATATCGTAATATAACCTAACCTAACCCAACCTAACATCTCGGCGGTAACATTTGACCACATTCCTGGCTTGTTGGCCTCTATGTCTCCGCGGGACCTTTATATACATCAATAACGTAATATAACCTAACCTAACCCAACCTTTCATCTCGGCGGTAATATTTGACCACATTCCAGGCTTGTTGGCCTCTATGCCTCCGTGGGACCTTTATATACATCAATAACGTAATATAACCTAACCTAACCCAACCTAACATCTCGGCGGTAATATTTGACATCAATCCTGGCGAGTTGGCCTCTACGTCTCCGTGGGACCTTTATATACATCTATAACGTAATATAACCTAACCTAAACCAACCTAACATCTCGGCGATAATATTTGACCACATTCCTGGCTTGTTGGCCTCTACGTCTGCGCGGGACCTTTATATACATCAATAACGTAATATAACGTAACCTAACCCAACCTAAAATCTCGGCGGTAATATTTGACATCATTCCTGGCGAGTTGGCCTCTACGTCTCCGTGGGAACTTTATATACATCAATATCGTAATATAACCTAACCTAACCCAACCTAACATCTCCGCGGTAATATTTGACTACATACCTGGCGAGTTGGCCTCTACGTCTCCGTGGGACCTTCATATACATCAATAACGACATATAACCTAACCTAACCCAACCTATCATCTCGGCGGTAATATTTGACAACATACCTGGCGAATTGGCCTCTACGTCTCCGTGTGATCTTTATATACATCAAGAACGTAATATAACATTACCTAACCCAACCTAACATCTCGGCGGTAATATTTGACCACATTCCTGGCGAGTTGGCTTCTCCGTCTCCGTGGGAACTTTACATACATCAATAACGTAATATACCCTAACCAAACCCAACCTAACTTATCGGCGGTAATAATTGAAAACATACCTGGCGAGTTGGCCTCTACGTCTCCGTAGGACCTTTATATACATCAATAACGTAATATAACTTAACCTAACCCAACCTAACATCTCCGCGGCAATATTTGACAACATACCTTGCGAGTTGGCCTCTACGTCTCCGTGGGACCTTCATATACATCAATAACGAAATATAACCTAACCTAACCCAACCTATCATCTCGGCGGTAATATTTGACAACATACCTGGCGAATTGGCCTCTACGTCTCCGTGTGATCTTTATATACATCAAGAACGTAATATAACGTAACCTAACCCAACCTACCCTCTCGGCGGTAATATTTGACAACATTCCTGGCGAGTTGGCTTCTCCGTCTCCGTGGGACCTTTATATACATCAATAACGTAATATAACCTAACCTAACCCAACCTAACATCTCGGCGGTAATATTTGACCACATTCCTGGCGAGTTGGCTTCTCCGTCTCCGTGGGACCTTTATATACATTAATAACGTAATATAACCTAACCTAACCCAACCTAACATCTCGGCGGTAATATTTGACCACATTCCTGGCTTGTTGGCTTCTATTTCTCCGCGGGACCTTTATATACATCAATAACGTAATATAACCTAACCTAACCCAACCTTTCATCTCGGCGGTAATATTTGACCACATTCCTGGCTTGTTGGCCTCTACGTCTGCGCGGGACCTTTATATACATCAATAACGTAATATAACATAACCTAACCCAACCTAAAATCTCGGCGGTAATATTTGACATCATTCCTGGCGAGTTGGCCTCTACGTCTCCGTGGGAACTTTATATACATCAATATCGTAATATAACCTAACCTAACCCAACCTAACATCTCCGCGGTAATATTTGACCACATACCTGGCGAGTTGGCCTCTACGTCTCCGTGGGACCTTTATATACATCTATAACGTAATATAACCTAACCTAAACCAACCTAACATCTCGGCGATAATATTTGACCACATTCCTGGCTTGTTGGCCTCTACGTCTGCGCGGGACCTTTATATACATCAATAACGTAATATAACGTAACCTAACCCAACCTAAAATCTCGGCGGTAATATTTGACATCATTCCTGGCGAGTTGGCCTCTACGTCTCCGTGGGAACTTTATATATATCAATAACGTAATATACCCTAACCAAACCCAACCTAACTTATCGGCGGTAATAATTGAAAACATACCTGGCGAGTTGGCCTCTACGTCTCCGTAGGACCTTTATATACATCAATAACGTAATATAACTTAACCTAACCCAACCTAACATCTCCGCGGCAATATTTGACAACATACCTTGCGAGTTGGCCTCTACGTCTCCGTGGGACCTTCATATACATCAATAACGAAATATAACCTAACCTAACCCAACCTATCATCTCGGCGGTAATATTTGACAACATACCTGGCGAATTGGCCTCTACGTCTCCGTGTGATCTTTATATACATCAAGAACGTAATATAACGTAACCTAACCCAACCTACCCTCTCGGCGTAATATTTGACAACATTCCTGGCGAGTTGGCTTCTCCGTCTCCGTGGGACCTTTATATACATCAATAACGTAATATAACCTAACCTAACCCAACCTAACATCTCGGCGGTAATATTTGACAACATTCCTGGCGAGTTGGCTTCTCCGTCTCCGTGGGACCTTTATATACATCAATAACGTAATATAACCTAACCTAACCCAACCGAACATCTCGGCGGTAATATTTGACAACATACCTTGCGAGTTGGCCTCTACGTCTCCGCGGGATCTTTATATACATCAAGAACGTAATATAACCTAACCTAACCCAACCTAACATCTCGGCGGTAATATTTGACCACATTCCTGGCGAGTTGGCTTCTACGTCTCCGTGGGACCTTTATATACATCAATAACGTAATATAACCTAACCTAACCCAACCTAACATCTCGGCGGTAATATTTGACCACATTCCTGGCTTGTTGGCTTCTATTTCTCCGCGGGACCTTTATATACATCAATAACGTAATATAACCTAACCTAACCCAACCTTTCATCTCGGCGGTAATATTTGACCACATTCCAGGCTTGTTGGCCTCTATGCCTCCGTGGGACCTTTATATACATCAATAACGTAATATAACCTAACTTAACCCAACCTAACATCTCGGCGGTAATATTTGACATTAATCCTGGCGAGTTGGCCTCTACGTCTCCGTGGGACCTTTATATACATCTATAACGTAATATAACCTAACCTGAACCAACCTAACATCTCGGCTATAATATTTGACCACATTCCTGGCTTGTTGGCCTCTACGTCTCCGCCGGACCTTTATATACATCAATAACGTAATATAACGTAACCTAACCCAACCTAAAATCTCGGCGGTAATATTTGACCACATACCTGGCGAGTTGGCCTCTACGTCTCCGTGGGACCTTTATATACATCTATAACGTAATATAACCTAACCTAAACCAACCTAACATCTCGGCGATAATATTTGACCACATTCCTGGCTTGTTGGCCTCTACGTCTGCGCGGGACCTTTATATACATCAATAACGTAATATAACGTAACCTAACCCAACCTAAAATCTCGGCGGTAATATTTGACATCATTCCTGGCGAGTTGGCCTCTACGTCTCCGTGGGAACTTTGTATACATCAATAACGTAATATACCCTAACCAAACCCAACCTAACTTATCGGCGGTAATAATTGAAAACATGCCTGGCGAGTTGGCCTCTACGTCTCCGTAGGACCTTTATATACATCAATAACGTAATATAACTTAACCTAACCCAACCTAACATCTCCGCGGCAATATTTGACAACATACCTTGCGAGTTGGCCTCTACGTCTCCGTGGGACCTTCATATACATCAATAACGAAATATAACCTAACCTAACCTAACCTATCATCTCGGCGGTAATATTTGACAACATACCTGGCGAATTGGCCTCTACGTCTCCGTGTGATCTTTATATACATCAAGAACGTAATATAACGTAACCTAACCCAACCTACCCTCTCGGCGGTAATATTTGACAACATTCCTGGCGAGTTGGCTTCTCCGTCTCCGTGGGACCTTTATATACATCAATAACGTAATATAACCTAACCTAACCCAACCTAACATCTCGGCGGTAATATTTGACAACATTCCTGGCGAGTTGGCTTCTCCGTCTCCGTGGGACCTTTATATACATCAATAACGTAATATAACCTAACCTAACCCAACCGAACATCTCGGCGGTAATATTTGACAACATTCCTGGCGAGTTGGCTTGTCCGTCTCCGTGGGACCTTTATATACATCAATAACGTAATATAACCAAACCTAACCCAACATAACTTCTCGGCGGTAATAATTGAAAACATGCCTGGCGAGTTGGCCTCTACGTCTCCGTAGGACCCTTGTATACATCAATAACGTAATATAACCTAACCTAACCCAACCTAACATCTCGGCGGTAACATTTGACCACATTCCTGGCTTGTTGGCCTCTATGTCTCCGCGGGACCTTTATATACATCAATAACGTAATATAACCTAACCTAACCCAACCTTTCATCTCGGCGGTAATATTTGACCACATTCCAGGCTTGTTGGCCTCTATGCCTCCGTGGGACCTTTATATACATCAATAACGTAATATAACCTAACCTAACACAACCTAACATCTCGGCGGTAATATTTGACATCAATCCTGGCGAGTTGGCCTCTACGTCTCCGTGGGACCTTTATATACATCTATAACGTAATATAACTTAACCTAAACCAACCTAACATCTCGGCGATAATATTTGACCACATTCCTGGCTTGTTGGCCTCTACGTCTGCGCGGGACCTTTATATACATCAATAACGTAATATAACGTAACCTAACCCAACCTAAAATCTCGGCGGTAATATTTGACATCATTCCTGGCGAGTTGGCCTCTACGTCTCCGTGGGAACTTTATATACATCAATATCGTAATATAACCTAACCTAACCCAACATAACATCTCCACGGTAATATTTGACCACATACCTGGCGAGTTGGCCTCTACGTCTCCGTGGGACCCTTATATACATCAATAACGTAATATAACCTAACCTAAACCAACCTAACATCTCGGCGGTAACATTTGACCACATTCCTGGCTTGTTGGCCTCTATGTCTCCGCGGGACCTTTATATACATCAATAACGTAATATAACCTAACCTAACCCAACCTTTCATCTCGGCGGTAATATTTGACCACATTCCAGGCTTGTTGGCCTCTATGCCTCCGTGGGACCTTTATATACATCAATAACGTAATATAACCTAACCTAACCCAACCTAACATCTCGGCGGTAATATTTGACATCAATCCTGGCGAGTTGGCCTCTACGTCTCCGTGGGACCTTTATATACATCTATAACGTAATATAACCTAACCTAAACCAACCTAACGTCTCGGCGATAATATTTGACCACATTCCTGGCTTGTTGGCCTCTACGTCTGCGCGGGACCTTTATATACATCAATAACGTAATATAACGTAACCTAACCCAACCTAAAATCTCGGCGGTAATATTTGACATCATTCCTGGCGAGTTGGCCTCTACGTCTCCGTGGGAACTTTATATACATCAATATCGTAATATAACCTAACCTAACCCAACATAACATCTCCGCGGTAATATTTGACCACATACCTGGCGAGTTGGCCTCTACGTCTCCGTGGGACCCTTATATACATCAATAACGTAATATAACCTAACCTAACCCAACCTAACATCTCGGCGGTAACATTTGACCACATTCCTGGCTTGTTGGCCTCTATGTCTCCGCGGGACCTTTATATACATCAATAACGTAATATAACCTAACCTAACCCAACCTTTCATTTCGGCGGTAATATTTGACCACATTCCAGGCTTGTTGGCCTCTATGCCTCCGTGAGACCTTTATATACATCAATAACGTAATATAACCTAACCTAACCCAACCTAACATCTCGGCGGTAATATTTGACATCAATCCTGGCGAGTTGGCCTCTACGTCTCCGTGGGACCTTTATATACATCTATAACGTAATATAACCTAACCTAAACCAACCTAACATCTCGGCGATAATATTTGACCACATTCCTGGCTTGTTGGCCTCTACGTCTGCGCGGGACCTTTATATACATCAATAACGTAATATAACGTAACCTAACCCAACCTAAAATCTCGGCGGTAATATTTGACATCATTCCTGGCGAGTTGGCCTCTACGTCTCCGTGGGAACTTTATATACATCAATATCGTAATATAACCTAACCTAACCCAACCTAACATCTCCGCGGTAATATTTGACCACATACCTGGCGAGTTGGCCTCTACGTCTCCGTGGGACCTTCATATTCATCAATAACGAAATATAACCTAACCTAACCCAACCTATCATCTCGGCGGTAATATTTGACAACATACCTGGCGAATTGGCCTCTACGTCTCCGTGTGATCTTTATATACATCAAGAACGTAATATAACATTACCTAACCCAACCTAACATCTCGGCGGTAATATTTGACCACATTCCTGGCGAGTTGGCTTCTCCGTCTCCGTGGGAACTTTATATACATCAATAACGTAATATACCCTAACCAAACCCAACCTAACTTATCGGCGGTAATAATTGAAAACATACCTGGCGAGTTGGCCTCTACGTCTCCGTAGGACCTTTATATACATCAATAACGTAATATAACTTAACCTAACCCAACCTAACATCTCCGCGGTAATATTTGACAACATACCTTGCGAGTTGGCCTCTACGTCTCCGTGGGACCTTCATATACATCAATAACGAAATATAACCTAACCTAACCCAACCTATCATCTCGGCGGTAATATTTGACAACATACCTGGCGAATTGGCCTCTACGTCTCCGTGTGATCTTTATATATATCAAGAACGTAATATAACGTAACCTAACCCAACCTACCCTCTCGGCGGTAATATTTGACAACATTCTGGCGAGTTGGCTTCTCCGTCTCCGTGGGACCTTTATATACATCAATAACGTAATATAACCTAACCTAACCCAACCTAACATCTCGGCGGTAATATTTGACAACATTCCTGGCGAGTTGGCTTCTCCGTCTCCGTGGGACCTTTATATACATCAATAACGTAATATAACCTAACCTAACCCAACCGAACATCTCGGCGGTAATATTTGACATCAATCCTGGCGAGTTGGCCTCTACGTCTCCGTGGGACCTTTATATACATCTATAACGTAATATAACCTAACCTAAACCAACCTAACGTCTCGGCGATAATATTTGACCACATTCCTGGCTTGTTGGCCTCTACGTCTGCGCGGGACCTTTATATACATCAATAACGTAATATAACGTAACCTAACCCAACCTAAAATCTCGGCGGTAATATTTGACATCATTCCTGGCGAGTTGGCCTCTACGTCTCCGTGGGAACTTTATATACATCAATATCGTAATATAACCTAACCTAACCCAACATAACATCTCCGCGGTAATATTTGACCACATACCTGGCGAGTTGGCCTCTACGTCTCCGTGGGACCCTTATATACATCAATAACGTAATATAACCTAACCTAACCCAACCTAACATCTCGGCGGTAACATTTGACCACATTCCTGGCTTGTTGGCCTCTATGTCTCCGCGGGACCTTTATATACATCAATAACGTAATATAACCTAACCTAACCCAACCTTTCATCTCGGCGGTAATATTTGACCACATTCCAGGCTTGTTGGCCTCTATGCCTCCGTGGGACCTTTATATACATCAATAACGTAATATAACCTAACCTAACCCAACCTAACATCTCGGCGGTAATATTTGACATCAATCCTGGCGAGTTGGCCTCTACGTCTCCGTGGGACCTTTATATACATCTATAACGTAATATAACTTAACCTAAACCAACCTAACATCTCGGCGATAATATTTGACCACATTCCTGGCTTGTTGGCCTCTACGTCTGCGCGGGACCTTTATATACATCAATAACGTAATATAACGTAACCTAACCCAACCTAAAATCTCGGCGGTAATATTTGACATCATTCCTGGCGAGTTGGCTTCTCCGTCTCCGTGGGACCTTTATATACATCAATAACGTAATATAACCTAACCTAACCCAACCGAACATCTCGGCGGTAATATTTGACAACATACCTTGCGAGTTGGCCTCTACGTCTCCGCGGGATCTTTATATACATCAAGAACGTAATATAACCTAACCTAACCCAACCTAACATCTCGGCGGTAATATTTGACCACATTCCTGGCGAGTTGGCTTCTCCGTCTCCGTGGGACCTTTATATACATTAATAACGTAATATAACCTAACCTAACCCAACCTAACATCTCGGCGGTAATATTTGACCACATTCCTGGCTTGTTGGCTTCTATTTCTCCGCGGGACCTTTATATACATCAATAACGTAATATAACCTAACCTAACCCAACCTTTCATCTCGGCGGTAATATTTGACCACATTCCGGGCTTGTTGGCCTCTATGCCTCCGTGGGACCTTTATATACATCAATAACGTAATATAACCTAACCTAACCCAACCTAACATCTCGGCGGTAATATTTGACAACATTCCTGGCGAGTTGGCTTCTCCGTCTCCGTGGGACCTTTATATACATCAATAACGTAATATAACCTAACCTAACCCAACCGAACATCTCGGCGGTAATATTTGACAACATACCTTGCGAGTTGGCCTCTACGTCTCCGCGGGATCTTTATATACATCAAGAACGTAATATAACCTAACCTAACCCAACCTAACATCTCGGCGGTAATATTTGACCACATTCCTGGCTTGTTGGCTTCTATTTCTCCGCGGGACCTTTATATACATCAATAACGTAATATAACCTAACCTAACCCAACCTTTCATCTCGGCGGTAATATTTGACCACATTCCAGGCTTGTTGGCCTCTATGCCTCCGTGGGACCTTTATATACATCAATAACGTAATATAACCTAACCTAACCCAACCTAACATCTCGGCGGTAATATTTGACATGAATCCTGGCGAGTTGGCCTCTACGTCTCCGTGGGACCTTTATATACATCTATAACGTAATATAACCTAACCTGAACCAACCTAACATCTCGGCTATAATATTTGACCACATTCCTGGCTTGTTGGCCTCTACGTCTCCGCCGGACCTTTATATACATCAATAACGTAATATAACGTAACCTAACCCAACCTAAAATCTCGGCGGTAATATTTGACATCATTCCTGGCGAGTTGGCCTCTACGTCTCCGTGGGAACTTTATATACATCAATAACGAAATATAACCTAACCTAACCAAACCTAACATCTCGCCGGTAATATTTGACAACATTCCTTTCGAGTTGGCCTCTAGGTCTCCGTTTGACCTTCATATACATGAATAACGTAATACTACCTAACGTAACCCAACCTATCATCTCGACGGTAGTATTTGACAACATTCCTGGCTTGTTGGCATCTACGTCTGCGCGGGCCTTTATATACTTCAAGAACGTAATATAACCTAACCTAACCCAACCTAACATCTCGGCGGTAATATTTGACAACATTCCTGGCTTGTTGGCCTCTACGTCTGCGTGGGACGTTTATATACTTCAAGAACGTAATATAACCTAACCTAACCCAACCTAACATCTCGGCGGTAATATTTGACCACATTCCTGGCGAGTTGGCTTCTCCGTCTCCGTGGGACCTTTATATACATCAATAACGTAATATAACCTAACCTAACCCAACCTACCTTCTCGGCGGTAATATTTGACAACATTCCTGGCGAGTTGGCTTCTCCGTCTCCGTGGGACCTTTATATACATCAATAACGTAATATAACGTAACCTAACCCAACCTAACATCTCGGCGGTAATATTTGACATCATTCCTGGCGAGTTGGCTTCTACGTCTCCGTTTGACCATCATATACATCAATAACGTAATATAACGTAACCTAACCCAACCTAACATCACCGCGGTAATATTTGACAACATACCTTGCGAGTTGGCCTCTACGTCTCCGTGGGACCTTCATATACATCAATAACGAAATATAACCTAACCTAACCCAACCTATCATCTCGGCGGTAATATTTGACAACATACCTGGCGAATTGGCCTATACGTCTCCGTGTGATCTTTATATACATCAAGAACGTAATATAACTTAACCTAACCCAACCTAACATCTCCGCGGTAATATTTGACCACATACCTGGCGAGTTGGCCTCTACGCCTCCGTGGGACCTTCACATACATCAATAACGAAATATAACCTAACCTAACCCAACCTATCATCTCGGCGGTAATATTTGACAACATGCCTGGCGAATTGGCCTCTACGTCTCCGTGTGATCTTTATATACATCAAGAACGTAATATAACATAACCTAACCCAACCTATCTGCTCTGCGGTAATATTTGACAACATTCCTGGCGAGTTGGCTTCTCCGTCTCCGTGGGACCTTTATATACATCAATAACGTAATATAACCTAACCTAACCCAACCGAACATCTCGGCGGTAATATTTGACAACATACCTTGCGAGTTGGCCTCTACGTCTCCGCGGGATCTTTATATACATCAAGAACGTAATATAACCTAACCTAACCCAACCTAACATCTCGGCGGTAATATTTGACCACATTCCTGGCGAGTTGGCTTCTCCGTCTCCGTGGGACCTTTATATACATCAATAACGTAATATAACCTAACCTAACCCAACCTACCTTCTCGGCGGTAATATTTGACAACATTCCTGGCGAGTTGGCTTCTCCGTCTCCGTGGGACCTTTATATACATCAATAACGTAATATAACGTAACCTAACCCAACCTAACATCTCGGCGGTAATATTTGACATCATTCCTGGCGAGTTGGCTTCTACGTCTCCGTTTGACCATCATATACATCAATAACGTAATATAACGTAACCTAACCCAACCTAACATCACCGCGGTAATATTTGACAACATACCTTGCGAGTTGGCCTCTACGTCTCCGTGGGACCTTCATATACATCAACAACGAAATATAACCTAACCTAACCCAACCTATCATCTCGGCGGTAATATTTGACAACATGCCTGGCGAATTGGCCTCTACGTCTCCGTGTGATCTTTATATACATCAAGAACGTAATATAACATAACCTAACCCAACCTATCTGCTCTGCGGTAATATTTGACAACATTCCTGGCGAGTTGGCTTCTCCGTCTCCGTGGGACCTTTATATACATCAATAACGTAATATAACCTAACCTAAACCAACCGAACATCTCGGCGGTAATATTTGACAACATACCTTGCGAGTTGGCCTCTACGTCTCCGCGGGATCTTTATATACATCAAGAACGTAATATAACCTAACCTAACCCAACCTAACATCTCGGCGGTAATATTTGACCACATTCCTGGCGAGTTGGCTTCTCCGTCTCCGTGGGACCTTTATATACATTAATAACGTAATATAACCTAACCTAACCCAACCTAACATCTCGGCGGTAATATTTGACCACATTCCTGGCTTGTTGGCTTCTATTTCTCCGCGGGACCTTTATATACATCAATAACGTAATATAACCTAACCTAACCCAACCTTTCATCTCGGCGGTAATATTTGACCACATTCCAGGCTTGTTGGCCTCTATGCCTCCGTGGGACCTTTATATACATCAATAACGTAATATAACCTAACCTAACCCAACCTAACATCTCGGCGGTAATATTTGACATCAATCCTGGCGAGTTGGCCTCTACGTCTCCGTGGGACCTTTATATACATCTATAACGTAATATAACCTAACCTGAACCAACCTAACATCTCGGCTATAATATTTGACCACATTCCTGGCTTGTTGGCCTCTACGTCTCCGCCGGACCTTTATATACATCAATAACGTAATATAACGTAACCTAACCCAACCTAAAATCTCGGCGGTAATATTTGACATCATTCCTGGCGAGTTGGCCTCTACGTCTCCGTGGGAACTTTATATACATCAATAACGAAATATAACCTAACCTAACCAAACCTAACATGTCGCCGGTAATATTTGACAACATTCCTTTCGAGTTGGCCTCTAGGTCTCCGTTTGACCTTCATATACATGAATAACGTAATATTACCTAACGTAACCCAACCTATCATCTCGACGGTAGTATTTGACAACATTCCTGGCTTGTTGGCATCTACGTCTGCGTGGGACCTTTATATACTTCAAGAACGTAATATAACCTAACCTAACCCAACCTAACATCTCGGCGGTAATATTTGACAACATTCCTGGCTTGTTGGCCTCTACGTCTGCGTGGGACGTTTATATACTTCAAGAACGTAATATAACCTAACCTAACCCAACCTAACATCTCGGCGGTAATATTTGACCACATTCCTGGCGAGTTGGCTTCTCCGTCTCCGTGGGACCTTTATATACATCAATAACGTAATATAACCTAACCTAACCCAACCTACCTTCTCGGCGGTAATATTTGACAACATTCCTGGCGAGTTGGCTTCTCCGTCTCCGTGGGACCTTTATATACATCAATAACGTAATATAACGTAACCTAACCCAACCTAACATCTCGGCGGTAATATTTGACATCATTCCTGGCGAGTTGGCTTCTACGTCTCCGTTTGACCGTCATATACATCAATAACGTAATATAACGTAACCTAACCCAACCTAACATCACCGCGGTAATATTTGACAACATACCTTGCGAGTTGGCCTCTACGTCTCCGTGGGACCTTCATATACATCAATAACGAAATATAACCTAACCTAACCCAACCTATCATCTCGGCGGTAATATTTGACAACATACCTGGCGAATTGGCCTATACGTCTCCGTGTGATCTTTATATACATCAAGAACGTAATATAACTTAACCTAACCCAACCTAACATCTCCGCGGTAATATTTGACCACATACCTGGCGAGTTGGCCTCTACGCCTCCGTGGGACCTTCATATACATCAATAACGAAATATAACCTAACCTAACCCAACCTATCATCTCGGCGGTAATATTTGACAACATACCTGGCGAATTGGCCTCTACGTCTCCGTGTGATCTTTATATACATCAAGAACGTAATATAACATAACCTAACCCAACCTATCTGCTCTGCGGTAATATTTGACAACATTCCTGGCGAGTTGGCTTGTCCGTCTCCGTGGGACCTTTATCTACATCAATAACGTAATATAACCAAACCTAACCCAACCTATCTTCACGGCGGTAATATTTGACAATATTCCTGGCGATTTGGCTTCTCCGTCTCCGTGGGACCTTTATCTACATCAATAACGTAATATAACCAAACCTAACCCAACATAACTTCTCGGCGGTAATAATTGAAAACATGCCTGGCGAGTTGGCCTCTACGTCTCCGTAGGACCCTTATATACATCAATAACGTAATATAACCTAACCTAACCCAACCTAACATCTCGGCGGTAACATTTGACCACATTCCTGGCTTGTTGGCCTCTATGTCTCCGCGGGACCTTTATATACATCAATAACGTAATATAACCTAACCTAACCCAACCTTTCATCTCGGCGGTAATATTTGACCACATTCCAGGCTTGTTGGCCTCTATGCCTCCGTGGGACCTTTATATACATCAATAACGTAATATAACCTAACCTAACCCAACCTAACATCTCGGCGGTAATATTTGACATCAATCCTGGCGAGTTGGCCTCTACGTCTCCGTGGGACCTTTATATACATCTATAACGTAATATAACTTAACCTAAACCAACCTAACATCTCGGCGATAATATTTGACCACATTCCTGGCTTGTTGGCCTCTACGTCTGCGCGGGACCTTTATATACATCAATAACGTAATATAACGTAACCTAACCCAACCTAAAATCTCGGCGGTAATATTTGACATCATTCCTGGCGAGTTGGCCTCTACGTCTCCGTGGGAACTTTATATACATCAATATCGTAATATAACCTAACCTAACCCAACCTAACATCTCCGCGGTAATATTTGACCACATACCTGGCGAGTTGGCCTCTACGTCTCCGTGGGACCTTCATATACATCAATAACGAAATATAACCTAACCTAACCCAACCTATCATCTCGGCGGTAATATTTGACCACATTCCTGGCTTGTTGGCTTCTATTTCTCCGCGGGACCTTTATATACATCAATAACGTAATATAACCTAACCTAACCCAACCTTTCATCTCGGCGGTAATATTTGACCACATTCCGGGCTTGTTGGCCTCTATGCCTCCGTGGGACCTTTATATACATCAATAACGTAATATAACCTAACCTAACCCAACCTAACATCTCGGCGGTAATATTTGACAACATTCCTGGCGAGTTGGCTTCTCCGTCTCCGTGGGACCTTTATATACATCAATAACGTAATATAACCTAACCTAACCCAACCGAACATCTCGGCGGTAATATTTGACAACATACCTTGCGAGTTGGCCTCTACGTCTCCGCGGGATCTTTATATACATCAAGAACGTAATATAACCTAACCTAACCCAACCTAACATCTCGGCGGTAATATTTGACCACATTCCTGGCTTGTTGGCTTCTATTTCTCCGCGGGACCTTTATATACATCAATAACGTAATATAACCTAACCTAACCCAACCTTTCATCTCGGCGGTAATATTTGACCACATTCCAGGCTTGTTGGCCTCTATGCCTCCGTGGGACCTTTATATACATCAATAACGTAATATAACCTAACCTAACCCAACCTAACATCTCGGCGGTAATATTTGACATGAATCCTGGCGAGTTGGCCTCTACGTCTCCGTGGGACCTTTATATACATCTATAACGTAATATAACCTAACCTGAACCAACCTAACATCTCGGCTATAATATTTGACCACATTCCTGGCTTGTTGGCCTCTACGTCTCCGCCGGACCTTTATATACATCAATAACGTAATATAACGTAACCTAACCCAACCTAAAATCTCGGCGGTAATATTTGACATCATTCCTGGCGAGTTGGCCTCTACGTCTCCGTGGGAACTTTATATACATCAATAACGAAATATAACCTAACCTAACCAAACCTAACATCTCGCCGGTAATATTTGACAACATTCCTTTCGAGTTGGCCTCTAGGTCTCCGTTTGACCTTCATATACATGAATAACGTAATACTACCTAACGTAACCCAACCTATCATCTCGACGGTAGTATTTGACAACATTCCTGGCTTGTTGGCATCTACGTCTGCGCGGGCCTTTATATACTTCAAGAACGTAATATAACCTAACCTAACCCAACCTAACATCTCGGCGGTAATATTTGACAACATTCCTGGCTTGTTGGCCTCTACGTCTGCGTGGGACGTTTATATACTTCAAGAACGTAATATAACCTAACCTAACCCAACCTAACATCTCGGCGGTAATATTTGACCACATTCCTGGCGAGTTGGCTTCTCCGTCTCCGTGGGACCTTTATATACATCAATAACGTAATATAACCTAACCTAACCCAACCTACCTTCTCGGCGGTAATATTTGACAACATTCCTGGCGAGTTGGCTTCTCCGTCTCCGTGGGACCTTTATATACATCAATAACGTAATATAACGTAACCTAACCCAACCTAACATCTCGGCGGTAATATTTGACATCATTCCTGGCGAGTTGGCTTCTACGTCTCCGTTTGACCATCATATACATCAATAACGTAATATAACGTAACCTAACCCAACCTAACATCACCGCGGTAATATTTGACAACATACCTTGCGAGTTGGCCTCTACGTCTCCGTGGGACCTTCATATACATCAATAACGAAATATAACCTAACCTAACCCAACCTATCATCTCGGCGGTAATATTTGACAACATACCTGGCGAATTGGCCTATACGTCTCCGTGTGATCTTTATATACATCAAGAACGTAATATAACTTAACCTAACCCAACCTAACATCTCCGCGGTAATATTTGACCACATACCTGGCGAGTTGGCCTCTACGCCTCCGTGGGACCTTCACATACATCAATAACGAAATATAACCTAACCTAACCCAACCTATCATCTCGGCGGTAATATTTGACAACATGCCTGGCGAATTGGCCTCTACGTCTCCGTGTGATCTTTATATACATCAAGAACGTAATATAACATAACCTAACCCAACCTATCTGCTCTGCGGTAATATTTGACAACATTCCTGGCGAGTTGGCTTCTCCGTCTCCGTGGGACCTTTATATACATCAATAACGTAATATAACCTAACCTAACCCAACCGAACATCTCGGCGGTAATATTTGACAACATACCTTGCGAGTTGGCCTCTACGTCTCCGCGGGATCTTTATATACATCAAGAACGTAATATAACCTAACCTAACCCAACCTAACATCTCGGCGGTAATATTTGACCACATTCCTGGCGAGTTGGCTTCTCCGTCTCCGTGGGACCTTTATATACATCAATAACGTAATATAACCTAACCTAACCCAACCTACCTTCTCGGCGGTAATATTTGACAACATTCCTGGCGAGTTGGCTTCTCCGTCTCCGTGGGACCTTTATATACATCAATAACGTAATATAACGTAACCTAACCCAACCTAACATCTCGGCGGTAATATTTGACATCATTCCTGGCGAGTTGGCTTCTACGTCTCCGTTTGACCATCATATACATCAATAACGTAATATAACGTAACCTAACCCAACCTAACATCACCGCGGTAATATTTGACAACATACCTTGCGAGTTGGCCTCTACGTCTCCGTGGGACCTTCATATACATCAACAACGAAATATAACCTAACCTAACCCAACCTATCATCTCGGCGGTAATATTTGACAACATGCCTGGCGAATTGGCCTCTACGTCTCCGTGTGATCTTTATATACATCAAGAACGTAATATAACATAACCTAACCCAACCTATCTGCTCTGCGGTAATATTTGACAACATTCCTGGCGAGTTGGCTTCTCCGTCTCCGTGGGACCTTTATATACATCAATAACGTAATATAACCTAACCTAAACCAACCGAACATCTCGGCGGTAATATTTGACAACATACCTTGCGAGTTGGCCTCTACGTCTCCGCGGGATCTTTATATACATCAAGAACGTAATATAACCTAACCTAACCCAACCTAACATCTCGGCGGTAATATTTGACCACATTCCTGGCGAGTTGGCTTCTCCGTCTCCGTGGGACCTTTATATACATTAATAACGTAATATAACCTAACCTAACCCAACCTAACATCTCGGCGGTAATATTTGACCACATTCCTGGCTTGTTGGCTTCTATTTCTCCGCGGGACCTTTATATACATCAATAACGTAATATAACCTAACCTAACCCAACCTTTCATCTCGGCGGTAATATTTGACCACATTCCAGGCTTGTTGGCCTCTATGCCTCCGTGGGACCTTTATATACATCAATAACGTAATATAACCTAACCTAACCCAACCTAACATCTCGGCGGTAATATTTGACATCAATCCTGGCGAGTTGGCCTCTACGTCTCCGTGGGACCTTTATATACATCTATAACGTAATATAACCTAACCTGAACCAACCTAACATCTCGGCTATAATATTTGACCACATTCCTGGCTTGTTGGCCTCTACGTCTCCGCCGGACCTTTATATACATCAATAACGTAATATAACGTAACCTAACCCAACCTAAAATCTCGGCGGTAATATTTGACATCATTCCTGGCGAGTTGGCCTCTACGTCTCCGTGGGAACTTTATATACATCAATAACGAAATATAACCTAACCTAACCAAACCTAACATGTCGCCGGTAATATTTGACAACATTCCTTTCGAGTTGGCCTCTAGGTCTCCGTTTGACCTTCATATACATGAATAACGTAATATTACCTAACGTAACCCAACCTATCATCTCGACGGTAGTATTTGACAACATTCCTGGCTTGTTGGCATCTACGTCTGCGTGGGACCTTTATATACTTCAAGAACGTAATATAACCTAACCTAACCCAACCTAACATCTCGGCGGTAATATTTGACAACATTCCTGGCTTGTTGGCCTCTACGTCTGCGTGGGACGTTTATATACTTCAAGAACGTAATATAACCTAACCTAACCCAACCTAACATCTCGGCGGTAATATTTGACCACATTCCTGGCGAGTTGGCTTCTCCGTCTCCGTGGGACCTTTATATACATCAATAACGTAATATAACCTAACCTAACCCAACCTACCTTCTCGGCGGTAATATTTGACAACATTCCTGGCGAGTTGGCTTCTCCGTCTCCGTGGGACCTTTATATACATCAATAACGTAATATAACGTAACCTAACCCAACCTAACATCTCGGCGGTAATATTTGACATCATTCCTGGCGAGTTGGCTTCTACGTCTCCGTTTGACCGTCATATACATCAATAACGTAATATAACGTAACCTAACCCAACCTAACATCACCGCGGTAATATTTGACAACATACCTTGCGAGTTGGCCTCTACGTCTCCGTGGGACCTTCATATACATCAATAACGAAATATAACCTAACCTAACCCAACCTATCATCTCGGCGGTAATATTTGACAACATACCTGGCGAATTGGCCTATACGTCTCCGTGTGATCTTTATATACATCAAGAACGTAATATAACTTAACCTAACCCAACCTAACATCTCCGCGGTAATATTTGACCACATACCTGGCGAGTTGGCCTCTACGCCTCCGTGGGACCTTCATATACATCAATAACGAAATATAACCTAACCTAACCCAACCTATCATCTCGGCGGTAATATTTGACAACATACCTGGCGAATTGGCCTCTACGTCTCCGTGTGATCTTTATATACATCAAGAACGTAATATAACATAACCTAACCCAACCTATCTGCTCTGCGGTAATATTTGACAACATTCCTGGCGAGTTGGCTTGTCCGTCTCCGTGGGACCTTTATCTACATCAATAACGTAATATAACCAAACCTAACCCAACCTATCTTCACGGCGGTAATATTTGACAATATTCCTGGCGATTTGGCTTCTCCGTCTCCGTGGGACCTTTATCTACATCAATAACGTAATATAACCAAACCTAACCCAACATAACTTCTCGGCGGTAATAATTGAAAACATGCCTGGCGAGTTGGCCTCTACGTCTCCGTAGGACCCTTATATACATCAATAACGTAATATAACCTAACCTAACCCAACCTAACATCTCGGCGGTAACATTTGACCACATTCCTGGCTTGTTGGCCTCTATGTCTCCGCGGGACCTTTATATACATCAATAACGTAATATAACCTAACCTAACCCAACCTTTCATCTCGGCGGTAATATTTGACCACATTCCAGGCTTGTTGGCCTCTATGCCTCCGTGGGACCTTTATATACATCAATAACGTAATATAACCTAACCTAACCCAACCTAACATCTCGGCGGTAATATTTGACATCAATCCTGGCGAGTTGGCCTCTACGTCTCCGTGGGACCTTTATATACATCTATAACGTAATATAACTTAACCTAAACCAACCTAACATCTCGGCGATAATATTTGACCACATTCCTGGCTTGTTGGCCTCTACGTCTGCGCGGGACCTTTATATACATCAATAACGTAATATAACGTAACCTAACCCAACCTAAAATCTCGGCGGTAATATTTGACATCATTCCTGGCGAGTTGGCCTCTACGTCTCCGTGGGAACTTTATATACATCAATATCGTAATATAACCTAACCTAACCCAACCTAACATCTCCGCGGTAATATTTGACCACATACCTGGCGAGTTGGCCTCTACGTCTCCGTGGGACCTTCATATACATCAATAACGAAATATAACCTAACCTAACCCAACCTATCATCTCGGCGGTAATATTTGACAACATACCTGGCGAAATGGCCTATACGTCTCCGTGTGATCTTTATATACATCAAGAACGTAATATAACTTAACCTAACCCAACCTAACATCTCCGCGGTAATATTTGACCACATACCTGGCGAGTTGGCCTCTACGTCTCCGTGGGACCTTCATATACATCAATAACGTAATATAACGTAACCTAACCCAACCTAACATCACCGCGGTAATATTTGACAACATACCTTGCGAGTTGGCCTCTACGTCTCCGTGGGACCTTCATATACATCAATAACGAAATATAACCTAACCTAACCCAACCTATCATCTCGGCGGTAATATTTGACAACATGCCTGGCGAATTGGCCTCTACGTCTCCGTGTGATCTTTATATACATCAAGAACGTAATATAACATAACCTAACCCAACCTATCTGCTCTGCGGTAATATTTGACAACATTCCTGGCGAGTTGGCTTCTCCGTCTCCGTGGGACCTTTATATACATCAATAACGTAATATAACCTAACCTAAACCAACCGAACATCTCGGCGGTAATATTTGACAACATACCTTGCGAGTTGGCCTCTACGTCTCCGCGGGATCTTTATATACATCAAGAACGTAATATAACCTAACCTAACCCAACCTAACATCTCGGCGGTAATATTTGACCACATTCCTGGCGAGTTGGCTTCTCCGTCTCCGTGGGACCTTTATATACATTAATAACGTAATATAACCTAACCTAACCCAACCTAACATCTCGGCGGTAATATTTGACCACATTCCTGGCTTGTTGGCTTCTATTTCTCCGCGGGACCTTTATATACATCAATAACGTAATATAACCTAACCTAACCCAACCTTTCATCTCGGCGGTAATATTTGACCACATTCCAGGCTTGTTGGCCTCTATGCCTCCGTGGGACCTTTATATACATCAATAACGTAATATAACCTAACCTAACCCAACCTAACATCTCGGCGGTAATATTTGACATCAATCCTGGCGAGTTGGCCACTACGTCTCCGTGGGACCTTTATATACATCTATAACGTAATATAACCTAACCTGAACCAACCTAACATCTCGGCTATAATATTTGACCACATTCCTGGCTTGTTGGCCTCTACGTCTCCGCCGGACCTTTATATACATCAATAACGTAATATAACGTAACCTAACCCAACCTAAAATCTCGGCGGTAATATTTGACATCATTCCTGGCGAGTTGGCCTCTACGTCTCCGTGGGAACTTTATATACATCAATAACGAAATATAACCTAACCTAACCAAACCTAACATGTCGCCGGTAATATTTGACAACATTCCTTTCGAGTTGGCCTCTAGGTCTCCGTTTGACCTTCATATACATGAATAACGTAATATTACCTAACGTAACCCAACCTATCATCTCGACGGTAGTATTTGACAACATTCCTGGCTTGTTGGCATCTACGTCTGCGTGGGACCTTTATATACTTCAAGAACGTAATATAACCTAACCTAACCCAACCTAACATCTCGGCGGTAATATTTGACAACATTCCTGGCTTGTTGGCCTCTACGTCTGCGTGGGACGTTTATATACTTCAAGAACGTAATATAACCTAACCTAACCCAACCTAACATCTCGGCGGTAATATTTGACCACATTCCTGGCGAGTTGGCTTCTCCGTCTCCGTGGGACCTTTATATACATCAATAACGTAATATAACCTAACCTAACCCAACCTACCTTCTCGGCGGTAATATTTGACAACATTCCTGGCGAGTTGGTTTCTCCGTCTCCGTGGGACCTTTATATACATCAATAACGTAATATAACGTAACCTAACCCAACCTAACATCTCGGCGGTAATATTTGACATCATTCCTGGCGAGTTGGCTTCTACGTCTCCGTTTGACCGTCATATACATCAATAACGTAATATAACGTAACCTAACCCAACCTAACATCACCGCGGTAATATTTGACAACATACCTTGCGAGTTGGCCTCTACGTCTCCGTGGGACCTTCATATACATCAATAACGAAATATAACCTAACCTAACCCAACCTATCATCTCGGCGGTAATATTTGACAACATACCTGGCGAATTGGCCTATACGTCTCCGTGTGATCTTTATATACATCAAGAACGTAATATAACTTAACCTAACCCAACCTAACATCTCCGCGGTAATATTTGACCACATACCTGGCGAGTTGGCCTCTACGCCTCCGTGGGACCTTCATATACATCAATAACGAAATATAACCTAACCTAACCCAACCTATCATCTCGGCGGTAATATTTGACAACATACCTGGCGAATTGGCCTCTACGTCTCCGTGTGATCTTTATATACATCAAGAACGTAATATAACATAACCTAACCCAACCTATCTGCTCTGCGGTAATATTTGACAACATTCCTGGCGAGTTGGCTTGTCCGTCTCCGTGGGACCTTTATCTACATCAATAACGTAATATAACCAAACCTAACCCAACCTATCTTCACGGCGGTAATATTTGACAATATTCCTGGCGATTTGGCTTCTCCGTCTCCGTGGGACCTTTATCTACATCAATAACGTAATATAACCAAACCTAACCCAACATAACTTCTCGGCGGTAATAATTGAAAACATGCCTGGCGAGTTGGCCTCTACGTCTCCGTAGGACCCTTATATACATCAATAACGTAATATAACCTAACCTAACCCAACCTAACATCTCGGCGGTAACATTTGACCACATTCCTGGCTTGTTGGCCTCTATGTCTCCGCGGGACCTTTATATACATCAATAACGTAATATAACCTAACCTAACCCAACCTTTCATCTCGGCGGTAATATTTGACCACATTCCAGGCTTGTTGGCCTCTATGCCTCCGTGGGACCTTTATATACATCAATAACGTAATATAACCTAACCTAACCCAACCTAACATCTCGGCGGTAATATTTGACATCAATCCTGGCGAGTTGGCCTCTACGTCTCCGTGGGACCTTTATATACATCTATAACGTAATATAACTTAACCTAAACCAACCTAACATCTCGGCGATAATATTTGACCACATTCCTGGCTTGTTGGCCTCTACGTCTGCGCGGGACCTTTATATACATCAATAACGTAATATAACGTAACCTAACCCAACCTAAAATCTCGGCGGTAATATTTGACATCATTCCTGGCGAGTTGGCCTCTACGTCTCCGTGGGAACTTTATATACATCAATATCGTAATATAACCTAACCTAACCCAACCTAACATCTCCGCGGTAATATTTGACCACATACCTGGCGAGTTGGCCTCTACGTCTCCGTGGGACCTTCATATACATCAATAACGAAATATAACCTAACCTAACCCAACCTATCATCTCGGCGGTAATATTTGACAACATACCTGGCGAATTGGCCTATACGTCTCCGTGTGATCTTTATATACATCAAGAACGTAATATAACTTAACCTAACCCAACCTAACATCTCCGCGGTAATATTTGACCACATACCTGGCGAGTTGGCCTCTACGTCTCCGTGGGACCTTCATATACATCAATAACGAAATATAACCTAACCTAACCCAACCTATCATCTCGGCGGTAATATTTGACAACATACCTGGCGAATTGGCCTCTACGTCTCCGTGTGATCTTTATATACATCAAGAACGTAATATAACATTACCTAACCCAACCTAACATCTCGGCGGTAATATTTGACCACATTCCTGGCGAGTTGGCTTCTCCGTCTCCGTGGGAACTTTATATACATCAATAACGTAATATACCCTAACCAAACCCAACCTAACTTATCGGCGGTAATAATTGAAAACATACCTGGCGAGTTGGCCTCTACGTCTCCGTAGGACCTTTATATACATCAATAACGTAATATAACTTAACCTAACCCAACCTAACATCTCCGCGGTAATATTTGACAACATACCTTGCGAGTTGGCCTCTACGTCTCCGTGGGACCTTCATATACATCAATAACGAAATATAACCTAACCTAACCCAACCTATCATCTCCGCGGTAATATTTGACAACATACCTGGCGAATTGGCCTCTACGTCTCCGTGTGATCTTTATATACATCAAGAACGTAATATAACGTAACCTAACCCAACCTACCCTCTCGGCGGTAATATTTGACAACATTCCTGGCGAGTTGGCTTCTCCGTCTCCGTGGGACCTTTATATACATCAATAACGTAATATAACCTAACCTAACCCAACCTAACATCTCGGCGGTAATATTTGACAACATTCCTGGCGAGTTGGCTTCTCCGTCTCCGTGGGACCTTTATATACATCAATAACGTAATATAACCTAACCTAACCCAACCGAACATCTCGGCGGTAATATTTGACAACATACCTTGCGAGTTGGCCTCTACGTCTCCGCGGGATCTTTATATACATCAAGAACGTAATATAACGTAACCTAACCCAACCTATCATCTCGGCGGTAATATTTGACAACATACCTGGCGAATTGGCCTATACGTCTCCGTGTGATCTTTATATACATCAAGAACGTAATATAACTTAACCTAACCCAACCTAACATCTCCGCGGTAATATTTGACCACATACCTGGCGAGTTGGCCTCTACGTCTCCGTGGGACCTTCATATACATCAATAACGAAATATAACCTAACCTAACCCAACCTATCATCTCGGCAGTAATATTTGACAACATACCTGGCGAATTGGCCTCTACGTCTCCGTGTGATCTTTATATACATCAAGAACGTAATATAACATAACCTAACCCAACCTATCTGCTCTGCGGTAATATTTGACAACATTCCTGGCGAGTTGGCTTGTCCGTCTCGGTGGGACCTTTATCTACATCAATAACGTAATATAACCAAACCTAACCCAACCTATCTTCACGGCGGTAATATTTGACAATATTCCTGGCGAGTTGGCTTCTCCGTCTCCGTGGGATCTTTATCTACATCAATAACGTAATATAACCAAACCTAACCCAACATAACTTCTCGGCGGTAATAATTGAAAACATGCCTGGCGAGTTGGCCTCTACGTCTCCGTAGGACCCTTATATACATCAATAACGTAATATAACCTAACCTAACCCAACCTAACATCTCGGCGGTAACATTTGACCACATTCCTGGCTTGTTGGCCTCTATGTCTCCGCGGGACCTTTATATACATCAATAACGTAATATAACCTAACCTAACCCAACCTTTCATCTCGGCGGTAATATTTGACCACATTCCAGGCTTGTTGGCCTCTATGCCTCCGTGGGACCTTTATATACATCAATAACGTAATATAACCTAACCTAACCCAACCTAACATCTCGGCGGTAATATTTGACATCAATCCTGGCGAGTTGGCCTCTACGTCTCCGTGGGACCTTTATATACATCTATAACGTAATATAACCTAACCTAAACCAACCTAACATCTCGGCGATAATATTTGACCACATTCCTGGCTTGTTGGCCTCTACGTCTGCGCGGGACCTTTATATACATCAATAACGTAATATAACGTAACCTAACCCAACCTAAAATCTCGGCGGTAATATTTGACATCATTCCTGGCGAGTTGGCCTCTACGTCTCCGTGGGAACTTTATATACATCAATATCGTAATATAACCTAACCTAACCCAACCTAACATCTCCGCGGTAATATTTGACCACATACCTGGCGAGTTGGCCTCTACGTCTCCGCGGGACCCTTATATACATCAATAACGTAATATAACCTAACCTAACCCAACCTAACATCTCGGCGGTAACATTTGACCACATTCCTGGCTTGTTGGCCTCTATGTCTCCGCGGGACCTTTATATACATCAATAACGTAATATAACCTAACCTAACCCAACTTTTCATCTCGGCGGTAATATTTGACCACATTCCAGGCTTGTTGGCCTCTATGCCTCCGTGGGACCTTTATATACATCAATAACGTAATATAACCTAACCTAACCCAACCTAACATCTCGGCGGTAATATTTGACATCAATCCTGGCGAGTTGGCCTCTACGTCTCCGTGGGACCTTTATATACATCTATAACGTAATATAACCTAACCTAAACCAACCTAACATCTCGGCGATAATATTTGACCACATTCCTGGCTTGTTGGCCTCTACGTCTGCGCGGGACCTTTATATACATCAATAACGTAATATAACGTAACCTAACCCAACCTAAAATCTCGGCGGTAATATTTGACATCATTCCTGGCGAGTTGGCCTCTACGTCTCCGTGGGAACTTTATATACATCAATATCGTAATATAACCTAACCTAACCCAACCTAACATCTCCGCGGTAATATTTGACCACATACCTGGCGAGTTGGCCTCTACGTCTCCGTGGGACCTTCATATACATCAATAACGAAATATAACCTAACCTAACCCAACCTATCATCTCGGCGGTAATATTTGACAACATACCTGGCGAATTGGCCTCTACGTCTCCGTGTGATCTTTATATACATCAAGAACGTAATATAACATTACCTAACCCAACCTAACATCTCGGCGGTAATATTTGACCACATTCCTGGCGAGTTGGCTTCTCCGTCTCCGTGGGAACTTTATATACATCAATAACGTAATATACCCTAACCAAACCCAACCTAACTTATCGGCGGTAATAATTGAAAACATACCTGGCGAGTTGGCCTCTACGTCTCCGTAGGACCTTTATATACACCAATAACGTAATATAACTTAACCTAACCCAACCTAACATCTCCGCGGTAATATTTGACAACATACCTTGCGAGTTGGCCTCTACGTCTCCGTGGGACCTTCATATACATCAATAACGAAATATAACCTAACCTAACCCAACCTATCATCTCGGCGGTAATATTTGACAACATACCTGGCGAATTGGCCTCTACGTCTCCGTGTGATCTTTATATACATCAAGAACGTAATATAACGTAACCTAAGCCAACCTACCCTCTCGGCGGTAATATTTGACAACATTCCTGGCGAGTTGGCTTCTCCGTCTCCGTGGGACCTTTATATACATCAATAACGTAATATAACCTAACCTAACCCAACCTAACATCTCGGCGGTAATATTTGACAACATTCCTGGCGAGTTGGCTTCTCCGTCTCCGTGGGACCTTTATATACATCAATAACGTAATATAACCTAACCTAACCCAACCGAACATCTCGGCGGTAATATTTGACAACATACCTTGCGAGTTGGCCTCTACGTCTCCGCCGGACCTTTATATACATCAATAACGTAATATAACGTAACCTAACCCAACCTAAAATCTCGGCGGTAATATTTGACATCATTCCTGGCGAGTTGGCCTCTACGTCTCCGTGGGAACTTTATATACATCAATAACGAAATATAACCTAACCTATCCCAACCTAACATCTCGCCGGTAATATTTGACAACATTCCTTTCGAGTTGGCCTCTAGGTCTCCGTTTGACCTTCATATACATGAATAACGTAATATTACCTAACGTAACCCAACCTATCATCTCGACGGTAGTATTTGACAACATTCCTGGCTTGTTGGCATCTACGTCTGCGTGGGACCTTTATATACTTCAAGAACGTAATATAACCTAACCTAACCCAACCTAACATCTCGGCGGTAATATTTGACAACATTCCTGGTTTGTTGGCCTCTACGTCTGCGTGGGACGTTTATATACTTCAAGAACGTAATATAACCTAACCTAACCCAACCTAACATCTCGGCGGTAATATTTGACCACATTCCTGGCGAGTTGGCTTCTCCGTCTCCGTGGGACCTTTATATACATCAATAAAGTAATATAACCTAACCTAACCCAACCTACCTTCTCGGCGGTAATATTTGACAACATTCCTGGCGAGTTGGCTTCTCCGTCTCCGTGGGACCTTTATATACATCAATAACGTAATATAACGTAACCTAACCCAACCTAACATCTCGGCGGTAAAATTTTACATCATTCCTGGCGAGTTGGCTTCTACGTCTCCGTTTGACCATCATATACATCAATGACGTAATATAACCTAACCTAACCCAACCGAACATCTCGGCGGTAATATTTGACAACATACCTTGCGAGTTGGCCTCTACGTCTCCGCCGGACCTTTATATACATCAATAACGTAATATAACGTAACCTAACCCAACCTAAAATCTCGGCGGTAATATTTGACATCATTCCTGGCGAGTTGGCCTCTACGTCTCCGTGGGAACTTTATATACATCAATAACGAAATATAACCTAACCTAACCCAACGTAACATCTCGCCGGTAATATTTGACAACATTCCTTTCCAGTTGGCCTCTAGGTCTCCGTTTGACCTTCATATACATGAATAACGTAATATTACCTAACGTAACCCAACCTATCATCTCGACGGTAGTATTTGACAACATTCCTGGCTTGTTGGCATCTACGTCTGCGTGGGACCTTTATATACTTCAAGAACGTAATATAACCTAACCTAACCCAACCTAACATCTCGGCGGTAATATTTGACAACATTCCTGGCTTGTTGGCCTCTACGTCTGCGTGGGACGTTTATATACTTCAAGAACGTAATATAATCTAACCTAACGCAACCTAACATCTCGGCGGTAATATTTGACCACATTCCTGGCGAGTTGGCTTCTACGTCTCCGTGGGACCTTTATATACATCAATAACGTAATATAACCTAACCTAACCCAACCTACCTTCTCGGTGGTAATATTTGACAACATTCCTGGCGTGTTGGCTTCTCCGTCTCCGTGGGACCTTTATATACATCAATAACGTAATATAACGTAACCTAACCCAACCTAACATCTCGGCGGTAAAATTTGACATCATTCCTGGCGAGTTGGCTTCTACGTCTCCGTTTGACCATCATATACATCAATAACGTAATATAACTTAACCTAACCCAACCTAACATCTCCGCGGTAATATTTGACCACATACCTGGCGAGTTGGCCTCTACGTCTCCGTGGGACCTTCATATACATCAATAACGAAATATAACCTAACCTAACCCAACCTATCATCTCGGCGGTAATATTTGACAACATACCTGGCGAATTGGCCTCTACGTCTCCGTGTGATCTTTATATACATCAAGAACGTAATATAACATAACCTAACCCAACCTATCTGCTCTGCGGTAATATTTGACAACATTCCTGGCGAGTTGGCTTGTCCGTCTCCGTGGGACCTTTATCTACATCAATAACGTAATATAACCAAACCTAACCCAACCTATCTTCACGGCGGTAATATTTGACAATATTCCTGGCGAGTTGGCTTCTCCGTCTCCGTGGGACCTTTATCTACATCAATAACGTAATATAACCAAACCTAACCCAACATAACTTCTCGGCGGTAATAATTGAAAACATGCCTGGCGAGTTGGCCTCTACGTCTCCGTAGGACCCTTATATACATCAATAACGTAATATAACCTAACCTAACCCAACCTAACATCTCGGCGGTAACATTTGACCACATTCCTGGCTTGTTGGCCTCTATGTCTCCGCGGGACCTTTATATACATCAATAACGTAATATAACCTAACCTAACCCAACCTTTCATCTCGGCGGTAATATTTGACCACATTCCAGGCTTGTTGGCCTCTATGCCTCCGTGGGACCTTTATAAACATCAATAACGTAATATAACCTAACCTAACCCAACCTAACATCTCGGCGGTAATATTTGACATCATTCCTGGCGAGTTGGCTTCTACGTCTCCGTTTGACCATCATATACATCAATAACGTAATATAACGTAACCTAACCCAACCTAACATCACCGCGGTAATATTTGACAACATACCTTGCGAGTTGGCCTCTACGTCTCCGTGGGACCTTCATATACATCAATAACGAAATATAACCTATCCTAACCCAACCTATCATCTCGGCGGTAATATTTGACAACATACCTGGCGAATTGGCCTATACGTCTCCGTGTGATCTTTATATACATCAAGAACGTAATATAACTTAACCTAACCCAACCTAACATCTCCGCGGTAATATTTGACCACATACCTGGCGAGTTGGCCTCTACGTCTCCGTGGGACCTTCATATACATCAATAACGAAATATAACCTAACCTAACCCAACCTATCATCTCGGCGGTAATATTTGACAACATACCTGGCGAATTGGCCTCTACGTCTCCGTGTGATCTTTATATACATCAAGAACGTAATATAACATAACCTAACCCAACCTATCTGCTCTGCGGTAATATTTGACAACATTCCTGGCGAGTTGGCTTGTCCGTCTCCGTGGGACCTTTATCTACATCAATAACGTAATATAATCAAACCTAACCCAACCTATCTGCTCTGCGGTAATATTTGACAACATTCCTGGCGAGTTGGCTTGTCCGTCTCCGTGGGACCTTTATCTACATCAATAACGTAATATAACCAAACCTAACCCAACCTATCTTCACGGCGGTAATATTTGACAATATTCCTGGCGAGTTGGCTTCTCCGTCTCCGTGGGACCTTTATCTACATCAATAACGTAATATAACCAAACCTAACCCAACATAACTTCTCGGCGGTAATAATTGAAAACATGCCTGGCGAGTTGGCCTCTACGTCTCCGTAGGACCCTTATATACATCAATAACGTAATATAACCTAACCTAACCCAACCTAACATCTCGGCGGTAACATTTGACCACATTCCTGGCTTGTTGGCCTCTATGTCTCCGCGGGACCTTTATATACATCAATAACGTAATATAACCTAACCTAACCCAACCTTTCATCTCGGCGGTAATATTTGACCACATTCCAGGCTTGTTGGCCTCTATGCCTCCGTGGGACCTTTATAAACATCAATAACGTAATATAACCTAACCTAACCCAACCTAACATCTCGGCGGTAATATTTGACATCATTCCTGGCGAGTTGGCTTCTACGTCTCCGTTTGACCATCATATACATCAATAACGTAATATAACGTAACCTAACCCAACCTAACATCACCGCGGTAATATTTGACAACATACCTTGCGAGTTGGCCTCTACGTCTCCGTGGGACCTTCATATACATCAATAACGAAATATAACCTATCCTAACCCAACCTATCATCTCGGCGGTAATATTTGACAACATACCTGGCGAATTGGCCTATACGTCTCCGTGTGATCTTTATATACATCAAGAACGTAATATAACTTAACCTAACCCAACCTAACATCTCCGCGGTAATATTTGACCACATACCTGGCGAGTTGGCCTCTACGTCTCCGTGGGACCTTCATATACATCAATAACGAAATATAACCTAACCTAACCCAACCTATCATCTCGGCGGTAATATTTGACAACATACCTGGCGAATTGGCCTCTACGTCTCCGTGTGATCTTTATATACATCAAGAACGTAATATAACATAACCTAACCCAACCTATCTGCTCTGCGGTAATATTTGACAACATTCCTGGCGAGTTGGCTTGTCCGTCTCCGTGGGACCTTTATCTACATCAATAACGTAATATAATCAAACCTAACCCAACCTATCTTCACGGCGGTAATATTTGACAATATTCCTGGCGAGTTGGCTTCTCCGTCTCCGTGGGACCTTTATCTACATCAATAACGTAATATAACCAAACCTAACCCAACATAACTTCTCGGCGGTAATAATTGAAAACATGCCTGGCGAGTTGGCCTCTACGTCTCCGTGGGACCTTCATATACATCAATAACGAAATATAACCTAACCTAACCCAACCTATCATCTCGGCGGTAATATTTGACAACATACCTGGCGAATTGGCCTATACGTCTCCGTGTGATCTTTATATACATCAAGAACGTAATATAACTTAACCTAACCCAACCTAACATCTCGGCGGTAATATTTGACCACATTCCTGGCGAGTTGGCTTCTCCGTCTCCGTGGGACCTTTATATACATCAATAACGTAATATAACCTAACCTAACCCAACCGAACATCTCGGCGGTAATATTTGACAACATACCTTGCGAGTTGGCCTCTACGTCTCCGCGGGATCTTTATATACATCAAGAACGTAATATAACATAACCTAACCCAACCTATCTTCACGGCGGTAATATTTGACAATATTCCTGGCGAGTTGGCTTCTCCGTCTCCGTGGGACCTTTATCTACATCAATAACGTAATATAACCAAACCTAACCCAACATAACTTCTCGGCGGTAATAATTGAAAACATGCCTGGCGAGTTGGCCTCTACGTCTCCGTAGGACCCTTATATACATCAATAACGTAATATAACCTAACCTAACCCAACCTAACATCTCGGCGGTAACATTTGACCACATTCCTGGCTTGTTGGCCTCTATGTCTCCGCGGGACCTTTATATACATCAATAACGTAATATAACCTAACCTAACCCAACCTTTCATCTCGGCGGTAATATTTGACCACATTCCAGGCTTGTTGGCCTCTATGCCTCCGTGGGACCTTTATATACATCAATAACGTAATATAACCTAACCTAACCCAACCTAACATCTCGGCGGTAATATTTGACATCAATCCTGGCGAGTTGGCCTCTACGTCTCCGTGGGACCTTTATATACATCTATAACGTAATATAACCTAACTTAAACCAACCTAACATCTCGGCGATAATATTTGACCACATTCCTGGCCTGTTGGCCTCTACGTCTCCGCGGGACCTTTATATACATCAATAACGTAATATAGCGTAACCTAACCCAACCTAAAATCTCGGCGGTAATATTTGACATCATTCCTGGCGAGTTGGCCTCTACGTCTCCGTGGGAACTTTATATACATCAATAACGTAATATAACGTAACCTAACCCACCATAACATCTCGGCGGTAATATTTGACATCATTCCTGGCGAGATGGCTTCTACGTCTCCGTTTGCCCATCATATACATCAATAACGTAATATAACGTAACCTAACCCAACCTAACATCTCCGCGGTAATATTTGACCACATACCTGGCGAGTCGGCCTCTACGTCTCCGTGGGACCTTCATATACATCAATAACGAAATATAACCTAACCTAACCCAACCTAACATCTCGCCGGTAATATTTGACAACATTCCTTTCGAGTTGGCCTCTAGGTCTCCGTTTGACCTTCATATACATCAATAACGTAATATTACCGAACGTAACCCAACCTATCATCTCGGCGGTAATATTTGACAACATACCTTGCGAGTTGGCCTCTACGTCTCTGCGGGATCTTTATATACATCAAGAACGTAATATAACCTAACCTAACCCAACCTAACATCTCGGCGGTAATATTTGACCACATTCCTGGCGAGTTGGCTTCTCCGTCTCCGTGGGACCTTTATATACATCAATAACGTAATATAACCTAACCTAACCCAACCTACCTTCTCGGCGGTAATATTTGACAACATTCCTGGCGAGTTGGCTCCTCCGTCTCCGTGGGACCTTTATATACATCAATGTCGTAATATAACCTAACCTAACCCAACTTAACATCTCCGCGGTAATATTTGACCACATACCTGGCGAGTTGGCCTCTACGTCTCCGTGGGACCTTCATATACATCAATAACGAAATATAACCTAACCTAACCCAACCTATCATCTCGGCGGTAATATTTGACAACATACCTGGCGAATTGGCCTCTACGTCTCCGTGTGATCTTTATATACATCAAGAACGTAATATAACGTAACCTAACCCAACCTAACATCTCCGCGGTAGTATTTGACCACATACCTGGCGAGTCGGCCTCTACGTCTCCGTGGGACCTTCATATACATCAATAACGAAATATAACCTAACCTAACCCAACCTAACATCTCGCCGGTAATATTTGACAACATTCCTTTCGAGTTGGGCTCTAGGTCTCCGTTTGACCTTCATATACATCAATAACGTAATATTACCTTACGTAACCCAACCTATCATCTCGACGGTAATATTTGACAACATTCCTGGCCTGTTGGCCTCTACGTCTGCGTGGGACGTTTATATACTTCAAGAACGTAATATAACCTAACCTAACCCAACCTAACATCTCGGCGGTAATATTTGACAACATTCCTGGCGAGTTGGCTTCTCCGTCTCCGTGGGACCTTTATATACATCAATAACGTAATATAACCTAACCTAACCCAACCGAACATCTCGGCGGTAATATTTGACAACATACCTTGCGAGTTGGCCTCTACGTCTCCGCGGGATCTTTATATACATCAAGAACGTAATATAACATAACCTAACCCAACCTATCTTCACGGCGGTAATATTTGACAATATTCCTGGCGAGTTGGCTTCTCCGTCTCCGTGGGACCTTTATCTACATCAATAACGTAATATAACCAAACCTAACCCAACATAACTTCTCGGCGGTAATAATTGAAAACATGCCTGGCGAGTTGGCCTCTACGTCTCCGTAGGACCCTTATATACATCAATAACGTAATATAACCTAACCTAACCCAACCTAACATCTCGGCGGTAGCATTTGACCACATTCCTGGCTTGTTGGCCTCTATGTCTCCGCGGGACCTTTATATACATCAATAACGTAATATAACCTAACCTAACCCAACCTTTCATCTCGGCGGTAATATTTGACCACATTCCAGGCTTGTTGGCCTCTATGCCTCCGTGGGACCTTTATATATATCAATAACGTAATATAACCTAACCTAACCCAACCTAACATCTCGGCGGTAATATTTGACATCAATCCTGGCGAGTTGGCCTCTACGTCTCCGTGGGACCTTTATATACATCTATAACGTAATATAACCTAACCTAAACCAACCTAACATCTCGGCGATAATATTTGACCACATTCCTGGCCTGTTGGCCTCTACGTCTCCGCGGGACCTTTATATACATCAATAACGTAATATAACGTAACCTAACCCAACCTAAAATCTCGGCGGTAATATTTGACATCATTCCTGGCGAGTTGGCCTCTACGTCTCCGTGGGAACTTTATATACATCAATAACGTAATATAACGTAACCTAACCCACCCTAACATCTCGGCGGTAATATTTGACATCATTCCTGGCGAGATGGCTTCTACGTCTCCGTTTGCCCATCATATACATCAATAACGTAATATAACGTAACCTAACCCAACCTAACATCTCCGCGGTAATATATCACCACATACCTGGCGAGTCGGCCTCTACGTCTCCGTGGGACCTTTATATACATCAATATCGTAATATAACCTAACCTAACCCAACCTAACATCTCCGCGGTAATATTTCACCACATACCTGGCGAGTTGGCCTCTACGTCTCCGTGGGACCTTCATATACATCAATAACGTAATATTACCTAACGTAACCCAACCTATCATCTCGGCGGTAATATTTGACAACATACCTTGCGAGTTGGCCTCTACGTCTCCGCGGGATCTTTATATACATCAAGAACGTAATATAACCTAACCTAACCCAACCTACCTTCTCGGCGGTAATATTTGACAACATTCCTGGCGAGTTGGCTTCTCCGTCTCCGTGGGACCTTTATATACATCAATAACGTAATATAACGTAACCTAACCCACCCTAACATCTCGGCGGTAATATTTGACAATATTCCTGGCGAGTTGGCTTCTCCGTCTCCGTGCGACCTTTATCTACATCAATAACGTAATATAACCAAACCTAACCCAACATAACTTCGCGGCGGTAATAATTGAAAACATACCTGGCGAGTTGGCCTCTACGTCTCCGTAGGACCCTTATATACATCAGTAACGTAATATAACCTAACCTAATCCAACCTAACATCTCGGCGGTAATATTTGACCACATTCCTGGCTTGTTGGCTTCTATTTCTCCGCGGGACCTTTATATACATCAATAACGTAATATAACCTAACCTAACCCAACCTTTCATCTCGGCGGTAATATTTGACCACATTCCTGGCGAGTTGGCTTCTCCGTCTCCGTGGGACCTTTATATACATCAATAACGTAATATAACCTAACCTAACCCAACCTACCTTCTCGGCGGTAATATTTGACAACATTCCTGGCGAGTTGGCTCCTCCGTCTCCGTGGGACCTTTATATACATCAATGTCGTAATATAACCTAACCTAACCCAACTTAACATCTCCGCGGTAATATTTGACCACATACCTGGCGAGTTGGCCTCTACGTATCCGTGGGACCTTCATATACATCAATAACGAAATATAACCTAACCTAACCCAACCTATCATCTCGGCGGTAATATTTGACAACATACCTGGCGAATTGGCCTCTACGTCTCCGTGTGATCTTTATATACATCAAGAACGTAATATAACGTAACCTAACCCAACCTAACATCTCCGCGGTAGTATTTGACCACATACCTGGCGAGTCGGCCTCTACGTCTCCGTGGGACCTTCATATACATCAATAACGAAATATAACCTAACCTAACCCAACCTAACATCTCGCCGGTAATATTTGACAACATTCCTTTCGAGTTGGGCTCTAGGTCTCCGTTTGACCTTCATATACATCAATAACGTAATATTACCTTACGTAACCCAACCTATCATCTCGACGGTAATATTTGACAACATTCCTGGCCTGTTGGCCTCTACGTCTGCGTGGGACGTTTATATACTTCAAGAACGTAATATAACCTAACCTAACCCAACCTAACATCTCGGCGGTAATATTTGACAACATTCCTGGCGAGTTGGCTTCTCCGTCTCCGTGGGACCTTTATATACATCAATAACGTAATATAACCTAACCTAACCCAACCGAACATCTCGGCGGTAATATTTGACAACATACCTTGCGAGTTGGCCTCTACGTCTCCGCGGGATCTTTATATACATCAAGAACGTAATATAACATAACCTAACCCAACCTATCTTCACGGCGGTAATATTTGACAATATTCCTGGCGAGTTGGCTTCTCCGTCTCCGTGGGACCTTTATCTACATCAATAACGTAATATAACCAAACCTAACCCAACATAACTTCTCGGCGGTAATAATTGAAAACATGCCTGGCGAGTTGGCCTCTACGTCTCCGTAGGACCCTTATATACATCAATAACGTAATATAACCTAACCTAACCCAACCTAACATCTCGGCGGTAGCATTTGACCACATTCCTGGCTTGTTGGCCTCTATGTCTCCGCGGGACCTTTATATACATCAATAACGTAATATAACCTAACCTAACCCAACCTTTCATCTCGGCGGTAATATTTGACCACATTCCAGGCTTGTTGGCCTCTATGCCTCCGTGGGACCTTTATATATATCAATAACGTAATATAACCTAACCTAACCCAACCTAACATCTCGGCGGTAATATTTGACATCAATCCTGGCGAGTTGGCCTCTACGTCTCCGTGGGACCTTTATATACATCTATAACGTAATATAACCTAACCTAAACCAACCTAACATCTCGGCGATAATATTTGACCACATTCCTGGCCTGTTGGCCTCTACGTCTCCGCGGGACCTTTATATACATCAATAACGTAATATAACGTAACCTAACCCAACCTAAAATCTCGGCGGTAATATTTGACATCATTCCTGGCGAGTTGGCCTCTACGTCTCCGTGGGAACTTTATATACATCAATAACGTAATATAACGTAACCTAACCCACCCTAACATCTCGGCGGTAATATTTGACATCATTCCTGGCGAGATGGCTTCTACGTCTCCGTTTGCCCATCATATACATCAATAACGTAATATAACGTAACCTAACCCAACCTAACATCTCCGCGGTAATATATCACCACATACCTGGCGAGTCGGCCTCTACGTCTCCGTGGGACCTTTATATACATCAATATCGTAATATAACCTAACCTAACCCAACCTAACATCTCCGCGGTAATATTTCACCACATACCTGGCGAGTTGGCCTCTACGTCTCCGTGGGACCTTCATATACATCAATAACGTAATATTACCTAACGTAACCCAACCTATCATCTCGGCGGTAATATTTGACAACATACCTTGCGAGTTGGCCTCTACGTCTCCGCGGGATCTTTATATACATCAAGAACGTAATATAACCTAACCTAACCCAACCTACCTTCTCGGCGGTAATATTTGACAACATTCCTGGCGAGTTGGCTTCTCCGTCTCCGTGGGACCTTTATATACATCAATAACGTAATATAACGTAACCTAACCCACCCTAACATCTCGGCGGTAATATTTGACAATATTCCTGGCGAGTTGGCTTCTCCGTCTCCGTGCGACCTTTATCTACATCAATAACGTAATATAACCAAACCTAACCCAACATAACTTCTCGGCGGTAATAATTGAAAACATACCTGGCGAGTTGGCCTCTACGTCTCCGTAGGACCCTTATATACATCAGTAACGTAATATAACCTAACCTAATCCAACCTAACATCTCGGCGGTAATATTTGACCACATTCCTGGCTTGTTGGCTTCTATTTCTCCGCGGGACCTTTATATACATCAATAACGTAATATAACCTAACCTAACCCAACCTTTCATCTCGGCGGTAATATTTGACCACATTCCAGGCTTGTTGGCCTCTATGCCTCCGTGGGACCTTTATATACATCAATAACGTAATATAACCTAACCTAACCCAACCTAACATCTCGGCGGTAATATTTGACATCAATCCTGGCGAGTTGGCCTCTACGTCTCCCTGGGACCTTTATATACATCTATAACGTAATATAACCTAACCTGAACCAACCTAACATCTCGGCTATAATATTTGACCACATTCCTGGCTTGTTGGCCTCTACGTCTCCGCGGGACCTTTATATACATCAATAACGTAATATAACGTAACCTAACCCAACCTAAAATCTCTGCGGTAATATTTGACATCATTCCTGGCGAGTTGGCCTCTACGTCTCCGTGGGAACTTTATATACATCAATATCGTAATATAACCTAACCTAACCCAACCTAACATCTCCGCGGTAATATTTGACAACATACCTGGCGAATTGGCCTCTACGTCTCCGTGTGATCTTTATATACATCAAGAACGTAATATAACGTTACCTAACCCAACCTATCTTCTCTGCGGTAATATTTGACAATATTCCTGGCGAGTTGGCTTGTCCGTCTCCGTGGGACCTTTATATACATCAATAACGTAATATAACCTAACCTAACCCAACCTAACATCTCGGCGGTAATATTTGACAACATTCCTGGCGAGTTGGCTTCTCCGTCTCCGTGGGACCTTTATATACATCAATAACGTAATATAACCTAACCTAACCCAACCGAACATCTCGGCGGTAATATTTGACAACATACCTTGCGAGTTGGCCTCTACGTCTCCGCGGGATCTTTATATACATCAAGAACGTAATATAACATAACCTAACCCAACCTAACATCTCGGCGGTAATATTTGACCACATTCCTGTCTTGTTGGCCTCTATGTCTCCGCGGGACCTTTATATACATCAATAACGTAATATAACCTAACCTAACCCAACCTTTCATCTCGGCGGTAATATTTGACCACATTCCAGGCTTGTTGGCCTCTATGCCTCCGTGGGACCTTTATATATATCAATAACGTAATATAACCTAACCTAACCCAACCTAACATCTCGGCGGTAATATTTGACATCAATCCTGGCGAGTTGGCCTCTACGTCTCCGTGGGACCTTTATATACATCTATAACGTAATATAACCTAACCTAAACCAACCTAACATCTCGGCGATAATATTTGACCACATACCTGGCGAGTTGGCCTCTACGTCTCCGTGGGACCTTCATATACATCAATAACGAAATATAACCTAACCTAACCCAACCTATCATCTCGGCGGTAATATTTGACAACATACCTGGCGAATTGGCCTCTACGTCTCCGTGTGATCTTTATATACATCAAGAACGTAATATAACATAACCTAACCCAACCTATCTGCTCTGCGGTAATATTTGACAACATTCCTGGCGAGTTGGCTTGTCCGTCTCCGTGGGACCTTTATCTACATCAATAACGTAATATAACCAAACCTAACCCAACCTATCTTCACGGCGGTAATATTTGACAATATTCCTGGCGAGTTGGCTTCTCCGTCTCCGTGGGACCTTTATCTACATCAATAACGTAATATAACCAAACCTAACCCAACATAACTTCTCGGCGGTAATAATTGAAAACATGCCTGGCGAGTTGGCCTCTACGTCTCCGTAGGACCCTTATATACATCAATAACGTAATATAACCTAACCTAACCCAACCTAACATCTCGGCGGTAATATTTGACCACATTCCTGGCTTGTTGGCCTCTATGTCTCCGCGGGACCTTTATATACATCAATAACATAATATAACCTAACCTAACCCAACCTTTCATCTCGGCGGTAATATTTGACCACATTCCAGGCTTGTTGGCCTCTATGCCTCCGTGGGACCTTTATATATATCAATAACGTAATATAACCTAACCTAACCCAACCTAACATCTCGGCGGTAATATTTGACATCAATCCTGGCGAGTTGGCCTCTACGTCTCCGTGCGACCTTTATATACATCTATAACGTAATATAACCTAACCTAAACCAACCTAACATCTCGGCGATAATATTTGACCACATTCCTGGCCTGTTGGCCTCTACGTCCCCGCGGGACCTTTATATACATCAATAACGTAATATAACGTAACCTAACCCAACCTAAAATCTCGGCGGTAATATTTGACATCATTCCTGGCGAGTTGGCCTCTACGTCTCCGTGGGAACTTTATATACATCAATAACGTAATATAACGTAACCTCACCCACCCTAACATCTCGGCGGTAATATTTGACATCATTCCTGGCGAGATGGCTTCTACGTCTCCGTTTGCCCATCATATACATCAATAACGTAATATAACGTAACCTAACCCAACCTAACATCTCCGCGGTAATATATCACCACATACCTGGCGAGTCGGCCTCTACGTCTCCGTGGGACCTTTATATACATCAATATCGTAATATAACCTAACCTAACTCAACCTAACATCTCCGCGGTAATATTTGACCACATACCTGGCGAGTTGGCCTCTACGTCTCCGTGGGACCTTCATATACATCAATAACGTAATATTACCTAACGTAACCCAACCTATCATCTCGGCGGTAATATTTGACAACATACCTGGCGAATTGGCCTCTACGTCTCCGTGTGATCTTTATATACATCAAGAACGTAATATAACGTTACCTAACCCAACCTATCTTCTCTGCGGTAATATTTGACAATATTCCTGGCGAGTTGGCTTGTCCGTCTCCGTGGGACCTTTATATACATCAATAACGTAATATAACCTAACCTAACCCAACCTAACATCTCGGCGGTAATATTTGACAACATTCCTGGCGAGTTGGCTTCTCCGTCTCCGTGGGACCTTTATATACATCAATAACGTAATATAACCTAACCTAACCCAACCGAACATCTCGGCGGTAATATTTGACAACATACCTTGCGAGTTGGCCTCTACGTCTCCGCGGGATCTTTATATACATCAAGAACGTAATATAACATAACCTAACCCAACCTAACATCTCGGCGGTAATATTTGACCACATTCCTGGCTTGTTGGCCTCTATGTCTCCGCGGGACCTTTATATACATCAATAACGTAATATAACCTAACCTAACCCAACCTTTCATCTCGGCGGTAATATTTGACCACATTCCAGGCTTGTTGGCCTCTATGCCTCCGTGGGACCTTTATATATATCAATAACGTAATATAACCTAACCTAACCCAACCTAACATCTCGGCGGTAATATTTGACATCAATCCTGGCGAGTTGGCCTCTACGTCTCCGTGGGACCTTTATATACATCTATAACGTAATATAACCTAACCTAAACCAACCTAACATCTCGGCGATAATATTTGACCACATACCTGGCGAGTTGGCCTCTACGTCTCCGTGGGACCTTCATATACATCAATAACGAAATATAACCTAACCTAACCCAACCTATCATCTCGGCGGTAATATTTGACAACATACCTGGCGAATTGGCCTCTACGTCTCCGTGTGATCTTTATATACATCAAGAACGTAATATAACATAACCTAACCCAACCTATCTGCTCTGCGGTAATATTTGACAACATTCCTGGCGAGTTGGCTTGTCCGTCTCCGTGGGACCTTTATCTACATCAATAACGTAATATAACCAAACCTAACCCAACCTATCTTCACGGCGGTAATATTTGACAATATTCCTGGCGAGTTGGCTTCTCCGTCTCCGTGGGACCTTTATCTACATCAATAACGTAATATAACCAAACCTAACCCAACATAACTTCTCGGCGGTAATAATTGAAAACATGCCTGGCGAGTTGGCCTCTACGTCTCCGTAGGACCCTTATATACATCAATAACGTAATATAACCTAACCTAACCCAACCTAACATCTCGGCGGTAATATTTGACATCATTCCTGGCGAGTTGGCTTCTACGTCTCCGTTTGACCATCATATACATCAATAACGTAATATAACGTAACCTAACCCAACCTAACATCACCGCGGTAATATTTGACAACATACCTTGCGAGTTGGCCTCTACGTCTCCGTGGGACCTTCATATACATCAATAACGAAATATAACCTAACCTAACCCAACCTATCATCTCGGCGGTAATATTTGACAACATACCTGGCGAATTGGCCTATACGTCTCCGTGTGATCTTTATATACATCAAGAACGTAATATAACTTAACCTAACCCAACCTAACATCTCCGCGGTAATATTTGAGCACATACCTGGCGAGTTGGCCTCTACGTCTCCGTGGGACCTTTATATACATCAATAACGAAATATAACCTAACCTAACCCAACCTATCATCTCGGCGGTAATATTTGACAACATACCTGGCGAATTGGCCTCTACGTCTCCGTGTGATCTTTATATACATCAAGAACGTAATATAACATAACCTAACCCAACCTATCTGCTCTGCGGTAATATTTGACAACATTCCTGGCGAGTTGGCTTGTCCGTCTCCGTGGGACCTTTATCTACATCAATAACGTAATATAATCAAACCTAACCCAACCTATCTTCACGGCGGTAATATTTGACAATATTCCTGGCGAGTTGGCTTCTCCGTCTCCGTGGGACCTTTATCTACATCAATAACGTAATATAACCAAACCTAACCCAACATAACTTCTCGGCGGTAATAATTGAAAACATGCCTGGCGAGTTGGCCTCTACGTCTCCGTGGGACCTTCATATACATCAATAACGAAATACAACCTAACCTAACCCAACCTATCATCTCGGCGGTAATATTTGACAACATACCTGGCGAATTGGCCTATACGTCTCCGTGTGATCTTTATATACATCAAGAACGTAATATAACTTAACCTAACCCAACCTAACATCTCCGCGGTAATATTTGACCACATACCTGGCGAGTTGGCCTCTACATCTCCGTGGGACCTTCATATACATCAATAACGAAATATAACCTAACCTAACCCAACCTATCATCTCGGCGGTAATATTTGACAACATACCTGGCGAATTGGCCTCTACGTCTCCGTGTGATCTTTATATACATCAAGAACGTAATATAACATAACCTAACCCAACCTATCTGCTCTGCGGTAATATTTGACAACATTCCTGGCGAGTTGGCTTGTCCGTCTCCGTGGGACCTTTATCTACATCAATAACGTAATATAACCAAACCTAACCCAACCTATCTTCACGGCGGTAATATTTGACAATATTCCTGGCGAGTTGGCTTCTCCGTCTCCGTGGGACCTTTATCTACATCAATAACGTAATATAACCAAACCTAACCCAACATAACTTCTCGGCGGTAATAATTGAAAACATGCCTGGCGAGTTGGCCTCTACGTCTCCGTAGGACCCTTATATACATCAATAACGTAATATAACCTAACCTAACCCAACCTTTCATCTCGGCGGTAATATTTGACCACATTCCAGGCTTGTTGGCCTCTATGCCTCCGTGGGACCTTTATATACATCAATAACGTAATATAACCTAACCTAACCCAACCTAACATCTCGGCGGTAATATTTGACATCAATCCTGGCGAGTTGGCCTCTACGTCTCCGTGGGACCTTTATATACATCTATAACGTAATATAACCTAACCTAAACCAACCTAACATCTCGGCGATAATATTTGACCACATTCCTGGCCTGTTGGCCTCTACGTCTCCGCGGGACCTTTATATACATCAATAACGTAATATAGCGTAACCTAACCCAACCTAAAATCTCGGCGGTAATATTTGACATCATTCCTGGCGAGTTGGCCTCTACGTCTCCGTGGGAACTTTATATACATCAATAACGTAATATAACGTAACCTAACCCACCCTAACATCTCGGCGGTAATATTTGACATCATTCCTGGCGAGATGGCTTCTACGTCTCCGTTTGCCCATCATATACATCAATAACGTAATATAACGTAACCTAACCCAACCTAACATCTCCGCGGTAATATTTGACCACATACCTGGCGAGTCGGCCTCTACGTCTCCGTGGGACCTTCATATACATCAATAACGAAATATAACCTAACCTAACCCAACCTAACATCTCGCCGGTAATATTTGACAACATTCCTTTCGAGTTGGCCTCTAGGTCTCCGTTTGACCTTCATGTACATCAATAACGTAATATTACCGAACGTAACCCAACCTATCATCTCGGCGGTAATATTTGACAACATACCTTGCGAGTTGGCCTCTACGTCTCTGCGGGATCTTTATATACATCAAGAACGTAATATAACCTAACCTAACCCAACCTAACATCTCGGCGGTAATATTTGACCACATTCCTGGCGAGTTGGCTTCTCCGTCTCCGTGGGACCTTTATATACATCAATAACGTAATATAACCTAACCTAACCCAACCTACCTTCTCGGCGGTAATATTTGACAACATTCCTGGCGAGTTGGCTCCTCCGTCTCCGTGGGACCTTTATATACATCAATGTCGTAATATAACCTAACCTAACCCAACTTAACATCTCCGCGGTAATATTTGACCACATACCTGGCGAGTTGGCCTCTACGTCTCCGTGGGACCTTCATATACATCAATAACGAAATATAACCTAACCTAACCCAACCTATCATCTCGGCGGTAATATTTGACAACATACCTGGCGAATTGGCCTCTACGTCTCCGTGTGATCTTTATATACATCAAGAACGTAATATAACGTAACCTAACCCAACCTAACATCTCCGCGGTAGTATTTGACCACATACCTGGCGAATCGGCCTCTACGTCTCCGTGGGACCTTCATATACATCAATAACGAAATATAACCTAACCTAACCCAACCGAACATCTCGGCGGTAAAATTTGACAACATACCTTGCGAGTTGGCCTCTACGTCTCCGCGGGATCTTTATATACATCAAGAACGTAATATAACATAACCTAACCCAACCTATCTTCACGGCGGTAATATTTGACAATATTCCTGGCGAGTTGGCTTCTCCGTCTCCGTGGGACCTTTATCTACATCAATAACGTAATATAACCAAACCTAACCCAACATAACTTCTCGGCGGTAATAATTGAAAACATGCCTGGCGAGTTGGCCTCTACGTCTCCGTAGGACCCTTATATACATCAATAACGTAATATAACCTAACCTAACCCAACCTAACATCTCGGCGGTAATATTTGACCACATTCCTGGCTTGTTGGCCTCTATGTCTCCGCGGGACCTTTATATACATCAATAACATAATATAACCTAACCTAACCCAACCTTTCATCTCGGCGGTAATATTTGACCACATTCCAGGCTTGTTGGCCTCTATGCCTCCGTGGGACCTTTATATATATCAATAACGTAATATAACCTAACCTAACCCAACCTAACATCTCGGCGGTAATATTTGACATCAATCCTGGCGAGTTGGCCTCTACGTCTCCGTGCGACCTTTATATACATCTATAACGTAATATAACCTAACCTAAACCAACCTAACATCTCGGCGATAATATTTGACCACATTCCTGGCCTGTTGGCCTCTACGTCCCCGCGGGACCTTTATATACATCAATAACGTAATATAACGTAACCTAACCCAACCTAAAATCTCGGCGGTAATATTTGACATCATTCCTGGCGAATTGGCCTCTACGTCTCCGTGGGAACTTTATATACATCAATAACGTAATATAACGTAACCTAACCCACCCTAACATCTCGGCGGTAATATTTGACATCATTCCTGGCGAGATGGCTTCTACGTCTCCGTTTGCCCATCATATACATCAATAACGTAATATAACGTAACCTAACCCAACCTAACATCTCCGCGGTAATATATCACCACATACCTGGCGAGTCGGCCTCTACGTCTCCGTGGGACCTTTATATACATCAATATCGTAATATAACCTAACCTAACCCAACCTAACATCTCCGCGGTAATATTTGACCACATACCTGGCGAGTTGGCCTCTACGTCTCCGTGGGACCTTCATATACATCAATAACGTAATATTACCTAACGTAACCCAACCTATCATCTCGGCGGTAATATTTGACAACATACCTTGCGAGTTGGCCTCTACGTCTCCGCGGGATCTTTATATACATCAAGCACGTAATATAACCTAACCTAACCCAACCTAACATCTCGGCGGTAATATTTGACCACATTCCTGGCGAGTTGGCTTCTCCGTCTCCGTGGGACCTTTATATACATCAATAACGTAATATAACCTAACCTAACCCAACCTACCTTCTCGGCGGTAATATTTGACAACATTCCTGGCCAGTTGGCTTCTCCGTCTCCGTGGGACCTTTATATACATCAATAACGTAATATAACGTAACCTAACCCACCCTAACATCTCGGCGGTAATATTTGACATCATTCCTGGCGAGATGGCTCCTACGTCTCCGTTTGCCCATCATATACATCAATAACGTAATATAACGTAACCTAACCCAACCTAACATCTCCGCGGTAATATTTGACCACATACCTGGCGAGTCGGCCTCTACTTCTCCGTGGGACCTTCATATACATCAATAACGAAATATAACCTAACCTAACCCAACCTAACATCTCGCCGGTAATATTTGACAACATACCTTGCGAGTTGGCCTCTACGTCTCCGCGGGATCTTTATATACATCAAGAACGTAATATAACATAACCTAACCCAACCTATCTTCACGGCGGTAATATTTGACAATATTCCTGGCGAGTTGGCTTCTCCGTCTCCGTGGGACCTTTATCTACATCAATAGCGTAATATAACCAAACCTAACCCAACCGAACATCTCGGCGGTAATATTTGACAACATACCTTGCGAGTTGGCCTCTACGTCTCCGCGGGATCTTTATATACATCAAGAACGTAATATAACATAACCTAACCCAACCTATCTTCTCGGCGGTAATATTTGACAATATTCCTGGCGAGTTGGCTTCTCCGTCTCCGTGCGACCTTTATCTACATCAATAACGTAATATAACCAAACCTAACCCAACATAACTTCTCGGTGGTAATAATTGAAAACATACCTGGCGAGTTGGCCTCTACGTCTCCGTAGGACCCTTATATACATCAATAACGTAATATAACCTAACCTAATCCAACCTAACATCTCGGCGGTAATATTTGACCACATTCCTGGCTTGTTGGCTTCTATTTCTCCGCGGGACCTTTATATACATCAATAACGTAATATAGCGTAACCTAACCCAACCTAAAATCTCGGCGGTAATATTTGACATCATTCCTGGCGAGTTGGCCTCTACGTCTCCGTGGGAACTTTATATACATCAATAACGTAATATAACGTAACCTAACCCACCCTAACATCTCGGCGGTAATATTTGACATCATTCCTGGCGAGATGGCTTCTACGTCTCCGTTTGCCCATCATATACATCAATAACGTAATATAACGTAACCTAACCCAACCTAACATCTCCGCGGTAATATTTGACCACATACCTGGCGAGTCGGCCTCTACGTCTCCGTGGGACCTTCATATACATCAATAACGAAATATAACCTAACCTAACCCAACCTAACATCTCGCCGGTAATATTTGACAACATTCCTTTCGAGTTGGCCTCTAGGTCTCCGTTTGACCTTCATGTACATCAATAACGTAATATTACCGAACGTAACCCAACCTATCATCTCGGCGGTAATATTTGACAACATACCTTGCGAGTTGGCCTCTACGTCTCTGCGGGATCTTTATATACATCAAGAACGTAATATAACCTAACCTAACCCAACCTAACATCTCGGCGGTAATATTTGACCACATTCCTGGCGAGTTGGCTTCTCCGTCTCCGTGGGACCTTTATATACATCAATAACGTAATATAACCTAACCTAACCCAACCTACCTTCTCGGCGGTAATATTTGACAACATTCCTGGCGAGTTGGCTCCTCCGTCTCCGTGGGACCTTTATATACATCAATGTCGTAATATAACCTAACCTAACCCAACTTAACATCTCCGCGGTAATATTTGACCACATACCTGGCGAGTTGGCCTCTACGTCTCCGTGGGACCTTCATATACATCAATAACGAAATATAACCTAACCTAACCCAACCTATCATCTCGGCGGTAATATTTGACAACATACCTGGCGAATTGGCCTCTACGTCTCCGTGTGATCTTTATATACATCAAGAACGTAATATAACGTAACCTAACCCAACCTAACATCTCCGCGGTAGTATTTGACCACATACCTGGCGAATCGGCCTCTACGTCTCCGTGGGACCTTCATATACATCAATAACGAAATATAACCTAACCTAACCCAACCGAACATCTCGGCGGTAAAATTTGACAACATACCTTGCGAGTTGGCCTCTACGTCTCCGCGGGATCTTTATATACATCAAGAACGTAATATAACATAACCTAACCCAACCTATCTTCACGGCGGTAATATTTGACAATATTCCTGGCGAGTTGGCTTCTCCGTCTCCGTGGGACCTTTATCTACATCAATAACGTAATATAACCAAACCTAACCCAACATAACTTCTCGGCGGTAATAATTGAAAACATGCCTGGCGAGTTGGCCTCTACGTCTCCGTAGGACCCTTATATACATCAATAACGTAATATAACCTAACCTAACCCAACCTAACATCTCGGCGGTAATATTTGACCACATTCCTGGCTTGTTGGCCTCTATGTCTCCGCGGGACCTTTATATACATCAATAACATAATATAACCTAACCTAACCCAACCTTTCATCTCGGCGGTAATATTTGACCACATTCCAGGCTTGTTGGCCTCTATGCCTCCGTGGGACCTTTATATATATCAATAACGTAATATAACCTAACCTAACCCAACCTAACATCTCGGCGGTAATATTTGACATCAATCCTGGCGAGTTGGCCTCTACGTCTCCGTGCGACCTTTATATACATCTATAACGTAATATAACCTAACCTAAACCAATCTAACATCTCGGCGATAATATTTGACCACATTCCTGGCCTGTTGGCCTCTACGTCCCCGCGGGACCTTTATATACATCAATAACGTAATATAACGTAACCTAACCCAACCTAAAATCTCGGCGGTAATATTTGACATCATTCCTGGCGAATTGGCCTCTACGTCTCCGTGGGAACTTTATATACATCAATAACGTAATATAACGTAACCTAACCCACCCTAACATCTCGGCGGTAATATTTGACATCATTCCTGGCGAGATGGCTTCTACGTCTCCGTTTGCCCATCATATACATCAATAACGTAATATAACGTAACCTAACCCAACCTAACATCTCCGCGGTAATATATCACCACATACCTGGCGAGTCGGCCTCTACGTCTCCGTGGGACCTTTATATACATCAATATCGTAATATAACCTAACCTAACCCAACCTAACATCTCCGCGGTAATATTTGACCACATACCTGGCGAGTTGGCCTCTACGTCTCCGTGGGACCTTCATATACATCAATAACGTAATATTACCTAACGTAACCCAACCTATCATCTCGGCGGTAATATTTGACAACATACCTTGCGAGTTGGCCTCTACGTCTCCGCGGGATCTTTATATACATCAAGCACGTAATATAACCTAACCTAACCCAACCTAACATCTCGGCGGTAATATTTGACCACATTCCTGGCGAGTTGGCTTCTCCGTCTCCGTGGGACCTTTATATACATCAATAACGTAATATAACCTAACCTAACCCAACCTACCTTCTCGGCGGTAATATTTGACAACATTCCTGGCCAGTTGGCTTCTCCGTCTCCGTGGGACCTTTATATACATCAATAACGTAATATAACGTAACCTAACCCACCCTAACATCTCGGCGGTAATATTTGACATCATTCCTGGCGAGATGGCTCCTACGTCTCCGTTTGCCCATCATATACATCAATAACGTAATATAACGTAACCTAACCCAACCTAACATCTCCGCGGTAATATTTGACCACATACCTGGCGAGTCGGCCTCTACTTCTCCGTGGGACCTTCATATACATCAATAACGAAATATAACCTAACCTAACCCAACCTAACATCTCGCCGGTAATATTTGACAACATACCTTGCGAGTTGGCCTCTACGTCTCCGCGGGATCTTTATATACATCAAGAACGTAATATAACATAACCTAACCCAACCTATCTTCACGGCGGTAATATTTGACAATATTCCTGGCGAGTTGGCTTCTCCGTCTCCGTGGGACCTTTATCTACATCAATAGCGTAATATAACCAAACCTAACCCAACCGAACATCTCGGCGGTAATATTTGACAACATACCTTGCGAGTTGGCCTCTACGTCTCCGCGGGATCTTTATATACATCAAGAACGTAATATAACATAACCTAACCCAACCTATCTTCTCGGCGGTAATATTTGACAATATTCCTGGCGAGTTGGCTTCTCCGTCTCCGTGCGACCTTTATCTACATCAATAACGTAATATAACCAAACCTAACCCAACATAACTTCTCGGTGGTAATAATTGAAAACATACCTGGCGAGTTGGCCTCTACGTCTCCGTAGGACCCTTATATACATCAATAACGTAATATAACCTAACCTAATCCAACCTAACATCTCGGCGGTAATATTTGACCACATTCCTGGCTTGTTGGCTTCTATTTCTCCGCGGGACCTTTATATACATCAATAACGTAATATAACCTAACCTAACCCAACCTTTCATCTCGGCGGTAATATTTGACCACATTCCAGGCTTGTTGGCCTCTATGCCTCCGTGGGACCTTTATATACATCAATAACGTAATATAACCTAACCTAACCCAACCTAACATCTCGGCGGTAATATTTGACATCAATCCTGGCGAGTTGGCCTCTACGTCTCCCTGGGACCTTTATATACATCTATAACGTAATATAACCTAACCTGAACCAACCTAACATCTCGGCTATAATATTTGACCACATTCCTGGCTTGTTGGCCTCTACGTCTCCGCGGGACCTTTATATACATCAATAACGTAATATAACGTAACCTAACCCAACCTAAAATCTCTGCGGTAATATTTGACATCATTCCTGGCGAGTTGGCCTCTACGTCTCCGTGGGAACTTTATATACATCAATATCGTAATATAACCTAACCTAACCCAACCTAACATCTCCGCGGTAATATTTGACAACATACCCGGCGAATTGGCCTCTACGTCTCCGTGTGATCTTTATATACATCAAGAACGTAATATAACGTTACCTAACCCAACCTATCTTCTCTGCGGTAATATTTGACAATATTCCTGGCGAGTTGGCTTGTCCGTCTCCGTGGGACCTTTATATACATCAATAACGTAATATAACCTAACCTAACCCAACCTAACATCTCGGCGGTAATATTTGACAACATTCCTGGCGAGTTGGCTTCTCCGTCTCCGTGGGACCTTTATATACATCAATAACGTAATATAACCTAACCTAACCCAACCGAACATCTCGGCGGTAATATTTGACAACATACCTGGCGAGTTGGCCTCTACGTCTCCGTGGGACCTTTATATACATCTATAACGTAATATAACCTAACCTAAACCAACCTAACATCTCGGCGATAATATTTGACCACATTCCTGGCCTGTTGGCCTCTACGTCTCCGCGGGACCTTTATATACATCAATAACGTAATATAACGTAACCTAACCCAACCTAAAATCTCGGCGGTAATATTTGACATCATTCCTGGCGAGTTGGCCTCTACGTCTCCGTGGGAACTTTATATACATCAATAACGTAATATAACGTAACCTAACCCACCCTAACATCTCGGCGGTAATATTTGACATCATTCCTGGCGAGATGGCTTCTACGTCTCCGTTTGCCCATCATATACATCAATAACGTAATATAACGTAACCTAACCCAACCTAACATCTCCGCGGTAATATATCACCACATACCTGGCGAGACGGCCTCTACGTCTCCGTGGGACCTTCATATACATCAATAACGAAATATAACCTAACCTAACCCAACCTAACATCTCGCCGGTAATATTTGACAACATTCCTTTCGAGTTGGCCTCTAGGTCTCCGTTTGACCTTCATATACATCAATAACGTAATATTACCTAACGTAATCCAACCTATCATCTCGGCGGTAATATTTGACAACATACCTTGCGAGTTGGCCTCTACGTCTCCGCGGGATCTTTATATACATCAAGAACGTAATATAACATAACCTAACCCAACCTATCTTCTCGGCGGTAATATTTGACAATATTCCTGGCGAGTTGGCTTCTCCGTCTCCGTGCGACCTTTATCTACATCAATAACGTAATATAACCAAACCTAACCCAACATAACTTCTCGGCGGTAATAATTGAAAACATACCTGGCGAGTTGGCCTCTACGTCTCCGTAGGACCCTTATATACATCAATAACGTAATATAACCTAACCTAATCCAACCTAACATCTTGGCGGTAATATTTGACCACATTCCTGGCTTGTTGGCTTCTATTTCTCCGCGGGACCTTTATATACATCAATAACGTAATATAACCTAACCTAACCCAACCTTTCATCTCGGCGGTAATATTTGACCACATTCCAGGCTTGTTGGCCTCTATGCCTCCGTGGGACCTTTATATACATCAATAACGTAATATAACCTAACCTAACCCAACCTAACATCTCGGCGGTAATATTTGACATCAATCCTGGCGAGTTGGCCTCTACGTCTCCGTGGGACCTTTATATACATCTATAACGTAATATAACATAACCTGAACCAACCTAACATCTCGGCTATAATATTTGACCACATTCCTGGCTTGTTGGCCTCTACGTCTCCGCGGGATCTTTATATACATCAATAACGTAATATAACCTAACCTAACCCAACCTAACATCTCGGCGGTAATATTTGACAACATTCCTGGCGAGTTGGCTTCTCCGTCTCCGTGGGACCTTTATATACATCAATAACGTAATATAACCTAACCTAACCCAACCGAACATCTCGGCGGTAATATTTGACAACATACCTTGCGAGTTGGCCTCTACGTCTCCGCGGGATCTTTATATACATCAAGAACGTAATATAACATAACCTAACCCAACCTAACATCTCGGCGGTAATATTTGACCACATTCCTGGCTTGTTGGCCTCTATGTCTCCGCGGGACCTTTATATACATCAATAACGTAATATAACCTAACCTAACCCAACCTTTCATCTCGGCGGTAATATTTGACCACATTCCAGGCTTGTTGGCCTCTATGCCTCCGTGGGACCTTTATATATATCAATAACGTAATATAACCTAACCTAACCCAACCTAACATCTCGGCGGTAATATTTGACATCAATCCTGGCGAGTTGGCCTCTACGTCTCCGTGGGACCTTTATATACATCAATAACGTAATATAACGTAACCTAACCCAACCTAAAATCTCGGCGGTAATATTTGACATCATTCCTGGCGAGTTGGCCTCTACGTCTCCGTGGGAACTTTATATACATCAATAACGTAATATAACGTAACCTAACCCACCCTAACATCTCGGCGGTAATATTTGACATCATTCCTGGCGAGATGGCTTCTACGTCTCCGTTTGCCCATCATATACATCAATAACGTAATATAACGTAACCTAACCCAACCTAACATCTCCGCGGTAATATATCACCACATACCTGGCGAGACGGCCTCTACGTCTCCGTGGGACCTTCATATACATCAATAACGAAATATAACCTAACCTAACCCAACCTAACATCTCGCCGGTAATATTTGACAACATTCCTTTCGAGTTGGCCTCTAGGTCTCCGTTTGACCTTCATATACATCAATAACGTAATATTACCTAACGTAATCCAACCTATCATCTCGGCGGTAATATTTGACAACATACCTTGCGAGTTGGCCTCTACGTCTCCGCGGGATCTTTATATACATCAAGAACGTAATATAACATAACCTAACCCAACCTATCTTCTCGGCGGTAATATTTGACAATATTCCTGGCGAGTTGGCTTCTCCGTCTCCGTGCGACCTTTATTTACATCAATAACGTAATATAACCAAACCTAACCCAACATAACTTCTCGGCGGTAATAATTGAAAACATACCTGGCGAGTTGGCCTCTACGTCTCCGTAGGACCCTTATATACATCAATAACGTAATATAACCTAACCTAATCCAACCTAACATCTTGGCGGTAATATTTGACCACATTCCTGGCTTGTTGGCTTCTATTTCTCCGCGGGACCTTTATATACATCAATAACGTAATATAACCTAACCTAACCCAACCTTTCATCTCGGCGGTAATATTTGACCACATTCCAGGCTTGTTGGCCTCTATGCCTCCGTGGGACCTTTATATACATCAATAACGTAATATAACCTAACCTAACCCAACCTAACATCTCGGCGGTAATATTTGACATCAATCCTGGCGAGTTGGCCTCTACGTCTCCGTGGGACCTTTATATACATCTATAACGTAATATAACATAACCTGAACCAACCTAACATCTCGGCTATAATATTTGACCACATTCCTGGCTTGTTGGCCTCTACGTCTCCGCGGGACCTTTATATACATCAATAACGTAATATAACGTAACCTAACCCAACCTAAAATCTCTGCGGTAATATTTGACATCATTCCTGGCGAGTTGGCCTCTACGTCTCCGTGGGAACTTTATATACATCAATATCGTAATATAACCTAACCTAACCCAACCTAACATCTCCGCGGTAATATTTGACAACATACCTGGCGAATTGGCCTCTACGTCTCCGTGTGATCTTTATATACATCAAGAACGTAATATAACGTTACCTAACCCAACCTATCTTCTCTGCGGTAATATTTGACAATATTCCTGGCGAGTTGGCTTGTCCGTCTCCGTGGGACCTTTATATACATCAATAACGTAATATAACCTAACCTAACCCAACCTAACATCTCGGCGGTAATATTTGACAACATTCCTGGCGAGTTGGCTTCTCCGTCTCCGTGGGACCTTTATATACATCAATAACGTAATATAACCTAACCTAACCCAACCGAACATCTCGGCGGTAATATTTGACAACATACCTTGCGAGTTGGCCTCTACGTCTCCGCGGGATCTTTATATACATCAAGAACGTAATATAACATAACCTAACCCAACCTAACATCTCGGCGGTAATATTTGACCACATTCCTGGCTTGTTGGCCTCTATGTCTCCGCGGGACCTTTATATACATCAATAACGTAATATAACCTAACCTAACCCAACCTTTCATCTCGGCGGTAATATTTGACCACATTCCAGGCTTGTTGGCCTCTATGCCTCCGTGGGACCTTTATATATATCAATAACGTAATATAACCTAACCTAACCCAACCTAACATCTCGGCGGTAATATTTGACATCAATCCTGGCGAGTTGGCCTCTACGTCTCCGTGGGACCTTTATATACATCTATAACGTAATATAACCTAACCTAAACCAACCTAACATCTCGGCGATAATATTTGACCACATTCCTGGCCTGTTGGCCTCTACGTCTCCGCGGGACCTTTATATACATCAATAACGTAATATAACGTATCCTAACCCAACCTAAAATCTCGGCGGTAATATTTGACATCATTCCTGGCGAGTTGGCCTCTACGTCTCCGTGGGAACTTTATATACATCAATAACGTAATATAACGTAACCTAACCCACCCTAACATCTCGGCGGTAATATTTGACATCATTCCTGGCGAGATGGCTTCTACGTCTCCGTTTGCCCATCATATACATCAATAACGTAATATAACGTAACCTAACCCAACCTAACATCTCCGCGGTAATATATCACCACATACCTGGCGAGTCGGCCTCTACGTCTCCGTGGGACCTTCATATACATCAATAACGAAATATAACCTAACCTAACCCAACCTAACATCTCGCCGGTAATATTTGACAACATTCCTTTCGAGTTGGCCTCTAGGTCTCCGTTTGACCTTCATATACATCAATAACGTAATATTACCTAACGTAACCCAACCTATCATCTCGGCGGTAATATTTGACAACATACCTTGCGAGTTGGCCTCTACGTCTCCGCGGGATCTTTATATACATCAAGAACGTAATATAACATAACCTAACCCAACCTATCTTCTCGGCGGTAATATTTGACAATATTCCTGGCGAGTTGGCTTCTCCGTCTCCGTGCGACCTTTATCTACATCAATAACGTAATATAACCAAACCTAACCCAACATAACTTCTCGGCGGTAATAATTGAAAACATACCTGGCGAGTTGGCCTCTACGTCTCCGTAGGACCCTTATATACATCAATAACGTAATATAACCTAACCTAATCCAACCTAACATCTCGGCGGTAATATTTGACCACATTCCTGGCTTGTTGGCTTCTATTTCTCCGCGGGACCTTTATATACATCAATAACGTAATATAACCTAACCTAACCCAACCTTTCATCTCGGCGGTAATATTTGACCACATTCCAGGCTTGTTGGCCTCTATGCCTCCGTGGGACCTTTATATATATCAATAACGTAATATAACCTAACCTAACCCAACCTAACATCTCGGCGGTAATATTTGACATCAATCCTGGCGAGTTGGCCTCTACGTCTCCGTGGGACCTTTATATACATCTATAACGTAATATAACCTAACCTAAACCAACCTAACATCTCGGCGATAATATTTGACCACATTCCTGGCCTGTTGGCCTCTACGTCTCCGCGGGACCTTTATATACATCAATAACGTAATATAACGTAACCTAACCCAACCTAAAATCTCGGCGGTAATATTTGACATCATTCCTGGCGAGTTGGCCTCTACGTCTCCGTGGGAACTTTATATACATCAATAACGTAATATAACGTAACCTAACCCACCCTAACATCTCGGCGGTAATATTTGACATCATTCCTGGCGAGATGGCTTCTACGTCTCCGTTTGCCCATCATATACACCAATAACGTAATATAACGTAACCTAACCCAACCTAACATCTCCGCGGTAATATATCACCACATACCTGGCGAGTCGGCCTCTACGTCTCCGTGGGACCTTCATATACATCAATAACGAAATATAACCTAACCTAACCCAAACTAACATCTCGCCGGTAATATTTGACAACATTCCTTTCGAGTTGGTCTCTAGGTCTCCGTTTGACCTTCATATACATCAATAACGTAATATTACCTAACGTAACCCAACCTATCATCTCGGCGGTAATATTTGACAACATACCTTGCGAGTTGGCCTCTACGTATCCGCGGGATCTTTATATACATCAAGAACGTAATATAACCTAACCTAACCCAACCTAACATCTCGGCGGTAATATTTGACCACATTCCAGGCTTGTTGGCCTCTATGCCTCCGTGGGACCTTTATATACATCAATAACGTAATATAACCTAACCTAACCCAACCTAACATCTCGGCGGTAATATTTGACATCAATCCTGGCGAGTTGGCCTCTACGTCTCCGTGGGACCTTTATATACATCTATAACGTAATATAACCTAACCTGAACCAACCTAACATCTCGGCTATAATATTTGACCACATTCCTGGCCTGTTGGCCTCTACGTCTCCGCGGGACCTTTATATACATCAATAACGTAATATAACGTATCCTAACCCAACCTAAAATCTCGGCGGTAATATTTGACATCATTCCTGGCGAGTTGGCCTCTACGTCTCCGTGGGAACTTTATATACATCAATAACGTAATATAACGTAACCTAACCCACCCTAACATCTCGGCGGTAATATTTGACATCATTCCTGGCGAGATGGCTTCTACGTCTCCGTTTGCCCATCATATACATCAATAACGTAATATAACGTAACCTAACCCAACCTAACATCTCCGCGGTAATATATCACCACATACCTGGCGAGTCGGCCTCTACGTCTCCGTGGGACCTTCATATACATCAATAACGAAATATAACCTAACCTAACCCAACCTAACATCTCGCCGGTAATATTTGACAACATTCCTTTCGAGTTGGCCTCTAGGTCTCCGTTTGACCTTCATATACATCAATAACGTAATATTACCTAACGTAACCCAACCTATCATCTCGGCGGTAATATTTGACAACATACCTTGCGAGTTGGCCTCTACGTCTCCGCGGGATCTTTATATACATCAAGAACGTAATATAACATAACCTAACCCAACCTATCTTCTCGGCGGTAATATTTGACAATATTCCTGGCGAGTTGGCTTCTCCGTCTCCGTGCGACCTTTATCTACATCAATAACGTAATATAACCAAACCTAACCCAACATAACTTCTCGGCGGTAATAATTGAAAACATACCTGGCGAGTTGGCCTCTACGTCTCCGTAGGACCCTTATATACATCAATAACGTAATATAACCTAACCTAATCCAACCTAACATCTCGGCGGTAATATTTGACCACATTCCTGGCTTGTTGGCTTCTATTTCTCCGCGGGACCTTTATATACATCAATAACGTAATATAACCTAACCTAACCCAACCTTTCATCTCGGCGGTAATATTTGACCACATTCCAGGCTTGTTGGCCTCTATGCCTCCGTGGGACCTTTATATATATCAATAACGTAATATAACCTAACCTAACCCAACCTAACATCTCGGCGGTAATATTTGACATCAATCCTGGCGAGTTGGCCTCTACGTCTCCGTGGGACCTTTATATACATCTATAACGTAATATAACCTAACCTAAACCAACCTAACATCTCGGCGATAATATTTGACCACATTCCTGGCCTGTTGGCCTCTACGTCTCCGCGGGACCTTTATATACATCAATAACGTAATATAACGTAACCTAACCCAACCTAAAATCTCGGCGGTAATATTTGACATCATTCCTGGCGAGTTGGCCTCTACGTCTCCGTGGGAACTTTATATACATCAATAACGTAATATAACGTAACCTAACCCACCCTAACATCTCGGCGGTAATATTTGACATCATTCCTGGCGAGATGGCTTCTACGTCTCCGTTTGCCCATCATATACACCAATAACGTAATATAACGTAACCTAACCCAACCTAACATCTCCGCGGTAATATATCACCACATACCTGGCGAGTCGGCCTCTACGTCTCCGTGGGACCTTCATATACATCAATAACGAAATATAACCTAACCTAACCCAAACTAACATCTCGCCGGTAATATTTGACAACATTCCTTTCGAGTTGGTCTCTAGGTCTCCGTTTGACCTTCATATACATCAATAACGTAATATTACCTAACGTAACCCAACCTATCATCTCGGCGGTAATATTTGACAACATACCTTGCGAGTTGGCCTCTACGTATCCGCGGGATCTTTATATACATCAAGAACGTAATATAACCTAACCTAACCCAACCTAACATCTCGGCGGTAATATTTGACCACATTCCAGGCTTGTTGGCCTCTATGCCTCCGTGGGACCTTTATATACATCAATAACGTAATATAACCTAACCTAACCCAACCTAACATCTCGGCGGTAATATTTGACATCAATCCTGGCGAGTTGGCCTCTACGTCTCCGTGGGACCTTTATATACATCTATAACGTAATATAACCTAACCTGAACCAACCTAACATCTCGGCTATAATATTTGACCACATTCCTGGCTTGTTGGCCTCTACGTCTCCGCGGGACCTTTATATACATCAATAACGTAATATAACGTAACCTAACCCAACCTAAAATCTCTGCGGTAATATTTGACATCATTCCTGGCGAGTTGGCCTCTACGTCTCCGTGGGAACTTTATATACATCAATATCGTAATATAACCTAACCTAACCCAACCTAACATCTCCGCGGTAATATTTGACAACATACCTGGCGAATTGGCCTCTACGTCTCCGTGTGATCTTTATATACATCAAGAACGTAATATAACGTTACCTAACCCAACCTTTCATCTCGGCGGTAATATTTGACCACATTCCAGGCTTGTTGGCCTCTATGCCTCCGTGGGACCTTTATATATATCAATAACGTAATATAACCTAACCTAACCCAACCTAACATCTCGGCGGTAATATTTGACATCAATCCTGGCGAGTTGGCCTCTACGTCTCCGTGGGACCTTTATATACATCTATAACGTAATATAACCTAACCTAAACCAACCTAACATCTCGGCGATAATATTTGACCACATTCCTGGCCTGTTGGCCTCTACGTCTCCGCGGGACCTTTATATACATCAATAACGTAATATAACGTATCCTAACCCAACCTAAAATCTCGGCGGTAATATTTGACATCATTCCTGGCGAGTTGGCCTCTACGTCTCCGTGGGAACTTTATATACATCAATAACGTAATATAACGTAACCTAACCCACCCTAACATCTCGGCGGTAATATTTGACATCATTCCTGGCGAGATGGCTTCTACGTCTCCGTTTGCCCATCATATACATCAATAACGTAATATAACGTAACCTAACCCAACCTAACATCTCCGCGGTAATATATCACCACATACCTGGCGAGTCGGCCTCTACGTCTCCGTGGGACCTTCATATACATCAATAACGAAATATAACCTAACCTAACCCAACCTAACATCTCGCCGGTAATATTTGACAACATTCCTTTCGAGTTGGCCTCTAGGTCTCCGTTTGACCTTCATATACATCAATAACGTAATATTACCTAACGTAACCCAACCTATCATCTCGGCGGTAATATTTGACAACATACCTTGCGAGTTGGCCTCTACGTCTCCGCGGGATCTTTATATACATCAAGAACGTAATATAACCTAACCTAACCCAACCTAACATCTCGGCGGTAATATTTGACATCAATCCTGGCGAGTTGGCCTCTACGTCTCCGTGGGACCTTTATATACATCTATAACGTAATATAACCTAACCTAAACCAACCTAACATCTCGGCGATAATATTTGACCACATTCCTGGCCTGTTGGCCTCTACGTCTCCGCGGGACCTTTATATACATCAATAACGTAATATAACGTATCCTAACCCAACCTAAAATCTCGGCGGTAATATTTGACATCATTCCTGGCGAGTTGGCCTCTACGTCTCCGTGGGAACTTTATATACATCAATAACGTAATATAACGTAACCTAACCCACCCTAACATCTCGGCGGTAATATTTGACATCATTCCTGGCGAGATGGCTTCTACGTCTCCGTTTGCCCATCATATACATCAATAACGTAATATAACGTAACCTAACCCAACCTAACATCTCCGCGGTAATATATCACCACATACCTGGCGAGTCGGCCTCTACGTCTCCGTGGGACCTTCATATACATCAATAACGAAATATAACCTAACCTAACCCAACCTAACATCTCGCCGGTAATATTTGACAACATTCCTTTCGAGTTGGCCTCTAGGTCTCCGTTTGACCTTCATATACATCAATAACGTAATATTACCTAACGTAACCCAACCTATCATCTCGGCGGTAATATTTGACAACATACCTTGCGAGTTGGCCTCTACGTCTCCGCGGGATCTTTATATACATCAAGAACGTAATATAACATAACCTAACCCAACCTATCTTCTCGGCGGTAATATTTGACAATATTCCTGGCGAGTTGGCTTCTCCGTCTCCGTGCGACCTTTATCTACATCAATAACGTAATATAACCAAACCTAACCCAACATAACTTCTCGGCGGTAATAATTGAAAACATACCTGGCGAGTTGGCCTCTACGTCTCCGTAGGACCCTTATATACATCAATAACGTAATATAACCTAACCTAATCCAACCTAACATCTCGGCGGTAATATTTGACCACATTCCTGGCTTGTTGGCTTCTATTTCTCCGCGGGACCTTTATATACATCAATAACGTAATATAACCTAACCTAACCCAACCTTTCATCTCGGCGGTAATATTTGACCACATTCCAGGCTTGTTGGCCTCTATGCCTCCGTGGGACCTTTATATATATCAATAACGTAATATAACCTAACGTAACCCAACCTATCATCTCGGCGGTAATATTTGACAACATACCTTGCGAGTTGGCCTCTACGTCACCGCGGGATCTTTATATACATCAAGAACGTAATATAACATAACCTAACCCAACCTAACATCTCGGCGGTAATATTTGACCACATTCCTGGCTTGTTGGCCTCTATGTCTCCGCGGGACCTTTATATACATCAATAACGTAATATAACCTAACCTAACCCAACCTTTCATCTCGGCGGTAATATTTGACCACATTCCAGGCTTGTTGGCCTCTATGCCTCCGTGGGACCTTTATATATATCAATAACGTAATATAACCTAACCTAACCCAACCTAACATGTCGGCGGTAATATTTGACATCAATCCTGGCGAGTTGGCCTCTCCGTCTCCGTGGGACCTTTATATACATCAATAACGTAATATAACCTAACCTAACCCAACCTACCTTCTCGGCGGTAATATTTGACAACATTCCTGGCGAGTTGGCTTCTCCGTCTCCGTGGGACCTTTATATACATCAATAACGTAATATAACGTAACCTAACCCACCCTAACATCTCGGCGGTAATATTTGACATCATTCCTGGCGAGATGGCTCCTACGCCTCCGTTTGCCCATCATATACATCAATAACGTAATATAACGTAACCTAACCCAACCTAACATCTCCGCGGTAATATTTGACCACATACCTGGCGAGTCGGCCTCTACTTCTCCGTGGGACCTTCATATACATCAATAACGAAATATAACCTAACCTAACCCAACCTAACATCTCGCCGGTAATATTTGACAACATTCCTTTCGAGTTGGCCTCTAGGTCTCCGTTTGACCTTCATATACATCAATAACGTAATATTACCTAACGTAACCCAACCTATCATCTCGGCGGTAATATTTGACAACATACCTTGCGAGTTGGCCTCTACGTCTCCGCGGGATCTTTATATACATCAAGAACGTAATATAACATAACCTAACCCAACCTATCTTCACGGCGGTAATATTTGACAATATTCCTGGCGAGTTGGCTTCTCCGTCTCCGTGGGACCTTTATCTACATCAATAACGTAATATAACCAAACCTAACCCAACCGAACATCTCGGCGGTAATATTTGACAACATACCTTGCGAGTTGGCCTCTACGTCTCCGCGGGATCTTTATATACATCAAGAACGTAATATAACATAACCTAACCCAACCTATCTTCTCGGCGGTAATATTTGACAATATTCCTGGCGAGTTGGCTTCTCCGTCTCCGTGCGACCTTTATCTACATCAATAACGTAATATAACCAAACCTAACCCAACATAACTTCTCGGCGGTAATAATTGAAAACATACCTGGCGAGTTGGCCTCTACGTCTCCGTAGGACCCTTATATACATCAATAACGTAATATAACCTAACCTAATCCAACCTAACATCTCGGCGGTAATATTTGACCACATTCCTGGCTTGTTGGCTTCTATTTCTCCGCGGGACCTTTATATACATCAATAACGTAATATAACCTAACCTAACCCAACCTTTCATCTCGGCGGTAATATTTGACCACATTCCAGGCTTGTTGGCCTCTATGCCTCCGTGGGACCTTTATATACATCAATAACGTAATATAACCTAACCTAACCCAACCTAACATCTCGGCGGTAATATTTGACATCAATCCTGGCGAGTTGGCCTCTACGTCTCCGTGGGACCTTTATATACATCTATAACGTAATATAACCTAACCTGAACCAACCTAACATCTCGGCTATAATATTTGACCACATTCCTGGCTTGTTGGCCTCTACGTCTCCGAGGGACCTTTATATACATCAATAACGTAATATAACGTAACCTAACCCAACCTAAAATCTCTGCGGTAATATTTGACATCATTCCTGGCGAGTTGGCCTCTACGTCTCCGTGGGAACTTTATATACATCAATATCGTAATATAACCTAACCTAACCCAACCTAACATCTCCGCGGTAATATTTGACCACATACCTGGCGAGTTGGCCTCTACGTCTCCGTGGGACCTTCATATACATCAATAACGAAATATAACCTAACCTAACCCAGCTATCATCTCGGCGGTAATATTTGACAACATACCTGGCGAATTCGCCTCTACGTCTCCGTGTGATCTTTATATACATCAAGAACGTAATATAACGTTACCTAACCCAACCTATCTTCTCTGCGGTAATATTTGACAACATTCCTGGCGAGTTGGCTTGTCCGTCTCCGTGGGACCTTTATATACATCAATAACGTAATATAACCTAACCAAACCCAACCTAACTTATCGGCGGTAATAATTGAAAACATACCTGGCGAGTTGGCCTCTACGTCTCCGTAGGACCTTTATATACGTCAATAACGTAATATAACCTAACCTAACCCAACCTAACATCTCCGCGGTAATATTTGACCACATACCTGGCGAGTTGGCCTCTACGTCTCCGTGGGACCTTCATATACATCAATAACGAAATATAACCTAACCTAACCCAACCTATCTTCTCTGCGGTAATATTTGACAACATTCCTGGCGAGTTGGCCTCTACGTCTCCGTTTGACCTTCATATACATGAATAACGTAATATTACCTAACGTAACCCAACCTATCATCTCGACGGTAGTATTTGACAACATTCCTGGCTTGTTGGCATCTACGTCTGCGTGGGACGTTTATATACTTCAAGAACGTAATATAACCTAACCTAACCCAACCTAACATCTCGGCGGTAATATTTGACCACATTCCTGGCGAGTTGGCTTCTCCGTCTCCGTGGGACCTTTATATACATCAATAACGTAATATAACGTAACCTAACCCAACCTAACATCTCGGCGGTAATATATGACATCATTCCTGGCGAGTTGGCTTCTACGTCTCCGTTTGACCATCATATACATCAATAACGTAATATAACGTAACCTAACCCAACCTAACATCTCGGCGGTAATATTTGACATCATTCCTGGCGAGATGGCTTCTACGTCTCCGTTTGACCATCATATACATCAATAACGTAATATAACGTAACCTAACCCAACCTAACATCTCCGCGGTAATATTTGACCACATACCTGGCGAGTCGGCCTCTACGTCTCCGTGGGACCTTCATATACATCAATAACGAAATATAACCTAACCTAACCCAACCTAACATCTCGCCGGTAATATTTGACAACATTCCTTTCGAGTTGGCCTCTAGGTCTCCGTTTGACCTTCATATACATCAATAACGTAATATTACCTAACGTAACCCAACCTATCATCTCGACGGTAGTATTTGACAACATTCCTGGCTTGTTGGCCTCTACGTCTGCGTGGGACCTTTATATACTTCAAGAACGTAATATAACCTAACCTAACCCAACCTAACATCTCGGCGGTAATATTTGACATCAATCCTGGCGAGTTGGCCTCTACGTCTCCGTGGGACCTTTATATACATCTATAACGTAATATAACCTAACCTAAACCAACCTAACATCTCGGCGATAATATTTGACCACATTCCTGGCCTGTTGGCCTCTACGTCTCCGCGGGACCTTTATATACATCAATAACGTAATATAACGTAACCTAACCCAACCTAAAATCTCGGCGGTAATATTTGACATCATTCCTGGCGAGTTGGCCTCTCCGTCTCCGTGGGAACTTTATATACATCAATAACGTAATATAACGTAACCTAACCCACCCTAACATCTCGGCGGTAATATTTGACATCATTCCTGGCGAGATGGCTTCTACGTCTCCGTTTGCCCATCATATACATCAATAACGTAATATAACGTAACCTAACCCAACCTAACATCTCCGCGGTAATATATCACCGCATACCTGGCGAGTCGGCCTCTACGTCTCCGTGGGACCTTCATATACATCAATAACGAAATATAACCTAACCTAACCCAACCTAACATCTCGCCGGTAATATTTGACAACATTCCTTTCGAGTTGGCCTCTAGGTCTCCGTTTGACCTTCATATACATCAATAACGTAATATTACCTAACGTAACCCAACCTATCATCTCGGCGGTAATATTTGACAACATACCTTGCGAGTTGGCCTCTACGTCTCCGCGGGATCTTTATATACATCAAGAACGTAATATAACCTAACCTAACCCAACCTAACATCTCGGCGGTAATATTTGACCACATTCCTGGCGAGTTGGCTTCTCCGTCTCCGTGGGACCTTTATATACATCAATAACGTAATATAACCTAACCTAACCCAACCTACCTTCTCGGCGGTAATATTTGACAACATTCCTGGCGAGTTGGCTTCTCCGTCTCCGTGGGACCTTTATATACATCAATAACGTAATATAACGTAACCTAACCCACCCTAACATCTCGGCGGTAATATTTGACATCATTCCTGGCGAGATGGCTCCTACGCCTCCGTTTGCCCATCATATACATCAATAACGTAATATAACGTAACCTAACCCAACCTAACATCTCCGCGGTAATATTTGACCACATACCTGGCGAGTCGGCCTCTACTTCTCCGTGGGACCTTCATATACATCAATAACGAAATATAACCTAACCTAACCCAACCTAACATCTCGCCGGTAATATTTGACAACATTCCTTTCGAGTTGGCCTCTAGGTCTCCGTTTGACCTTCATATACATCAATAACGTAATATTACCTAACGTAACCCAACCTATCATCTCGGCGGTAATATTTGACAACATACCTTGCGAGTTGGCCTCTACGTCTCCGCGGGATCTTTATATACATCAAGAACGTAATATAACATAACCTAACCCAACCTAACATCTCCGCGGTAATATTTGACCACATACCTGGCGAGTTGGCCTCTACGTCTCCGAGGGACCTTTATATACATCAATAACGTAATATAACGTAAATTAACCCAACCTAAAATCTCTGCGGTAATATTTGACATCATTCCTGGCGAGTTGGCCTCTACGTCTCCGTGGGAACTTTATATACATCAATATCGTAATATAACCTAACCTAACCCAACCTAACATCTCCGCGGTAATATTTGACCACATACCTGGCGAGTTGGCCTCTACGTCTCCGTGGGACCTTCATATACTTCAATAACGAAATATAACCTAACCTAACCCAGCTATCATCTCGGCGGTAATATTTGACAACATACCTGGCGAATTGGCCTCTACGTCTCCGTGGGACCTTCATATACATCAATAACGAAATATAACCTAACCTAACCCAACCTATCATCTCGGCGGTAATATTTGACAACATACCTGGCGAATTGGCCTATACGTCTCCGTGTGATCTTTATATACATCAAGAACGTAATATAACTTAACCTAACCCAACCTAACATCTCCGCGGTAATATTTGACAACATACCGTGCGAGTTGGCCTCTACGTCTCCGTGGGACCTTCATATACATCAATAACGAAATATAACCTAACCTAACCCAACATATCATCTCGGCGGTAATATTTGACAACATACCTGGCGATTTGGCCTCTACGTCTCCGTGTGATCTTTATATACATCAAGAACGTAATATAACATAACCTAACCCAACCTATCTGCTCTGCGGTAATATTTGACAACATTCCTGGCGAGTTGGCTTGTCCGGCTCCGTGGGACCTTTATATACATCAATAACGTAATATACCCTAACCAAACCCAACCTAACTTATCGGCGGTAATAATTGAAAACATACCTGGCGAGTTGGCCTCTATGTCTCCGTAGGACCTTTATATACATCAATAACGTAATATAAATTAACCTAACCCAACCTAACATCTCCGCGGTAATATTTGACAACATACCTTGCGAGTTGGCCTCTACGTCTCCGTGGGACCTTCATATACATCAATAACGAAATATAACCTAACCTAACCCAACCTATCATCTCGGCGGTAATATTTGACAACATACCTGGCGAATTGGCCTCTACGTCTCCGTGTGATCTTTATATACATCAAGAACGTAATATAACATAACCTAACCCAACCTACCCTCTCGGCGGTAATATTTGACAACATTCCTGGCGAGTTGGCTTCTCCGTCTCCGTGGGACCTTTATATACATCAATAACGTAATATAACGTAACCTAACCCAACCTATCATCGCGGCGGTAATATTTGACATCATTCCTGGCGAGTTGGCCTCTACGTCTCCGTGGGATCTTTATATACATCAATAACGTAATGTAACCTAACCTAACCCAACCTAACATCTCGGCGGTAATATTTGACCACATTCCTGGCGAGTTGGCTTCTCCGTCTCCGTGGGACCTTTATATACATTAATAACGTAATATAACCTAACCTAACCCAACCTAACATCTCGGCGGTAATATTTGACATCATTCCTGGCGAGATGGCTTCTACGTCTCCGTTTGACCATCATATACATCAATAACGTAATATAACGTAACCTAACCCAACCTAACATCTCCGCGGTAATATTTGACCACATACCTGGCGAGTCGGCCTCTACGTCTCCGTGGGACCTTCATATACATCAATAACGAAATATAACCTAACCTAACCCAACCTAACATCTCGCCGGTAATGTTTGACAACATTCCTTTCGAGTTGGCCTCTAGGTCTCCGTTTGACCTTCATATACATCAATAACGTAATATTACCTAACGTAACCCAACCTATCGTCTCGACGGTAGTATTTGACAACATTCCTGGCTTGTTGGCCTCTACGTCTGCGTGGGACCTTTATATACTTCAAGAACGTAATATAACCTAACCTAACCCAACCTAACATCTCGGCGGTAATATTTGACAACATTCCTGGCGAGTTGGCTTCTCCGTCTCCGTGGGACCCTTATATACATCAATAACGTAATATAACCTAACCTAACCCAACCCAACATCTCGGCGGTAATATTTGACCACATTCCTGGCTTGTTGGACTCTATGTCTCCGTGGGACCTTTATATACATCAATAACGTAATATAACCTAACCTAACCCAACCTAACATCTCGGCGGTAATATTTGACATCATTCCTGGCGAGTTGGCTTCTACGTCTCCGTTTGACCATCATATACATCAATAACGTAATATAACGTAACCTAACCCAACCTAACATCACCGCGGTAATATTTGACGACATACCTTGCGAGTTGGCCTCTACGTCTCCGTGGGACCTTCATATACATCAATAACGAAATATAACCTAACCTAACCCAACCTATCATCTCGGCGGTAATATTTGACAACATACCTGGCGAATTGGCCTATACGTCTCCGTGTGATCTTTATATACATCAAGAACGTAATATAACTTAACCTAACCCAACCTAACATCTCCGCGGTAATATTTGACAACATACCGTGCGAGTTGGCCTCTACGTCTCCGTGGGACCTTCATATACATCAATAACGAAATATAACCTAACCTAACCCAACCTATCATCTCGGCGGTAATATTTGACAACATACCTGGCGATTTGGCCTCTACGTCTCCGTGTGATCTTTATATACATCAAGAACGTAATATAACATAACCTAACCCAACCTATCTGCTCTGCGGTAATATTTGACAACATTCCTGGCGAGTTGGCTTGTCCGGCTCCGTGGGACCTTTATATACATCAATAACGTAATATACCCTAACCAAACCCAACCTAACTTATCGGCGGTAATAATTGAAAACATACCTGGCGAGTTGGCCTCTATGTCTCCGTAGGACCTTTATATACATCAATAACGTAGTATAACTTAACCTAACCCAACCTAACATCTCCGCGGTAATATTTGACAACATACCTTGCGAGTTGGCCTCTACGTCTCCGTGGGACCTTCATATACATCAATAACGAAATATAACCTAACCTAACCCAACCTATCATCTCGGCGGTAATATTTGACAACATACCTGGCGAATTGGCCTCTACGTCTCCGTGTGATCTTTATATACATCAAGAACGTAATATAACATAACCTAACCCAACCTACCCTCTCGGCGGTAATATTTGACAACATTCCTGGCTAGTTGGCCTCTACGTCTCCGTTTGACCTTCATATACATGAATAACGTAATATTACCTAACGTAACCCAACCTATCATCTCGACGGTAGTATTTGACAACATTCCTGGCTTGTTGGCATCTACGTCTGCGTGGGACGTTTATATACTTCAAGAACGTAATATAACCTAACCTAACCCAACCTAACATCTCGGCGGTAATATTTGACCACATTCCTGGCGAGTTGGCTTCTCCGTCTCCGTGGGACCTTTATATACATCAATAACGTAATATAACCTAACCTAACCCAACCTACCTTCTCGGCGGTAATATTTGACAACATTCCTGGCGAGTTGGCTTCTCCGTCTCCGTGGGACCTTTATATACATCAATAACGTAATATAACGTAACCTAACCCAACCTAACATCTCGGCGGTAATATTTGACATCATTCCTGGCGAGATGGCTTCTACGTCTCCGTTTGACCATCATATACATCAATAACGTAATATAACGTAACCTAACCCAACCTAACATCTCCGCGGTAATATTTGACCACATACCTGGCGAGTCGGCCTCTACGTCTCCGTGGGACCTTCATATACATCAATAACGAAATATAACCTAACCTAACCCAACCTAACATCTCGCCGGTAATATTTGACAACATTCCTTTCGAGTTGGCCTCTAGGTCTCCGTTTGACCTTCATATACATCAATAACGTAATATTACCTAACGTAACCCAACCTATCATCTCGACGGTAGTATTTGACAACATTCCTGGCTTGTTGGCCTCTACGTCTGCGTGGGACGTTTATATACTTCAAGAACGTAATATAACCTAACCTAACCCAACCTAACATCTCGGCGGTAATATTTGACAACATTCCTGGCGAGTTGGCTTCTCCGTCTCCGTGGGACCCTTATATACATCAATAACGTAATATAACCTAACCTAACCCAACCTATCATCTCGGCGGTAATATTTGACAACATACCTGGCGATTTGGGCTCTACGTCTCCGTGTGATCTTTATATACATCAAGAACGTAATATAACATAACCTAACCCAACCTATCTGCTCTGCGGTAATATTTGACAACATTCCTGGCGAGTTGGCTTGTCCGTCTCCGTGGGACCTTTATATACATCAATAACGTAATATACCCTAACCAAACCCAACCTAACTTATCGGCGGTAATAATTGAAAACATACCTGGCGAGTTGGCCTCTATGTCTCCGTAGGACCTTTATATACATCAATAACGTAATATAACTTAACCTAACCCAACCTAACATCTCCGCGGTAATATTTGACAACATACCTTGCGAGTTGGCCTCTACGTCTTCGTGGGACCTTCATATACATCAATAACGAAATATAACCTAACCTAACCCAACCTATCATCTCGGCGGTAATATTTGACAACATACCTGGCGAATTGGCCTCTACGTCTCCGTGTGATCTTTATATACATCAAGAACGTAATATAACATAACCTAACCCAACGTACCCTCTCGGCGGTAATATTTGACAACATTCCTGGCGAGTTGGCTTCTCCGTCTCCGTGGGACCTTTATATACATCAATAACGTAATATAACGTCACCTAACCCAACCTAAAATCTCGGCGGTAATATTTGACGTCATTCCTGGCGAGTTGGCCTCTACGTCTCCGTGGGAACTTTATATACATCAATATCGTAATATAACCTAACCTAACCCAACCTAACTTCTCCGCGGTAATATTTGAAAACATACCTGGCGAGTTGGCCTCTACGTCTCCATAGGACCTTTATATACATCAATAACGTAATATAACCTAACCTAACCCAACCTAACATCTCCGCGGTAATATTTGACCACATACCTGCCGAGTTGGCCTCTATGTCTCCGTGGGACATTCATATACATCAATAACGAAGTATAACCTAACCTAACCCAAACTATCTTCTCTGCGGTAATATTTGACAACATTCCTGGCGAGTTGGCTTGTCCTTCTCCGTGGGACCTTTATATACATCAATAACGTAATATAACCTAACCAAACCCAGCCTTTCATCTCGGCGGTAATATTTGACCACATTCCAGGCTTGTTGGCCTCTATGTCTCCGTGGGACCTTTATATACATCAATAACGTAATATAACCTAACCTAACCCAACCTAAAATCTCGGCGGTAATATTTGACATCATTCCTGGCGAGTTGGCCTCTACGTCTCCGTGGGAGCTTTATATAGATCAATATCGTAATATAACCTAACCTAACCCAACCTAACATCTCGGCGGTAATATTTCACCACATTCCTGTCTTGTTGGCCTCTACGTCTCCGTGGGACCTTCATATACATCAATAACGAAATATAACCTAACCTAACCCAACCTAACATCTCGCCGGTAATATTTGACAACATTCCTTTCGAGTTGGCCTCTAGGTCTCCGTTTGACTTTCATATACATGAATAACGTAATATTACCTAACGTAACCCAACCTATCATCTCGACGGTAGTATTTGACAACATTCCTGTCTTGTTGGCCTCTACGTCTGCGTGGGACCTTTATATACTTCAAGAACGTAATATAACCTAACCTAACCCAACCTAACATCTCGGCGGTAATATTTGACAACATTCCTGGCGAGTTGGCTTCTCCGTCTCCGTGGGACCTTTATATACATTAATAACGTAATATAACCTAACCTAACCCAACCTATCATCTCGGCGGTAATATTTGACAACATTCCTGGCGAGATGGCTTCTACGTCTCTGTTTGACCATCATATACATCAATAACGTAATATAACCTAACCTAACCCAACCTAACATCTCGGCGGTAATATTTGACATCATTCCTGGCGAGATGGCTTCTACGTCTCCGTTTGACCATCATATACATCAATAACGTAATATAACGTAACCTAACCCAACCTAACATCTCCGCGGTAATATTTGACCACATACCTGGCGAGTCGGCCTCTACGTCTCCGTGGGACCTTCATATACATCAATAACGAAATATAACCTAACCTAACCCAACCTAACATCTCGCCGGTAATATTTGACAACATTCCTTTCGAGTTGGCCTCTAGGTCTCCGTTTGACCTTCATATACATCAATAACGTAATATTACCTAACGTAACCCAACCTATCGTCTCGACGGTAGTATTTGACAACATTCCTGGCTTGTTGGCCTCTACGTCTGCGTGGGACCTTTATATACTTCAAGAACGTAATATAACCTAACCTAACCCAACCTAACATCTCGGCGGTAATATTTGACAACATTCCTGGCGAGTTGGCTTCTCCGTCTCCGTGGGACCCTTATATACATCAATAACGTAATATAACCTAACCTAACCCAACCCAACATCTCGGCGGTAATATTTGACCACATTCCTGGCTTGTTGGACTCTATGTCTCCGTGGGACCTTTATATACATCAATAACGTAATATAACCTAACCTAACCCAACCTAACATCTCGGCGGTAATATTTGACATCATTCCTGGCGAGTTGGCTTCTACGTCTCCGTTTGACCATCATATACATCAATAACGTAATATAACGTAACCTAACCCAACCTAACATCACCGCGGTAATATTTGACGACATACCTTGCGAGTTGGCCTCTACGTCTCCGTGGGACCTTCATATACATCAATAACGAAATATAACCTAACCTAACCCAACCTATCATCTCGGCGGTAATATTTGACAACATACCTGGCGAATTGGCCTATACGTCTCCGTGTGATCTTTATATACATCAAGAACGTAATATAACTTAACCTAACCCAACCTAACATCTCCGCGGTAATATTTGACAACATACCGTGCGAGTTGGCCTCTACGTCTCCGTGGGACCTTCATATACATCAATAACGAAATATAACCTAACCTAACCCAACATATCATCTCGGCGGTAATATTTGACAACATACCTGGCGATTTGGCCTCTACGTCTCCGTGTGATCTTTATATACATCAAGAACGTAATATAACATAACCTAACCCAACCTATCTGCTCTGCGGTAATATTTGACAACATTCCTGGCGAGTTGGCTTGTCCGGCTCCGTGGGACCTTTATATACATCAATAACGTAATATACCCTAACCAAACCCAACCTAACTTATCGGCGGTAATAATTGAAAACATACCTGGCGAGTTGGCCTCTATGTCTCCGTAGGACCTTTATATACATCAATAACGTAATATAACTTAACCTAACCCAACCTAACATCTCCGCGGTAATATTTGACAACATACCTTGCGAGTTGGCCTCTACGTCTCCGTGGGACCTTCATATACATCAATAACGAAATATAACCTAACCTAACCCAACCTATCATCTCGGCGGTAATATTTGACAACATACCTGGCGAATTGGCCTCTACGTCTCCGTGTGATCTTTATATACATCAAGAACGTAATATAACATAACCTAACCCAACCTACCCTCTCGGCGGTAATATTTGACAACATTCCTGGCGAGTTGGCTTCTCCGTCTCCGTGGGACCTTTATATACATCAATAACGTAATATAACGTAACCTAACCCAACCTATCATCGCGGCGGTAATATTTGACATCATTCCTGGCGAGTTGGCCTCTACGTCTCCGTGGGATCTTTATATACATCAATAACGTAATGTAACCTAACCTAACCCAACCTAACATCTCCGCGGTAATATTTGACCACATACCTGGCGAGTCGGCCTCTACGTCTCCGTGGGACCTTCATATACATCAATAACGAAATATAACCTAACCTAACCCAACCTAACATCTCGCCGGTAATGTTTGACAACATTCCTTTCGAGTTGGCCTCTAGGTCTCCGTTTGACCTTCATATACATCAATAACGTAATATTACCTAACGTAACCCAACCTATCGTCTCGACGGTAGTATTTGACAACATTCCTGGCTTGTTGGCCTCTACGTCTACGTGGGACCTTTATATACTTCAAGAACGTAATATAACCTAACCTAACCCAACCTAACATCTCGGCGGTAATATTTGACAACATTCCTGGCGAGTTGGCATCTCCGTCTCCGTGGGACCCTTATATACATCAATAACGTAATATAACCTAACCTAACCCAACCCAACATCTCGGCGGTAATATTTGACCACATTCCTGGCTTGTTGGACTCTATGTCTCCGTGGGACCTTTATATACATCAATAACGTAATATAACCTAACCTAACCCAACCTAACATCTCGGCGGTAATATTTGACATCATTCCTGGCGAGTTGGCTTCTACGTCTCCGTTTGACCATCATATACATCAATAACGTAATATAACGTAACCTAACCCAACCTAACATCACCGCGGTAATATTTGACAACATACCTTGCGAGTTGGCCTCTACGTCTCCGTGGGACCTTCATATACATCAATAACGAAATATAACCTAACCTAACCCAACCTATCATTTCGGCGGTAATATTTGACAACATACCTGGCGAATTGGCCTATACGTCTCCGTGTGATCTTTATATACATCAAGAACGTAATATAACTTAACCTAACCCAACCTAACATCTCCGCGGTAATATTTGACAACATACCGTGCGAGTTGGCCTCTACGTCTCCGTGGGACCTTCATATACATCAATAACGAAATATAACGTAACCTAACCCAACCTATCATCTCGGCGGTAATATTTGACATCATACCTGGCGAATTGGCCTCTACGTCTCCGTGTGATCTTTATATACATCAAGAACGTAATATAACATAACCTAACCCAACCTACCCCCTCGGCGGTAATATTTGACAACATTCCTGGCGAGTTGGCTTCTCCGTCTCCGTGGGACCTTTATATACATCAATAACGTAATATAACGTAACCTAACCCAACCTATCATCGCGGCGGTAATATTTGACATCATTCCTGGCGAGTTGGCCTCTACGTCTCCGTGGGATCTTTATATACATCAATAACGTAATGTAACCTAACCTAACCCAACCTAACATCTCGGCGGTAATATTTGACCACATTCCTGGCGAGTTGGCTTCTCCGTCTCCGTGGGACCTTTATATACATTAATAACGTAATATAACCTAACCTAACCCAACCTAACATCTCGGCGGTAATATTTGACATCATTCCTGGCGAGATGGCTTCTACGTCTCCGTTTGACCATCATATACATCAATAACGTAATATAACGTAACCTAACCCAACCTGACATCTCCGCGGTAATATTTGACCACATACCTGGCGAGTCGGCCTCTACGTCTCCGTGGGACCTTCATATACATCAATAACGAAATATAACCTAACCTAACCCAACCTAACATCTCGCCGGTAATGTTTGACAACATTCCTTTCGAGTTGGCCTCTAGGTCTCCGTTTGACCTTCATATACATCAATAACGTAATATTACCTAACGTAACCCAACCTATCGTCTCGACGGTAGTATTTGACAACATTCCTGGCTTGTTGGCCTCTACGTCTGCGTGGGACCTTTATATACTTCAAGAACGTAATATAACCTAACCTAACCCAACCTAACATCTCGGCGGTAATATTTGACAACATTCCTGGCGAGTTGGCTTCTCCGTCTCCGTGGGACCCTTATATACATCAATAACGTAATATAACCTAACCTAACCCAACCCAACATCTCGGCGGTAATATTTGACCACAGTCCTGGCTTGTTCGACTCTATGTCTCCGTGGGACCTTTATATACATCAATAACGTAATATAACCTAACCTAACCCAACCTAACATCTCGGCGGTAATATTTGACATCATTCCTGGCGAGTTGGCTTCTACGTCTCCGTTTGACCATCATATACATCAATAACGTAATATAACGTAACCTAACCCAACCTAACATCACCGCGGTAATATTTGACAACATACCTTGCGAGTTGGCCTCTACGTCTCCGTGGGACCTTCATATACATCAATAACGAAATATAACCTAACCTAACCCAACCTATCATCTCGGCGGTAATATTTGACAACATACCTGGCGAATTGGCCTATACGTCTCCGTGTGATCTTTATATACATCAAGAACGTAATATAACTTAACCTAACCCAACCTAACATCTCCGCGGTAATATTTGACAACATACCGTGCGAGTTGGCCTCTACGTCTCCGTGGGACCTTCATATACATCAATAACGAAATATAACCTAACCTAACCCAACCTATCATCTCGGCGGTAATATTTGACAACATACCTGGCGATTTGGCCTCTACGTCTCCGTGTGATCTTTATATACATCAAGAACGTAATATAACATAACCTAACCCAACCTATCTGCTCTGCGGTAATATTTGACAACATTCCTGGCGAGTTGGCTTGTCCGTCTCCGTGGGACCTTTATATACATGAATAACGTAATATACCCTAACCAAACCCAACCTAACTTATCGGCGGTAACAATTGAAAACATACCTGGCGAGTTGGCCTCTACGTCTCCGTGGGATCTTTATATACATCAATAACGTAATGTAACCTAACCTAATCCAACCTAACATCTCGGCGGTAATATTTGACCACATTCCTGGCGAGTTGGCTTCTCCGTCTCCGTGGGACCTTTATATACATTAATAACGTAATATAACCTAACCTAACCCAACCTAACATCTCGGCGGTAATATTTGACATCATTCCTGGCGAGATGGCTTCTACGTCTCCGTTTGACCATCATATACATCAATAACGTAATATAACGTAACCTAACCCAACCTAACATCTCCGCGGTAATATTTGACCACATACCTGGCGAGTCGGCCTCCACGTCTCCGTGGGACCTTCATATACATCAATAACGAAATATAACCAAACCTAACCCAACCTAACATCTCGCCGATAATATTTGACAACATTCCTTTCGAGTTGGCCTCTAGGTCTCCGTTTGACCTTCATATACATGAATAACGTAATATTACCTAACGTAACCCAACCTATCATCTCGGCGGTAATATTTGACAACATACCTGGCGAATTGGCCTCTACGTCTGCGTGGGACCTTTATATACTTCAAGAACGTAATATAACCTAACCTAACCCAACCTAACATCTCGGCGGTAATATTTGACAACATTCCTGGCGAGTTGGCTTCTCCGTCTCCGTGGGACCCTTATATACATCAATAACGTAATATAACCTAACCTAACCCAACCTATCATCTCGGCGGTAATATTTGACAACATACCTGGCGATTTGGGCTCTACGTCTCCGTGTGATCTTTATATACATCAAGAACGTAATATAACATAACCTAACCCAACCTATCTGCTCTGCGGTAATATTTGACAACATTCCTGGCGAGTTGGCTTGTCCGTCTCCGTGGGACCTTTATATACATCAATAACGTAATATACCCTAACCAAACCCAACCTAACTTATCGGCGGTAATAATTGAAAACATACCTGGCGAGTTGGCCTCTATGTCTCCGTAGGACCTTTATATACATCAATAACGTAATATAACTTAACCTAACCCAACCTAACATCTCCGCGGTAATATTTGACAACATACCTTGCGAGTTGGCCTCTACGTCTTCGTGGGACCTTCATATACATCAATAACGAAATATAACCTAACCTAACCCAACCTATCATCTCGGCGGTAATATTTGACAACATACCTGGCGAATTGGCCTCTACGTCTCCGTGTGATCTTTATATACATCAAGAACGTAATATAACATAACCTAACCCAACGTACCCTCTCGGCGGTAATATTTGACAACATTCCTGGCGAGTTGGCTTCTCCGTCTCCGTGGGACCTTTATATACATCAATAACGTAATATAACGTCACCTAACCCAACCTAAAATCTCGGCGGTAATATTTGACGTCATTCCTGGCGAGTTGGCCTCTACGTCTCCGTGGGAACTTTATATACATCAATATCGTAATATAACCTAACCTAACCCAACCTAACTTCTCCGCGGTAATATTTGAAAACATACCTGGCGAGTTGGCCTCTACGTCTCCATAGGACCTTTATATACATCAATAACGTAATATAACCTAACCTAACCCAACCTAACATCTCCGCGGTAATATTTGACCACATACCTGCCGAGTTGGCCTCTATGTCTCCGTGGGACCTTCATATACATCAATAACGAAGTATAACCTAACCTAACCCAACCTATCTTCTCTGCGGTAATATTTGACAACATTCCTGGCGAGTTGGCTTGTCCTTCTCCGTGGGACCTTTATATACATCAATAACGTAATATAACCTAACCAAACCCAGCCTTTCATCTCGGCGGTAATATTTGACCACATTCCAGGCTTGTTGGCCTCTATGTCTCCGTGGGACCTTTATATACATCAATAACGTAATATAACCTAACCTAACCCAACCTAAAATCTCGGCGGTAATATTTGACATCATTCCTGGCGAGTTGGCCTCTACGTCTCCGTGGGAGCTTTATATAGATCAATATCGTAATATAACCTAACCTAACCCAACCTAACATCTCGGCGGTAATATTTCACCACATTCCTGTCTTGTTGGCCTCTACGTCTCCGTGGGACCTTCATATACATCAATAACGAAATATAACCTAACCTAACCCAACCTAACATCTCGCCGGTAATATTTGACAACATTCCTTTCGAGTTGGCCTCTAGGTCTCCGTTTGACGTTCATATACATGAATAACGTAATATTACCTAACGTAACCCAACCTATCATCTCGACGGTAGTATTTGACAACATTCCTGTCTTGTTGGCCTCTACGTCTGCGTGGGACCTTTATATACTTCAAGAACGTAATATAACCTAACCTAACCCAACCTAACATCTCGGCGGTAATATTTGACAACATTCCTGGCGAGTTGGCTTCTCCGTCTCCGTGGGACCTTTATATACATTAATAACGTAATATAACCTAACCTAACCCAACCTATCATCTCGGCGGTAATATTTGACCACATTCCTGGCGAGTTGGCTTCTCCGTCTCCGTGGGACCTTTATATACATTAATAACGTAATATAACCTAACCTAACCCAACCTAACATCTCGGCGGTAATATTTGACATCATTCCTGGCGAGATGGCTTCTACGTCTCCGTTTGACCATCATATACATCAATAACGTAATATAACGTAACCTAACCCAACCTAACATCTCCGCGGTAATATTTGACCACATACCTGGCGAGTCGGCCTCTACGTCTCCGTGGGACCTTCATATACATCAATAACGAAATATAACCTAACCTAACCCAACCTAACATCTCGCCGGTAATATTTGACAACATTCCTTTCGAGTTGGCCTCTAGGTCTCCGTTTGACCTTCATATACATCAATAACGTAATATTACCTAACGTAACCCAACCTATCGTCTCGACGGTAGTATTTGACAACATTCCTGGCTTGTTGGCCTCTACGTCTGCGTGGGACCTTTATATACTTCAAGAACGTAATATAACCTAACCTAACCCAACCTAACATCTCGGCGGTAATATTTGACAACATTCCTGGCGAGTTGGCTTCTCCGTCTCCGTGGGACCCTTATATACATCAATAACGTAATATAACCTAACCTAACCCAACCCAACATCTCGGCGGTAATATTTGACCACATTCCTGGCTTGTTGGACTCTATGTCTCCGTGGGACCTTTATATACATCAATAACGTAATATAACCTAACCTAACCCAACCTAACATCTCGGCGGTAATATTTGACATCATTCCTGGCGAGTTGGCTTCTACGTCTCCGTTTGACCATCATATACATCAATAACGTAATATAACGTAACCTAACCCAACCTAACATCACCGCGGTAATATTTGACGACATACCTTGCGAGTTGGCCTCTACGTCTCCGTGGGACCTTCATATACATCAATAACGAAATATAACCTAACCTAACCCAACCTATCATCTCGGCGGTAATATTTGACAACATACCTGGCGAATTGGCCTATACGTCTCCGTGTGATCTTTATATACATCAAGAACGTAATATAACTTAACCTAACCCAACCTAACATCTCCGCGGTAATATTTGACAACATACCGTGCGAGTTGGCCTCTACGTCTCCGTGGGACCTTCATATACATCAATAACGAAATATAACCTAACCTAACCCAACATATCATCTCGGCGGTAATATTTGACAACATACCTGGCGATTTGGCCTCTACGTCTCCGTGTGATCTTTATATACATCAAGAACGTAATATAACATAACCTAACCCAACCTATCTGCTCTGCGGTAATATTTGACAACATTCCTGGCGAGTTGGCTTGTCCGGCTCCGTGGGACCTTTATATACATCAATAACGTAATATACCCTAACCAAACCCAACCTAACTTATCGGCGGTAATAATTGAAAACATACCTGGCGAGTTGGCCTCTATGTCTCCGTAGGACCTTTATATACATCAATAACGTAATATAACTTAACCTAACCCAACCTAACATCTCCGCGGTAATATTTGACAACATACCTTGCGAGTTGGCCTCTACGTCTCCGTGGGACCTTCATATACATCAATAACGAAATATAACCTAACCTAACCCAACCTATCATCTCGGCGGTAATATTTGACAACATACCTGGCGAATTGGCCTCTACGTCTCCGTGTGATCTTTATATACATCAAGAACGTAATATAACATAACCTAACCCAACCTACCCTCTCGGCGGTAATATTTGACAACATTCCTGGCGAGTTGGCTTCTCCGTCTCCGTGGGACCTTTATATCCATCAATAACGTAATATAACGTAACCTAACCCAACCTATCATCGCGGCGGTAATATTTGACATCATTCCTGGCGAGTTGGCCTCTACGTCTCCGTGGGATCTTTATATACATCAATAACGTAATGTAACCTAACCTAACCCAACCTAACATCTCGGCGGTAATATTTGACCACATTCCTGGCGAGTTGGCTTCTCCGTCTCCGTGGGACCTTTATATACATTAATAACGTAATATAACCTAACCTAACCCAACCTAACATCTCGGCGGTAATATTTGACATCATTCCTGGCGAGATGGCTTCTACGTCTCCGTTTGACCATCATATACATCAATAACGTAATATAACGTAACCTAACCCAACCTGACATCTCCGCGGTAATATTTGACCACATACCTGGCGAGTCGGCCTCTACGTCTCCGTGGGACCTTCATATACATCAATAACGAAATATAACCTAACCTAACCCAACCTAACATCTCGCCGGTAATGTTTGACAACATTCCTTTCGAGTTGGCCTCTAGGTCTCCGTTTGACCTTCATATACATCAATAACGTAATATTACCTAACGTAACCCAACCTATCGTCTCGACGGTAGTATTTGACAACATTCCTGGCTTGTTGGCCTCTACGTCTGCGTGGGACCTTTATATACTTCAAGAACGTAATATAACCTAACCTAACCCAACCTAACATCTCGGCGGTAATATTTGACAACATTCCTGGCGAGTTGGCTTCTCCGTCTCCGTGGGACCCTTATATACATCAATAACGTAATATAACCTAACCTAACCCAACCCAACATCTCGGCGGTAATATTTGACCACAGTCCTGGCTTGTTCGACTCTATGTCTCCGTGGGACCTTTATATACATCAATAACGTAATATAACCTAACCTAACCCAACCTAACATCTCGGCGGTAATATTTGACATCATTCCTGGCGAGTTGGCTTCTACGTCTCCGTTTGACCATCATATACATCAATAACGTAATATAACGTAACCTAACCCAACCTAACATCACCGCGGTAATATTTGACAACATACCTTGCGAGTTGGCCTCTACGTCTCCGTGGGACCTTCATATACATCAATAACGAAATATAACCTAACCTAACCCAACCTATCATCTCGGCGGTAATATTTGACAACATACCTGGCGAATTGGCCTATACGTCTCCGTGTGATCTTTATATACATCAAGAACGTAATATAACTTAACCTAACCCAACCTAACATCTCCGCGGTAATATTTGACAACATACCGTGCGAGTTGGCCTCTACGTCTCCGTGGGACCTTCATATACATCAATAACGAAATATAACCTAACCTAACCCAACCTATCATCTCGGCGGTAATATTTGACAACATACCTGGCGGTTTGGCCTCTACGTCTCCGTGTGATCTTTATATACATCAAGAACGTAATATAACATAACCTAACCCAACCTATCTGCTCTGCGGTAATATTTGACAACATTCCTGGCGAGTTGGCTTGTCCGTCTCCGTGGGACCTTTATATACATGAATAACGTAATATACCCTAACCAAACCCAACCTAACTTATCGGCGGTAACAATTGAAAACATACCTGGCGAGTTGGCCTCTACGTCTCCGTGGGATCTTTATATACATCAATAACGTAATGTAACCTAACCTAATCCAACCTAACATCTCGGCGGTAATATTTGACCACATTCCTGGCGAGTTGGCTTCTCCGTCTCCGTGGGACCTTTATATACATTAATAACGTAATATAACCTAACCTAACCCAACCTAACATCTCGGCGGTAATATTTGACATCATTCCTGGCGAGATGGCTTCTACGTCTCCGTTTGACCATCATATACATCAATAACGTAATATAACGTAACCTAACCCAACCTAACATCTCCGCGGTAATATTTGACCACATACCTGGCGAGTCGGCCTCCACGTCTCCGTGGGACCTTCATATACATCAATAACGAAATATAACCTAACCTAACCCAACCTAACATCTCGCCGGTAATATTTGACAACATTCCTTTCGAGTTGGCCTCTAGGTCTCCGTTTGACCTTCATATACATGAATAACGTAATATTACCTAACGTAACCCAACCTATCATCTCGGCGGTAATATTTGACAACATACCTGGCGAATTGGCCTCTACGTCTGCGTGGGACCTTTATATACTTCAAGAACGTAATATAACCTAACCTAACCCAACCTAACATCTCGGCGGTAATATTTGACAACTTTTCTGGCGAGTTGGCTTCTCCGTCTCCGTGGGACCCTTATATACATCAATAACGAAATATAACCTAACCTAACCCAACCTGTCATCTCGGCGGTAATATTTGACAACATACCTGGCAAATTGGCCTCTACGTCTCCGTTTGATCTTTATATACATCAAGAACGTAATATAACATTACCTAACCCAACCTATCTTCTCTGCGGTAATATTTGACAACATTCCTGGCGAGTTGGCTTGTCCTTCTCCGTGGGACCTTTATATACATCAATAACGTAATATAACCTAACCAAACCCAACCTAACATCTCGGCTGTAATAATTGAAAACATACCTGGCGAGTTGGCCTCTACGTCTCCGTAGGACCTTTATATACATCAATAACGTAATATAACCTAACCTAACCCAACCTTTCATCTCGGCGGTAATATTTGACCACATTGCAGGCTTGTTGGCCTCTATGTCTCCGTGGGACCTTTATATACATCAATAACGTAACATAACCTAACCTAACCCAACCTAAAATCTCGGCGGTAATATTTGACATCATTCCTGGCAGGTTGGCCTCTACGTCTCCGTGGGAGCTTTATATAGATCAATATCGTAATATAACCTAACCTAACCCAACCTAACATCTCGGCGGTAATATTTGACCACATTCTTGTCTTGTTGGCCTCTACGTCTCCGTGTGACCTTTATATACATCAATAACGTAATATAACCTAACCTAACCCAACCTAACATCTCGGCGGTAATATTTGACCACATTCCTGTCTTGTTGGCCTCTACGTCTCCGTGGGACCTTCATATACATCAATAACGAAATATAACCTAACTTAACCCAACCTAACATCTCGCCGGTAATATTTGACAACATTCCTTTCGAGTTGGCCTCTAGGTCTCCGTGGGACCCTTATATACATCAATAACGTAATATAACCTAACCTAACCCAACCCAACATCTCGGCGGTAATATTTGACATCATTCCTGGCGAGTTGGCCTCTACGTCTCCGTGGGACCTTCATATACATCAATAACGAAGTATAACCTAGCCTAACCCAACCTATCATCTCGGCGGTAATATTTGACAACATACCTGGCGAATTGGCCTATACGTCTCCGTGTGATCTTTATATACATCAAGAACGTAATATAACTTAACCTAAACCAACCTAACATCTCCGCGGTAATATTTGACAACATACCTTGCGAGTTGGCCTCTACGTCTCCGTGGGACCTTCATATACATCAATAACGAAATATAACCTAACCTAACCCAACCTATCATCTCGGAGGTAATATTTGACAACATACCTGGCGAATTTGCCTCCACGTCTCCGTGTGATCTTTATATACATCAAGAACGTAATATAACATAACCTAACCCAACCTATCTTCTCGGCGGTAATATTTGACAACATTCCTGGCGAGTTGGCTTCTCCGTCTCCGTGGGACCTTTATATACATCAATAACGTAATATAACCTAACCTAACCCAACCTATCTTCTCGGCGGTAATAATTGAAAACATACCTGGCGAGTTGGCCTCTATGTCTCCGTAGGACCTTTATATACATCAATAACGTAATATAACTTAACCTAACCCAACCTAACTTCTCCGCGGTAATATTTGACAACATACCTTGCGAGTTGGCCTCTACGTCTCCGTGGGACCTTCATATACATCAATAACGAAATATAACCTAACCTAACCCAACCTATCATCTCGGCGGTATATTTGACATCATACCTGGCGAATTGGCCTCTACGTCTCCGTGTGATCTTTATATACATCAAGAACGTAATATAACATAACCTAACCCAACCTACCCTCTCGGCGGTAATATTTGACAACATTCCTGGCGAGTTGGCTTCTCCGTCTCCGTGGGACCTTTATATACATCAATAACGTAATATAACGTAACCTAACCCAACCTATCATCGCGGCGGTAATATTTGACATCATTCCTGGCGAGTTGGCCTCTACGTCTCCGTGGGATCTTTATATACATCAATAACGTAATGTAACCTAACCTAACCCAACCTAACATCTCGGCGGTAATATTTGACCACATTCCTGGCGAGTTGGCTTCTCCGTCTCCGTGGGACCTTTATATACATTAATAACGTAATATAACCTAACCTAACCCAACCTAACATCTCGGCGGTAATATTTGACATCATTCCTGGCGAGATGGCTTCTACGTCTCCGTTTGACCATCATATACATCAATAACGTAATATAACGTAACCTAACCCAACCTGACATCTCCGCGGTAATATTTGACCACATACCTGGCGAGTCGGCCTCTACGTCTCCGTGGGACCTTCATATACATCAATAACGAAATATAACCTAACCTTACCCAACCTAACATCTCGCCGGTAATGTTTGACAACATTCCTTTCGAGTTGGCCTCTAGGTCTCCGTTTGACCTTCATATACATCAATAACGTAATATTACCTAACGTAACCCAACCTATCGTCTCGACGGTAGTATTTGACAACATTCCTGGCTTGTTGGCCTCTACGTCTGCGTGGGACCTTTATATACTTCAAGAACGTAATATAACCTAACCTAACCCAACCTAACATCTCGGCGGTAATATTTGACAACATTCCTGGCGAGTTGGCTTCTCCGTCTCCGTGGGACCCTTATATACATCAATAACGTAATATAACCTAACCTAACCCAACCCAACATCTCGGCGGTAATATTTGACCACAGTCCTGGCTTGTTCGACTCTATGTCTCCGTGGGACCTTTATATACATCAATAACGTAATATAACCTAACCTAACCCAACCTAACATCTCGGCGGTAATATTTGACATCATTCCTGGCGAGTTGGCTTCTACGTCTCCGTTTGACCATCATATACATCAATAACGTAATATAACGTAACCTAACCCAACCTAACATCACCGCGGTAATATTTGACAACATACCTTGCGAGTTGGCCTCTACGTCTCCGTGGGACCTTCATATACATCAATAACGAAATATAACCTAACCTAACCCAACCTATCATCTCGGCGGTAATATTTGACAACATACCTGGCGAATTGGCCTATACGTCTCCGTGTGATCTTTATATACATCAAGAACGTAATATAACTTAACCTAACCCAACCTAACATCTCCGCGGTAATATTTGACAACATACCGTGCGAGTTGGCCTCTACGTCTCCGTGGGACCTTCATATACATCAATAACGAAATATAACCTAACCTAACCCAACCTATCATCTCGGCGGTAATATTTGACAACATACCTGGCGATTTGGCCTCTACGTCTCCGTGTGATCTTTATATACATCAAGAACGTAATATAACATAACCTAACCCAACCTATCTGCTCTGCGGTAATATTTGACAACATTCCTGGCGAGTTGGCTTGTCCGTCTCCGTGGGACCTTTATATACATGAATAACGTAATATACCCTAACCAAACCCAACCTAACTTATCGGCGGTAACAATTGAAAACATACCTGGCGAGTTGGCCTCTACGTCTCCGTGGGATCTTTATATACATCAATAACGTAATGTAACCTAACCTAATCCAACCTAACATCTCGGCGGTAATATTTGACCACATTCCTGGCGAGTTGGCTTCTCCGTCTCCGTGGGACCTTTATATACATTAATAACGTAATATAACCTAACCTAACCCAACCTAACATCTCGGCGGTAATATTTGACATCATTCCTGGCGAGATGGCTTCTACGTCTCCGTTTGACCATCATATACATCAATAACGTAATATAACGTAACCTAACCCAACCTAACATCTCCGCGGTAATATTTGACCACATACCTGGCGAGTCGGCCTCCACGTCTCCGTGGGACCTTCATATACATCAATAACGAAATATAACCTAACCTAACCCAACCTAACATCTCGCCGGTAATATTTGACAACATTCCTTTCGAGTTGGCCTCTAGGTCTCCGTTTGACCTTCATATACATGAATAACGTAATATTACCTAACGTAACCCAACCTATCATCTCGGCGGTAATATTTGACAACATACCTGGCGAATTGGCCTCTACGTCTGCGTGGGACCTTTATATACTTCAAGAACGTAATATAACCTAACCTAACCCAACCTAACATCTCGGCGGTAATATTTGACAACTTTTCTGGCGAGTTGGCTTCTCCGTCTCCGTGGGACCCTTATATACATCAATAACGAAATATAACCTAACCTAACCCAACCTGTCATCTCGGCGGTAATATTTGACAACATACCTGGCAAATTGGCCTCTACGTCTCCGTTTGATCTTTATATACATCAAGAACGTAATATAACATTACCTAACCCAACCTATCTTCTCTGCGGTAATATTTGACAACATTCCTGGCGAGTTGGCTTGTCCTTCTCCGTGGGACCTTTATATACATCAATAACGTAATATAACCTAACCAAACCCAACCTAACATCTCGGCTGTAATAATTGAAAACATACCTGGCGAGTTGGCCTCTACGTCTCCGTAGGACCTTTATATACATCAATAACGTAATATAACCTAACCTAACCCAACCTTTCATCTCGGCGGTAATATTTGACCACATTGCAGGCTTGTTGGCCTCTATGTCTCCGTGGGACCTTTATATACATCAATAACGTAACATAACCTAACCTAACCCAACCTAAAATCTCGGCGGTAATATTTGACATCATTCCTGGCAGGTTGGCCTCTACGTCTCCGTGGGAGCTTTATATAGATCAATATCGTAATATAACCTAACCTAACCCAACCTAACATCTCGGCGGTAATATTTGACCACATTCTTGTCTTGTTGGCCTCTACGTCTCCGTGTGACCTTTATATACATCAATAACGTAATATAACCTAACTTAACCCAACCTAACATCTCGCCGGTAATATTTGACAACATTCCTTTCGAGTTGGCCTCTAGGTCTCCGTGGGACCCTTATATACATCAATAACGTAATATAACCTAACCTAACCCAACCCAACATCTCGGCGGTAATATTTGACATCATTCCTGGCGAGTTGGCTTCTACGTCTCCGTTTGACCATCATATACATCAATAACGTAATATAACGTAACCTAACCCAACCTAACATCACCGCGGTAATATTTGACAACATACCTGGCGAGTTGGCCTCTACGTCTCCGTGGGACCTTCATATACATCAATAACGAAGTATAACCTAGCCTAACCCAACCTATCATCTCGGCGGTAATATTTGACAACATACCTGGCGAATTGGCCTATACGTCTCCGTGTGATCTTTATATACATCAAGAACGTAATATAACTTAACCTAAACCAACCTAACATCTCCGCGGTAATATTTGACAACATACCTTGCGAGTTGGCCTCTACGTCTCCGTGGGACCTTCATATACATCAATAACGAAATATAACCTAACCTAACCCAACCTATCATCTCGGAGGTAATATTTGACAACATACCTGGCGAATTTGCCTCCACGTCTCCGTGTGATCTTTATATACATCAAGAACGTAATATAACATAACCTAACCCAACCTATCTTCTCGGCGGTAATATTTGACAACATTCCTGGCGAGTTGGCTTCTCCGTCTCCGTGGGACCTTTATATACATCAATAACGTAATATAACCTAACCTAACCCAACCTATCTTCTCGGCGGTAATAATTGAAAACATACCTGGCGAGTTGGCCTCTATGTCTCCGTAGGACCTTTATATACATCAATAACGTAATATAACTTAACCTAACCCAACCTAACATCTCCGCGGTAATATTTGACAACATACCTTGCGAGTTGGCCTCTACGTCTCCGTGGGACCTTCATATACATCAATAACGAAATATAACCTAACCTAACCCAACCTATCATCTCGGCGGTATATTTGACATCATACCTGGCGAATTGGCCTCTACGTCTCCGTGTGAACTTTATATACATCAAGAACGTAATATAACATAACCTAACCCAACCTACCCTCTCGGCGGTAATATTTGACAACATTCCTGGCGAGTTGGCTTCTCCGTCTCCGTGGGACCTTTATATACATCAATAACGTAATATAACGTAACCTAACCCAACCTATCATCGCGGCGGTAATATTTGACATCATTCCTGGCGAGTTGGCCTCTACGTCTCCGTGGGATCTTTATATACATCAATAACGTAATGTAACCTAACCTAACCCAACCTAACATCTCGGCGGTAATATTTGACCACATTCCTGGCGAGTTGGCTTCTCCGTCTCCGTGGGACCTTTATATACATTAATAACGTAATATAACCTAACCTAACCCAACCTAACATCTCGGCGGTAATATTTGACATCATTCCTGGCGAGATGGCTTCTACGTCTCCGTTTGACCATCATATACATCAATAACGTAATATAACGTAACCTAACCCAACCTGACATCTCCGCGGTAATATTTGACCACATACCTGGCGAGTCGGCCTCTACGTCTCCGTGGGACCTTCATATACATCAATAACGAAATATAACCTAACCTAACCCAACCTAACATCTCGCCGGTAATGTTTGACAACATTCCTTTCGAGTTGGCCTCTAGGTCTCCGTTTGACCTTCATATACATCAATAACGTAATATTACCTAACGTAACCCAACCTATCGTCTCGACGGTAGTATTTGACAACATTCCTGGCTTGTTGGCCTCTACGTCTGCGTGGGACCTTTATATACTTCAAGAACGTAATATAACCTAACCTAACCCAACCTAACATCTCGGCGGTAATATTTGACAACATTCCTGGCGAGTTGGCTTCTCCGTCTCCGTGGGACCCTTATATACATCAATAACGTAATATAACCTAACCTAACCCAACCCAACATCTCGGCGGTAATATTTGACCACAGTCCTGGCTTGTTCGACTCTATGTCTCCGTGGGACCTTTATATACATCAATAACGTAATATAACCTAACCTAACCCAACCTAACATCTCGGCGGTAATATTTGACATCATTCCTGGCGAGTTGGCTTCTACGTCTCCGTTTGACCATCATATACATCAATAACGTAATATAACGTAACCTAACCCAACCTAACATCACCGCGGTAATATTTGACAACATACCTTGCGAGTTGGCCTCTACGTCTCCGTGGGACCTTCATATACATCAATAACGAAATATAACCTAACCTAACCCAACCTATCATCTCGGCGGTAATATTTGACAACATACCTGGCGAATTGGCCTATACGTCTCCGTGTGATCTTTATATACATCAAGAACGTAATATAACTTAACCTAACCCAACCTAACATCTCCGCGGTAATATTTGACAACATACCGTGCGAGTTGGCCTCTACGTCTCCGTGGGACCTTCATATACATCAATAACGAAATATAACCTAACCTAACCCAACCTATCATCTCGGCGGTAATATTTGACAACATACCTGGCGATTTGGCCTCTACGTCTCCGTGTGATCTTTATATACATCAAGAACGTAATATAACATAACCTAACCCAACCTATCTGCTCTGCGGTAATATTTGACAACATTCCTGGCGAGTTGGCTTGTCCGTCTCCGTGGGACCTTTATATACATGAATAACGTAATATACCCTAACCAAACCCAACCTAACTTATCGGCGGTAACAATTGAAAACATACCTGGCGAGTTGGCCTCTACGTCTCCGTGGGATCTTTATATACATCAATAACGTAATGTAACCTAACCTAATCCAACCTAACATCTCGGCGGTAATATTTGACCACATTCCTGGCGAGTTGGCTTCTCCGTCTCCGTGGGACCTTTATATACATTAATAACGTAATATAACCTAACCTAACCCAACCTAACATCTCGGCGGTAATATTTGACATCATTCCTGGCGAGATGGCTTCTACGTCTCCGTTTGACCATCATATACATCAATAACGTAATATAACGTAACCTAACCCAACCTAACATCTCCGCGGTAATATTTGACCACATACCTGGCGAGTCGGCCTCCACGTCTCCGTGGGACCTTCATATACATCAATAACGAAATATAACCTAACCTAACCCAACCTAACATCTCGCCGGTAATATTTGACAACATTCCTTTCGAGTTGGCCTCTAGGTCTCCGTTTGACCTTCATATACATGAATAACGTAATATTACCTAACGTAACCCAACCTATCATCTCGGCGGTAATATTTGACAACATACCTGGCGAATTGGCCTCTACGTCTGCGTGGGACCTTTATATACTTCAAGAACGTAATATAACCTAACCTAACCCAACCTAACATCTCGGCGGTAATATTTGACAACTTTTCTGGCGAGTTGGCTTCTCCGTCTCCGTGGGACCCTTATATACATCAATAACGAAATATAACCTAACCTAACCCAACCTGTCATCTCGGCGGTAATATTTGACAACATACCTGGCAAATTGGCCTCTACGTCTCCGTTTGATCTTTATATACATCAAGAACGTAATATAACATTACCTAACCCAACCTATCTTCTCTGCGGTAATATTTGACAACATTCCTGGCGAGTTGGCTTGTCCTTCTCCGTGGGACCTTTATATACATCAATAACGTAATATAACCTAACCAAACCCAACCTAACATCTCGGCTGTAATAATTGAAAACATACCTGGCGAGTTGGCCTCTACGTCTCCGTAGGACCTTTATATACATCAATAACGTAATATAACCTAACCTAACCCAACCTTTCATCTCGGCGGTAATATTTGACCACATTGCAGGCTTGTTGGCCTCTATGTCTCCGTGGGACCTTTATATACATCAATAACGTAACATAACCTAACCTAACCCAACCTAAAATCTCGGCGGTAATATTTGACATCATTCCTGGCAGGTTGGCCTCTACGTCTACGTGGGAGCTTTATATAGATCAATATCGTAATATAACCTAACCTAACCCAACCTAACATCTCGGCGGTAATATTTGACCACATTCTTGTCTTGTTGGCCTCTACGTCTCCGTGTGACCTTTATATACATCAATAACGTAATATAACCTAACTTAACCCAACCTAACATCTCGCCGGTAATATTTGACAACATTCCTTTCGAGTTGGCCTCTAGGTCTCCGTGGGACCCTTATATACATCAATAACGTAATATAACCTAACCTAACCCAACCCAACATCTCGGCGGTAATATTTGACATCATTCCTGGCGAGTTGGCTTCTACGTCTCCGTTTGACCATCATATACATCAATAACGTAATATAACGTAACCTAACCCAACCTAACATCACCGCGGTAATATTTGACAACATACCTGGCGAGTTGGCCTCTACGTCTCCGTGGGACCTTCATATACATCAATAACGAAGTATAACCTAGCCTAACCCAACCTATCATCTCGGCGGTAATATTTGACAACATACCTGGCGAATTGGCCTATACGTCTCCGTGTGATCTTTATATACATCAAGAACGTAATATAACTTAACCTAAACCAACCTAACATCTCCGCGGTAATATTTGACAACATACCTTGCGAGTTGGCCTCTACGTCTCCGTGGGACCTTCATATACATCAATAACGAAATATAACCTAACCTAACCCAACCTATCATCTCGGAGGTAATATTTGACAACATACCTGGCGAATTTGCCTCCACGTCTCCGTGTGATCTTTATATACATCAAGAACGTAATATAACATAACCTAACCCAACCTATCTTCTCGGCGGTAATATTTGACAACATTCCTGGCGAGTTGGCTTCTCCGTCTCCGTGGGACCTTTATATACATCAATAACGTAATATAACCTAACCTAACCCAACCTATCTTCTCGGCGGTAATAATTGAAAACATACCTGGCGAGTTGGCCTCTACGTCTCCGTAGGACCTTTATATACATCAATAACGTAATATAACCTAACCTAACCCAACCTAACATCTCGGCGGTAATATTTGACCACATTCCAGGCTTGTTGGCCTCTATGTCTCCGTGGGACCTTTATATACATCAATATCGTAATATAACCTAACCTAACCCAACCTAACATCTCGGCGGTAATATTTGACAACATTCCTGGCGAGATGGTCTCTACGTCCCCGTGGGACCTTTATAGACATCAATAACGTAATATAACCTAACCTAACCCAACCTAACATCTCGGCGGTAATATTTGACCACATTCCTGGCGAGTTGGCTTCTCCTTCTCCGTGGGACCTTTGTATACATCAATAACGTAATATAACCTAACCTAACCCAACCTATCAACTCGGCGGTAATATTTGACAACATTCCTGGCGAGATGGCCTCTACGTCCCCGTGGGACCTTTATAGTCATCAATAACGTAATATAACCTTACCTAACCCAACCTAACATCTCGCCGGTAATATTTGACAACATTCCCATCGAGTTGGCCTCTAGGTCTCCGTTTGACCTTCATATACATCAATAACATAATATAACCTAACGTAACACAACCTAACATCTCGCCGGTAATATTTGACGTCATTCCTGGCGAGTTGGCCTCTACGTCTCCGTGGGACCTTTATATACATCAATAACGTAATATAACCTAACCTAACCCAACCTAACATTTCGGCGGTAATATTTGACCACATTCCTGTCTTGTTGGCCTCTACGTCTCCGTGTGACCTTTATATACATCAATAACGTAATATAACCTAACCTAACCCAACCTAACATCTCGGCGGTAATATTTGACAACATACCTGGCGAGTTGGACTCTACGTCTCCGTGGGACCTTCATATACATCAATAACGTAATTTAACGTAACCTAACCCAACCTATCAACTCGGCGGTAATATTTGACAACATTCCTGGCGAGATGGCCTCTACGTCTCCGTGGGACCTTTATATACATCAATAACGTAATATAACATAACCTAACCCAACCTAAAATCTCGCTGGTAATATTTGACAACATTCCTATCGAGTTGGCCTCTAGGTCTCCGTTTGACCTTCATATACATCAATAACGTAATATAACCTAACGTAACCCAACATATCATCTCGACGGTAGTATATGACAACATTCCTGGCGAGTTGGCCTCTACGTCTCCGTGGGACCTTTATATACATCAATAACGTAATATAACCTAACCTAACCCAACTTAAAATCTCGGCGGTAATATTTGACATCATTCCTGGGGAGTTGGCCTCTACGTCTCCGTGGGAGCTTTATATACATCAATAACGTAATATGACCTAACCTAACCCAACCTAACATCTCGGCGGTAATATTTGACCACATTCCTGTCTTGTTGGCCTCTACGTCTCCGTGGGACCTTTATATACATCAATAACGTAATATAACCTAACCTAACCCAACCTAACATCTCGGCGGTAATATTTGACATCATTCCTGGCGAGATGGCTTCTACGTCTCTGTTTGACCATCATATACATCAATAACGTAATATAACCTAACCTAACCCAACCTAACATCTCGGCGGTAATATTTGACATCATTCCTGGCGAGATGGCTTCTACGTCTCCGTTTGACCATCATATACATCAATAACGTAATATAACGTAACCTAACCCAACCTAACATCTCCGCGGTAATATTTGACCACATACCTGGCGAGTCGGCCTCTACGTCTCCGTGGGACCTTCATATACATCAATAACGAAATATAACCTAACCTAACCCAACCTAACATCTCGCCGGTAATATTTGACAACATTCCTGGCGAGTTGGCATCTCCGTCTCCGTGGGACCCTTATATACATCAATAACGTAATATAACCTAACCTAACCCAACCCAACATCTCGGCGGTAATATTTGACCACATTCCTGGCTTGTTGGACTCTATGTCTCCGTGGGACCTTTATATACATCAATAACGTAATATAACCTAACCTAACCCAACCTAACATCTCGGCGGTAATATTTGACATCATTCCTGGCGAGTTGGCTTCTACGTCTCCGTTTGACCATCATATACATCAATAACGTAATATAACGTAACCTAACCCAACCTAACATCACCGCGGTAATATTTGACAACATACCTTGCGAGTTGGCCTCTACGTCTCCGTGGGACCTTCATATACATCAATAACGAAATATAACCTAACCTAACCCAACCTATCATTTCGGCGGTAATATTTGACAACATACCTGGCGAATTGGCCTATACGTCTCCGTGTGATCTTTATATACATCAAGAACGTAATATAACTTAACCTAACCCAACCTAACATCTCCGCGGTAATATTTGACAACATACCGTGCGAGTTGGCCTCTACGTCTCCGTGGGACCTTCATATACATCAATAACGAAATATAACGTAACCTAACCCAACCTATCATCTCGGCGGTAATATTTGACAACATACCTGGCGATTTGGCCTCTACGTCTCCGTGTGATCTTTATATACATCAAGAACGTAATATAACATAACCTAACCCAACCTATCTGCTCTGCGGTAATATTTGACAACATTCCTGGCGAGTTGGCTTGTCCGTCTCCGTGGGACCTTTATATACATCAATAACGTAATATACCCTAACCAAACCCAACCTAACTTATCGGCGGTAATAATTGAAAACATACCTGGCGAGTTGGCCTCTATGTCTCCGTAGGACCTTTATATACATCAATAACGTAATATAACTTAACCTAACCCAACCTAACATCTCCGCGGTAATATTTGACAACATACCTTGCGAGTTGGCCTCTACGTCTCCGTGGGACCTTCATATACATCAATAACGAAATATAACATAACCTAACCCAACCTATCATCTCGGCGGTAATATTTGACATCATACCTGGCGAATTGGCCTCTACGTCTCCGTGTGATCTTTATATACATCAAGAACGTAATATAACATAACCTAACCCAACCTACCCTCTCGGCGGTAATATTTGACAACATTCCTGGCGAGTTGGCTTCTCCGTCTCCGTGGGACCTTTATATACATCAATAACGTAATATAACGTAACCTAACCCAACCTATCATCGCGGCGGTAATATTTGACATCATTCCTGGCGAGTTGGCCTCTACGTCTCCGTGGGATCTTTATATACATCAATAACGTAATGTAACCTAACCTAACCCAACCTAACATCTCGGCGGTAATATTTGACCACATTCCTGGCGAGTTGGCTTCTCCGTCTCCGTGGGACCTTTATATACATTAATAACGTAATATAACCTAACCTAACCCAACCTAACATCTCGGCGGTAATATTTGACATCATTCCTGGCGAGATGGCTTCTACGTCTCCGTTTGACCATCATATACATCAATAACGTAATATAACGTAACCTAACCCAACCTAACATCTCCGCGGTAATATTTGACCACATACCTGGCGAGTCGGCCTCTACGTCTCCGTGGGACCTTCATATACATCAATAACGAAATGTAACCTAACCTAACCCAACCTAACATCTCGCCGGTAATATTTGACAACATTCCTTTCGAGTTGGCCTCTAGGTCTCCGTTTGACCTTCATATACATCAATAACGTAATATTACCTAACGTAACCCAACCTATCATCTCGACGGTAGTATTTGACAACATTCCTGGCTTGTTGGCCTCTACGTCTGCGTGGGACCTTTATATACATCAATAACGTAATGTAACCTAACCTAACCCAACCTAACATCTCGGCGGTAATATTTGACCACATTCCTGGCGAGTTGGCTTCTCCGTCTCCGTGGGACCTTTATATACATTAATAACGTAATATAACCTAACCTAACCCAACCTAACATCTCGGCGGTAATATTTGACATCATTCCTGGCGAGATGGCTTCTACGTCTCCGTTTGACCATCATATACATCAATAACGTAATATAACGTAACCTAACCCAACCTAACATCTCCGCGGTAATATTTGACCACATACCTGGCGAGTCGGCCTCTACGTCTCCGTGGGACCTTCATATACATCAATAACGAAATGTAACCTAACCTAACCCAACCTAACATCTCGCCGGTAATATTTGACAACATTCCTTTCGAGTTGGCCTCTAGGTCTCCGTTTGACCTTCATATACATCAATAACGTAATATTACCTAACGTAACCCAACCTATCATCTCGACGGTAGTATTTGACAACATTCCTGGCTTGTTGGCCTCTACGTCTGCGTGGGACCTTTATATACTTCAAGAACGTAATATAACCTAACCTAACCCAACCTAACATCTCGGCGGTAATATTTGACAACATTCCTGGCGAGTTGGCTTCTCCGTCTCCGTGGGACCCTTATATACATCAATAACGTAATATAACCTAACCTAACCCAACCCAACATCTCGGCGGTAATATTTGACATCATTCCTGGCAGGTTGGCCTCTACGTCTCCGTGGGAGCTTTATATAGATCAATATCGTAATATAACCTAACCTAACCCAACCTAACATCTCGGCGGTAATATTTGACCACATTCCTGTCTTGTTGGCCTCTACGTCTCCGTGTGACCTTTATATACATCAATAACGTAATATAACCTAACCTAACCCAACCTAACATCTCGGCGGTAATATTTGACCACATTCCTGTCTTGTTGGCCTCTACGTCTCCGTGGGACCTTCATATACATCAATAACGAAATATAACCTAACTTAACCCAACCTAACATCTCGCCGGTAATATTTGACAACATTCCTTTCGAGTTGGCCTCTAGGTCTCCGTGGGACCCTTATATACATCAATAACGTAATATAACCTAACCTAACCCAACCCAACATCTCGGCGGTAATATTGGCCACATTCCTGGCTTGTTGGACTCTATGTCTCCGTGGGACCTTTATATACATCAATAACGTAATATAACCTAACCTAACCCAACCTAACATCTCGGCGGTAATATTTGACATCATTCCTGGCGAGTTGGCTTCTACGTCTCCGTTTGACCATCATATACATCAATAACGTAATATAACGTAACCTAACCCAACCTAACATCACCGCGGTAATATTTGACAACATACCGGGCGAGTTGGCCTCTACGTCTCCGTGGGACCTTCATATACATCAATAACGAAGTATAACCTAACCTAACCCAACCTATCATCTCGGCGGTAATATTTGACAACATACCTGGCGAATTGGCCTATACGTCTCCGTGTGATCTTTATATACATCAAGAACGTAATATAACTTAACCTAAACCAACCTAACATCTCCGCGGTAATATTTGACAACATACCTTGCGAGTTGGCCTCTACGTCTCCGTGGGACCTTCATATACATCAATAACGAAATATAACCTAACCTAACCCAACCTATCATCTCGGCGGTAATAATTGAAATCATACCTGGCGAGTTGGCCTCTACGTCTCCGTAGGACCTTTATATACATCAATAACGTAATATAACCTAACCTAACCCAACCTAACATCTCGGCGGTAATATTTGACCACATTCCAGGCTTGTTGGCCTCTATGTCTCCGTGGGACCTTTATATACATCAATATCGTAATATAACCTAACCTAACCCAACCTAACATCGCGGCGGTAATATTTGACAACATTCCTGGCGAGATGGTCTCTACGTCCCCGTGGGACCTTTATAGACATCAATAACGTAATATAACCTAACCTAACCCAACCTAACAGCTCGGCGGTAATATTTGACCACATTCCTGGCGAGTTGGCTTCTCCTTCTCCGTGGGACCTTTGTATACATCAATAACGTAATATAACCTAACCTAACCCAACCTATCAACTCGGCGGTAATATTTGACAACATTCCTGGCGAGATGGCCTCTACGTCCCCGTGGGACCTTTATAGACATCAATAACGTAATATAACCTTACCTAACCCAACCTAACATCTCGCCGGTAATATTTGACAACATTCCCATCGAGTTGGCCTCTAGGTCTCCGTTTGACCTTCATATACATCAATAACGTAATATAACCTAACGTAACACAACCTAACATCTCGCCGGTAATATTTGACGTCATTCCTGGCGAGTTGGCCTCTACGTCTCCGTGGGACCTTTATATACATCAATAACGTAATATAACCTAACCTAACCCAACCTAACATCTCGGCGGTAATATTTGACCACATTCCTGTCTTGTTGGCCTCTACGTCTCCGTGTGACCTTTATATACATCAATAACGTAATATAACCTAACCTAACCCAACCTAACATCTCGGCGGTAATATTTGACAACATACCTGGCGAGTTGGACTCTACGTCTCCGTGGGACCTTCATATACATCAATAACGTAATTTAACGTAACCTAACCCAACCTATCAACTCGGCGGTAATATTTGACAACATTCCTGGCGAGATGGCCTCTACGTCTCCGTGGGACCTTTATATACATCAATAACGTAATATAACATAACCTAACCCAACCTAAAATCTCGCTGGTAATATGTGACAACATTCCTATCGAGTTGGCCTCTAGGTCTCCGTTTGACCTTCATATACATCAATAACGTAATATAACCTAACGTAACCCAACATATCATCTCGACGGTAGTATATGACAACATTCCTGGCGAGTTGGCCTCTATGGACCTCCGTGTAACCTTCGTATACACCAATAACATAATATAAGCTAGCCTAACCCAACCTAACATTTCGGGGGTAATATTTGACCACATTCCTGGCTTGTTGGCCTCTATGTCTCCGTGGGACCTTTATATACATCAATAACATAATATAACCTAACCAAACCCAACCTACCATCCAGCTGGTAATATTTGACATCATTCCTGTCGAGTTGGACTCTACGTCTCCGTTTGACCATCATATACATCAATAACGTAATATAACGTAACCTAACCCAACCTATCATCGCGGCTGTAATATTTGACAACATTCCTGGCGAGTTGGGCTCTACGTCTCCGTGGGATCTTTATATACATCAATAACGTAATATAACCTAACCAAACCCAACCTAACATCTCGGCGGTAATATTTGACCACATTCCTGGCGAGTTGGCTTCTCCGTCTCCGTGGGACCTTTGTATACATCAATAACGTAATATAACCTAACCTAACCCAACCTAACGTCTCGGCGGTAATATTTGAAAACATACCTGGCGAGGTGGCCTCTACGTCTCCGTGGGATATTTATATACATCAATAACATAATATAGCATAAGCTAACCCAATATAACATCTCGGCGGTAATATTTGACCACATTCCTGGCTTGTTGGACTCTACGTCTCCGTGGGACCGTCATATAGAACTATAACGTAATATAACCTAACCTAACCCAACCTAACATCTCGGCGGTAATATTTGACATCATTCCTGGCGAGATGGCTTCTACGTCTCCGTTTGACCATCATATACATCAATAACGTAATATAACGTAACCTAACCCAACCTAACATCTCCGCGGTAATATTTGACCACATACCTGGCGAGTCGGCCTCTACGTCTCCGTGGGACCTTCATATACATCAATAACGAAATGTAACCTAACCTAACCCAACCTAACATCTCGCCGGTAATATTTGACAACATTCCTTTCGAGTTGGCCTCTAGGTCTCCGTTTGACCTTCATATACATCAATAACGTAATATTACCTAACGTAACCCAACCTATCATCTCGACGGTAGTATTTGACAACATTCCTGGCTTGTTGGCCTCTACGTCTGCGTGGGACCTTTATATACTTCAAGAACGTAATATAACCTAACCTAACCCAACCTAACATCTCGGCGGTAATATTTGACAACATTCCTGGCGAGTTGGCTTCTCCGTCTCCGTGGGACCCTTATATACATCAATAACGTAATATAACCTAACCTAACCCAACCCAACATCTCGGCGGTAATATTTGACATCATTCCTGGCAGGTTGGCCTCTACGTCTCCGTGGGAGCTTTATATAGATCAATATCGTAATATAACCTAACCTAACCCAACCTAACATCTCGGCGGTAATATTTGACCACATTCCTGTCTTGTTGGCCTCTACGTCTCCGTGTGACCTTTATATACATCAATAACGTAATATAACCTAACCTAACCCAACCTAACATCTCGGCGGTAATATTTGACCACATTCCTGTCTTGTTGGCCTCTACGTCTCCGTGGGACCTTCATATACATCAATAACGAAATATAACCTAACTTAACCCAACCTAACATCTCGCCGGTAATATTTGACAACATTCCTTTCGAGTTGGCCTCTAGGTCTCCGTGGGACCCTTATATACATCAATAACGTAATATAACCTAACCTAACCCAACCCAACATCTCGGCGGTAATATTGGCCACATTCCTGGCTTGTTGGACTCTATGTCTCCGTGGGACCTTTATATACATCAATAACGTAATATAACCTAACCTAACCCAACCTAACATCTCGGCGGTAATATTTGACATCATTCCTGGCGAGTTGGCTTCTACGTCTCCGTTTGACCATCATATACATCAATAACGTAATATAACGTAACCTAACCCAACCTAACATCACCGCGGTAATATTTGACAACATACCTGGCGAGTTGGCCTCTACGTCTCCGTGGGACCTTCATATACATCAATAACGAAGTATAACCTAACCTAACCCAACCTATCATCTCGGCGGTAATATTTGACAACATACCTGGCGAATTGGCCTATACGTCTCCGTGTGATCTTTATATACATCAAGAACGTAATATAACTTAACCTAAACCAACCTAACATCTCCGCGGTAATATTTGACAACATACCTTGCGAGTTGGCCACTACGTCTCCGTGGGACCTTCATATACATCAATAACGAAATATAACCTAACCTAACCCAACCTATCATCTCGGAGGTAATATTTGACAACATACCTGGCGAATTTGCCTCCACGTCTCCGTGTGATCTTTATATACATCAAGAACGTAATATAACATAACCTAACCCAACCTATCTTCTCGGCGGTAATATTTGACAACATTCCTGGCGAGTTGGCTTCTCCGTCTCCGTGGGACCTTTATATACATCAATAACGTAATATAACCTAACCTAACCCAACCTATCTTCTCGGCGGTAATAATTGAAAACATACCTGGCGAGTTGGCCTCTACGTCTCCGTAGGACCTTTATATACATCAATAACGTAATATAACCTAACCTAACCCAACCTAACATCTCGGCGGTAATATTTGACCACATTCCAGGCTTGTTGGCCTCTATGTCTCCGTGGGACCTTTATATACATCAATATCGTAATATAACCTAACCTAACCCAACCTAACATCGCGGCGGTAATATTTGACAACATTCCTGGCGAGATGGTCTCTACGTCCCCGTGGGACCTTTATAGACATCAATAACGTAATATAACCTAACCTAACCCAACCTAACAGCTCGGCGGTAATATTTGACCACATTCCTGGCGAGGTGGCTTCTCCTTCTCCGTGGGACCTTTGTATACATCAATAACGTAATATAACCTAACCTAACCCAACCTATCAACTCGGCGGTAATATTTGACAACATTCCTGGCGAGATGGCCTCTACGTCCCCGTGGGACCTTTATAGACATCAATAACGTAATATAACCTTACCTAACCCAACCTAACATCTCGCCGGTAATATTTGACAACATTCCCATCGAGTTGGCCTCTAGGTCTCCGTTTGACCTTCATATACATCAATAACGTAATATAACCTAACGTAACACAACCTAACATCTCGCCGGTAATATTTGACGTCATTCCTGGCGAGTTGGCCTCTACGTCTCCGTGGGACCTTTATATACATCAATAACGTAATATAACCTAACCTAACCCAACCTAACATCTCGGCGGTAATATTTGACCACATTCCTGTCTTGTTGGCCTCTACGTCTCCGTGTGACCTTTATATACATCAATAACGTAATATAACCTAACCTAACCCAACCTAACATCTCGGCGGTAATATTTGACAACATACCTGGCGAGTTGGACTCTACGTCTCCGTGGGACCTTCATATACATCAATAACGTAATTTAACGTAACCTAACCCAACCTAACATCTCGGCGGTAATATTTGAAAACATTCCTGGCGAGTTGGCCTCTACGTCCCCGTGGGACCTTTATAGACATCAATAACGTAATATAACCTTACCTAACCCAACCTAACATCTCGCCGGTAATATTTGACAACATTCCTATCGAGTTGGCCTCTAGGTCTCCGTTTGACCTTCATATACATCAATAACGTAATATAACCTAACGTAACCCTACCTATCATCTCGGCGGTAGTATTTGACAACATTCCTGGCGAGTTGGCCTCTACGTCTCCGTGGGACCTTTATATACATCAATAACGTAATATAACCTAACCTAACCCAACTTAAAATCTCGGCGGTAATATTTGACATCATTCCTGGGGAGTTGGCCTCTACGTCTCCGTGGGAGCTTTATATACATCAATAACGTAATATGACCTAACCTAACCCAACCTAACATATCGGCGGTAATATTTGACCACATTCCTGTCTTGTTGGCCTCTACGTCTCCGTGGGACCTTTATATACATCAATAACGTAATATAACCTAACCTAACCCAACCTAACATCTCGGCGGTAATATTTGACATCATTCCTGGCGAGATGGCTTCTACGTCTCTGTTTGACCATCATATACATCAATAACGTAATATAACCTAACCTAACCCAACCTAACATCTCGGCGGTTATATTTGACATCATTCCTGGCGAGATGGCTTCTACGTCTCTGTTTGAACATCATATACATCAATAACGTAATATAACCTAACCTAACCCAACCTAACATCTCGGCGGTAATATTTGACATCATTCCTGGCGAGATGGCTTCTACGTCTCCGTTTGACCATCATATACATCAATAACGTAATATAACGTAACCTAACCCAACCTAACATCTCCGCGGTAATATTTGACCACATTCCTGGCGAGTTGGCATCTCCGTCTCCGTGGGACCCTTATATACATCAATAACGTAATATAACCTAACCTAACCCAACCCAACATCTCGGCGGTAATATTTGACCACATTCCTGGCTTGTTGGACTCTATGTCTCCGTGGGACCTTTATATACATCAATAACGTAATATAACCTAACCTAACCCAACCTAACATCTCGGCGGTAATATTTGACATCATTCCTGGCGAGTTGGCTTCTACGTCTCCGTTTGACCATCATATACATCAATAACGTAATATAACGTAACCTAACCCAACCTAACATCACCGCGGTAATATTTGACAACATACCTTGCGAGTTGGCCTCTACGTCTCCGTGGGACCTTCATATACATCAATAACGAAATATAACCTAACCTAACCCAACCTATCATTTCGGCGGTAATATTTGACAACATACCTGGCGAATTGGCCTATACGTCTCCGTGTGATCTTTATATACATCAAGAACGTAATATAACTTAACCTAACCCAACCTAACATCTCCGCGGTAATATTTGACAACATACCGTGCGAGTTGGCCTCTACGTCTCCGTGGGACCTTCATATACATCAATAACGAAATATAACCTAACCTAACCCAACCTATCATCTCGGCGGTAATATTTGACAACATACCTGGCGATTTGGCCTCTACGTCTCCGTGTGATCTTTATATACATCAAGAACGTAATATAACATAACCTAACCTAACCTATCTGCTCTGCGGTAATATTTGACAACATTCCTGGCGAGTTGGCTTGTCCGTCTCCGTGGGACCTTTATATACATCAATAACGTAATATACCCTAACCAAACCCAACCTAACTTATCGGCGGTAATAATTGAAAACATACCTGGCGAGTTGGCCTCTATGTCTCCGTAGGACCTTTATATACATCAATAACGTAATATAACTTAACCTAACCCAACCTAACATCTCCGCGGTAATATTTGACAACATACCTTGCGAGTTGGCCTCTACGTCTCCGTGGGACCTTCATATACATCAATAACGAAATATAACCTAACCTAACCCAACCTATCATCTCGGCGGTAATATTTGACAACATACCTGGCGAATTGGCCTCTACGTCTCCGTGTGATCTTTATATACATCAAGAACGTAATATAACATAACCTAACCCAACCTATCAACTCGGCGGTAATATTTGACAACATACCTGGCGAGTTGGACTCTACGTCTCCGTGGGACCTTCATATACATCAATAACGAAGTATAACCTAACCTAACCCAACCTATCATTTCGGCGGTAATATTTGACAACATACCTGGCGAATTGGCCTATACGTCTCCGTGTGATCTTTATATACATCAAGAACGTAATATAACTTAACCTAAACCAACCTAACATCTCCGCGGTAATATTTGACAACATACCTTGCGAGTTGTCCTCTACGTCTCCGTGGGACCTTCATATACATCAATAACGAAATATAACCTAACCTAACCCAACCTAACATCTCGGCGGTAATATTTGACCACATTCCTGGCGAGTTGGCTTCTCCGTCTCCGTGGGACCTTGATATACATTAATAACGTAATATAACCTAACCTAACCCAACCTAACATCTCGGCGGTAATATTTGACATCATTCCTGGCGAGATGGCATCTACGTCTCCGTTTGACCATCATATACATCAATAACGTAATATAACGTAACCTAACCCAACCTAACATCTCCGCGGTAATATTTGACCACATACCTGGCGAGTCGGCCTCTACGTCTCCGTGGGACCTTCATATACATCAATAACGAAATATAACCTAACCTAACCCAACCTAACATCTCGCCGGTAATATTTGACAACATTCCTTTCGAGTTGGCCTCTAGGTCTCCGTTTGACCTTCTTATACATCAATAACGTAATATTACCTAACGTAACCCAACCTATCATCTCGACGGTAGTATTTGACAACATTCCTGGCTTGTTGGCCTCTACGTCTGCGTGGGACCTTTATATACTTCAAGAACGTAATATAACCTAACCTAACCCAACCTAACATCTCGGCGGTAATATTTGACAACATTCCTGGCGAGTTGGCTTCTCCGTCTCCGTGGGACCCTTATATACATCAATAACGTAATATAACCTAACCTAACCCAACCCAACATCTCGGCGGTAATATTTGACCACATTCCTGGCGAGTTGGGCTCTACGTCTCCGTGGGATCTTTATATACATCAATAACGTAATATAACCTAACCAAACCCAACCTAACATCTCGGCGGTAATATTTGACCACATTCCTGGCGAGTTGGCTTCTCCGTCTCCGTGGGACCTTTGTATACATCAATAACGTAATATAACCTAACCTAACCCAACCTAACGTCTCGGCGGTAATATTTGAAAACATAACTGGCGAGGTGGCCTCTACGTCTCCGTGGGATATTTATATACATCAATAACATAATATAACATAAGCTAACCCAATATAACATCTCGGCGGTAATATTTGACCACATTCCTGGCTTGTTGGACTCTACGTCTCCGTGGGACCGTCATATAGAACTATAACGTAATATAACCTAACCTAACCCAACCTAACATCTCGGCGGTAATATTTGAAAACATTCCTGGCGAGTTGGCATCTACGTCTCCGTGGGACGTTTATATACATCAATAACGTAATATAAACTAACCTAACCCAACCTAACATCTCGGCGGTAATATTTGACAACATTCCTGGCGAGTTGGCCTCTACGTCCCCGTGGGACCTTTATAGACATCAATAACGTAATATAACCTTACCTAACCCAACCTAACATCTCGCCGGTAATATTTGACAACATTCCTATCGAGTTGGCCTCTAGGTCTCCGTTTGACCTTCATATACATCAATAACGTAATATAACCTAACGTAACCCAACCTATCATCTCGGCGGTAGTATTTGACAACATTCCTGGCGAGTTGGCCTCTACGTCTCCGTGGGACCTTTATATACATCAATAACGTAATATAACCTAACCTAACCCAACTTAAAATCTCGGCGGTAATATTTGACATCATTCCTGGGGAGTTGGCCTCTACGTCTCCGTGGGAGCTTTATATACATCAATAACGTAATATGACCTAACCTAACCCAACCTAACATCTCGGCGGTAATATTTGACCACATTCCTGTCTTGTTGGCCTCTACGTCTCCGTGGGACCTTTATATACATCAATAACGTAATATAACCTAACCTAACCCAACCTAACATCTCGGCGGTAATATTTGACATCATTCCTGGCGAGATGGCTTCTACGTCTCTGTTTGACCATCATATACATCAATAACGTAATATAACCTAACCTAACCCAACCTAACATCTCGGCGGTAATACTTGACCACATTCCTGGCGAGTTGGCTTCTCCGTCTCCGTGGGACCTTTATATACATCAATAACGTAATATAACGTAACCTAACCCAACCTATCATCGCGGCGGTAATATTTGACATCATTCCTGGCGAGTTGGCCTCTACGTCTCCGTGGGATCTTTATATACATCAATAACGTAATGTAACCTAACCTAACCCAACCTAACATCTCGGCGGTAATATTTGACCACATTCCTGGCGAGTTGGCTTCTCCGTCTCCGTGGGACCTTTATATACATTAATAACGTAATATAACCTAACCTAACCCAACCTAACATCTCGGCGGTAATATTTGACATCATTCCTGGCGAGATGGCATCTACGTCTCCGTTTTACCATCATATACATCAATAACGTAATATAACGTAACCTAACCCAACCTAACATCTCCGCGGTAATATTTGACCACATACCTGGCGAGTCGGCCTCTACGTCTCCGTGGGACCTTCATATACATCAATAACGAAATATAACCTAACCTAACCCAACCTAACATCTCGCCGGTAATATTTGACAACATTCCTTTCGAGTTGGCCTCTAGGTCTCCGTTTGACCTTCTTATACATCAATAACGTAATATTACCTAACGTAACCCAACCTATCATCTCGACGGTAGTATTTGACAACATTCCTGGCTTGTTGGCCTCTACGTCTGCGTGGGACCTTTATATACTTCAAGAACGTAATATAACCTAACCTAACCCAACCTAACATCTCGGCGGTAATATTTGACAACATTCCTGGCGAGTTGGCTTCTCCGTCTCCGTGGGACCCTTATATACATCAATAACGTAATATAACCTAACCTAACCCAACCCAACATCTCGGCGGTAATATTTGACCACATTCCTGGCTTGTTCGACTCTATGTCTCCGTGGGACCTTTATATACATCAATAACGTAATATAACCTAACCTAACCCAACCAAACATCTCGGCGGTAATATTTGACATCATTCCTGGCGAGTTGGCTTCTACGTGTCCGTTTGACCATCATATACATCAATAACGTAATATAACGTAACCTAACCCAACCTAACATCACCGCGGTAATATTTGACAACATACCTGGCGAGTTGGCCTCTACGTCTCCGTGGGACCTTCATATACATCAATAACGAAGTATAACCTAACCTAACCCAACCTATCATCTCGGCGGTAATATTTGACAACATACCTGGCGAATTGGCCTATACGTCTCCGTGTGATCTTTATATACATCAAGAACGTAATATAACTTAACCTAAACTAACCTAACATCTCCGCGGTAATATTTGACAACATACCTTGCGAGTTGGCCTCTACGTCTCCGTGGGACCTTCATATACATCAATAACGAAATATAACCTAACCTAACCCAACCTATCATCTCGGAGGTAATATTTGACAACATACCTGGCGAATTTGCCTCCACGTCTCCGTGTGATCTTTATATACATCAAGAACGTAATATAACATAACCTAACCCAACCTATCTTCTCGGCGGTAATATTTGACAACATTCCTGGCGAGTTGGCTTCTCCGTCTCCGTGGGACCTTTATATACATCAATAACGTAATATAACCTAACCTAACCCAACCTATCTTCTCGGCGGTAATAATTGAAAACATACCTGGCGAGTTGGCCTCTACGTCTCCGTAGGACCTTTATATACATCAATAACGTAATATAACCTAACCTAACCCAACCTAACATCTCGGCGGTAATATTTGACCACATTCCAGGCTTGTTGGCCTCTATGTCTCCGTGGGACCTTTATATACATCAATATCGTAATATAACCTAACCTAACCCAACCTAACATCTCGGCGGTAATATTTGACAACATTCCTGGCGAGATGGTCTCTACGTGCCCGTGGGACCTTTATAGACATCAATAACGTAATATAACCTAACCTAACCCAACCTAACATCTCGGCGGTAATATTTGACCACATTCCTGGCGAGTTGGCTTCTCCTTCTCCGTGGGACCTTTGTATACATCAATAACGTAATATAACCTGACCTAACCCAACCTATCAACTCGGCGGTAATATTTGACAACATTCCTGGCGAGATGGCCTCTACGTCCCCGTGGGACCTTTATAGACTTCAATAACGTAATATAACCTTACCTAACCCAACCTAACATCTCGCCGGTAATATTTGACAACATTCCCATCGAGTTGGCCTCTAGGTCTCCGTTTGACCTTCATATACATCAATAACGTAATATAACCTAACGTAACACAACCTAACATCTCGCCGGTAATATTTGACGTCATTCCTGGCGAGTTGGCCTCTACGTCTCCGTGGGACCTTTATATACATCAATAACGTAATATAACCTAACCTAATCCAACCTAACATCTCGGCGGTAATATTTGACCACATTCCTGTCTTGTTGGCCTCTACGTCTCCGTGTGACCTTTATATACATCAATAACGTAATATAACCTAACCTAACCCAACCTAACATCTCGGCGGTAATATTTGACAACATACCTGGCGAGTTGGACTCTACGTCTCCGTGGGACCTTCATATACATCAATAACGTAATTTAACGTAACCTAACCCAACCTATCAACTCGGCGGTAATATTTGACAACATTCCTGGCGAGATGGCCTCTACGTCTCCGTGGGACCTTTATATACATCAATAACGTAATATAACATAACCTAACCCAACCTAAAATCTCGCTGGTAATATTTGACAACATTCCTATCGAGTTGGCCTCTAGGTCTCCGTTTGACCTTCATATACATCAATAACGTAATATAACCTAACGTAACACAACATATCATCTCGACGGTAGTATATGACAACATTCCTGGCGAGTTGGCCTCTACGGACCTCCGTGTAACCTTCGTATACACCAATAACATAATATAAGCTAGCCTAACCCAACCTAACATTTCGGGGGTAATATTTGACCACATTCCTGGCTTGTTGGCCTCTATGTCTCCGTGGGACCTTTATATACATCAATAACGTAATATAACCTAACCAAACCCAACCTACCATCTAGCTGGTAATATTTGACATCATTCCTGTCGAGTTGGACTCTACGTCTCCGTTTGACCATCATATACATCAATAACGTAATATAACGTAACCTAACCCAACCTATCATCGCGGCTGTAATATTTGACAACATTCCTGGCGAGTTGGGCTCTACGTCTCCGTGGGATCTTTATATACATCAATAACGTAATATAACCTAACCAAACCCAACCTAACATCTCGGCGGTAATATTTGACCACATTCCTGGCGAGTTGGCTTCTCCGTCTCCGTGGGACCTTTGTATACATCAATAACGTAATATAACCTAACCTAACCCAACCTAACGTCTCGGCGGTAATATTTGAAAACATACCTGGCGAGGTGGCCTCTACGTCTCCGTGGGATATTTATATACATCAATAACATAATATAACATAAGCTAACCCAATATAACATCTCGGCGGTAATATTTGACCACATTCCTGTCTTGTTGGCCTCTACGTCTCCGTGGGACCTTTATATACATCAATAACGTAATATAACCTAACCTAACCCAACCTAACATCTCGGCGGTAATATTTGACATCATTCCTGGCGAGATGGCTTCTACGTCTCTGTTTGACCATCATATACATCAATAACGTAATATAACCTAACCTAACCCAACCTAACATCTCGGCGGTAATATTTGACCACATTCCTGGCGAGTTGGCTTCTCCGTCTCCGTGGGACCTTTATATACATCAATAACGTAATATAACGTAACCTAACCCAACCTATCATCGCGGCGGTAATATTTGACATCATTCCTGGCGAGTTGGCCTCTACGTCTCCGTGGGATCTTTATATACATCAATAACGTAATGTAACCTAACCTAACCCAACCTAACATCTCGGCGGTAATATTTGACCACATTCCTGGCGAGTTGGCTTCTCCGTCTCCGTGGGACCTTTATATACATTAATAACGTAATATAACCTAACCTAACCCAACCTAACATCTCGGCGGTAATATTTGACATCATTCCTGGCGAGATGGCTTCTACGTCTCCGTTTGACCATCATATACATCAATAACGTAATATAACGTAACCTAACCCAACCTAACATCTCCGCGGTAATATTTGACCACATACCTGGCGAGTCGGCCTCTACGTCTCCGTGGGACCTTCATATACATCAATAACGAAATATAACCTAACCTAACCCAACCTAACATCTCGCCGGTAATATTTGACAACATTCCTTTCGAGTTGGCCTCTAGGTCTCCGTTTGACCTTCATATACATCAATAACGTAATATTACCTAACGTAACCCAACCTATCATCTCGACGGTAGTATTTGACAACATTCCTGGCTTGTTGGCCTCTACGTCTGCGTGGGACCTTTATATACTTCAAGAACGTAATATAACCTAACCTAACCCAACCTAACATCTCGGCGGTAATATTTGACAACATTCCTGGCGAGTTGGCTTCTCCGTCTCCGTGGGACCCTTATATACATCAATAACGTAATATAACCTAACCTAACCCAACCCAACATCTCGGCGGTAATATTTGACCACATTCCTGGCTTGTTCGACTCTATGTCTCCGTGGGACCTTTATATACATCAATAACGTAATATAACCTAACCTAACCCAACCTAACATCTCGGCGGTAATATTTGACATCATTCCTGGCGAGTTGGCTTCTACGTCTCCGTTTGACCATCATATACATCAATAACGTAATATAACGTAACCTAACCCAACCTAACATCACCGCGGTAATATTTGACAACATACCTGGCGAGTTGGCCTCTACGTCTCCGTGGGACCTTCATATACATCAATAACGAAGTATAACCTAACCTAACCCAACCTATCATCTCGGCGGTAATATTTGACAACATACCTGGCGAATTGGCCTATACGTCTCCGTGTGATCTTTATATACATCAAGAACGTAATATAACTTAACCTAAACCAACCTAACATCTCCGCGGTAATATTTGACAACATACCTTGCGAGTTGGCCTCTACGTCTCCGTGGGACCTTCATATACATCAATAACGAAATATAACCTAACCTAACCCAACCTATCATCTCGGAGGTAATATTTGACAACATACCTGGCGAATTTGCCTCCACGTCTCCGTGTGATCTTTATATACATCAAGAACGTAATATAACATAACCTAACCCAACCTATCTTCTCGGCGGTAATATTTGACAACATTCCTGGCGAGTTGGCTTCTCCGTCTCCGTGGGACCTTTATATACATCAATAACGTAATATAACCTAACCTAACCCAACCTATCTTCTCGGCGGTAATAATTGAAAACATACCTGGCGAGTTGGCCTCTACGTCTCCGTAGGACCTTTATATACATCAATAACGTAATATAACCTAACCTAACCCAACCTAACATCTCGGCGGTAATATTTGACCACATTCCAGGCTTGTTGGCCTCTATGTCTCCGTGGGACCTTTATATACATCAATATCGTAATATAACCTAACCTAACCCAACCTAACATCTCGGCGGTAATATTTGACAACATTCCTGGCGAGATGGTCTCTACGTGCCCGTGGGACCTTTATAGACATCAATAACGTAATATAACCTAACCTAACCCAACCTAACATCTCGGCGGTAATATTTGACCACATTCCTGGCGAGTTGGCTTCTCCTTCTCCGTGGGACCTTTGTATACATCAATAACGTAATATAACCTGACCTAACCCAACCTATCAACTCGGCGGTAATATTTGACAACATTCCTGGCGAGATGGCCTCTACGTCCCCGTGGGACCTTTATAGACATCAATAACGTAATATAACCTTACCTAACCCAACCTAACATCTCGCCGGTAATATTTGACAACATTCCCATCGAGTTGGCCTCTAGGTCTCCGTTTGACCTTCATATACATCAATAACGTAATATAACCTAACGTAACACAACCTAACATCTCGCCGGTAATATTTGACGTCATTCCTGGCGAGTTGGCCTCTACGTCTCCGTGGGACCTTTATATACATCAATAACGTAATATAACCTAACCTAACCCAACCTAACATCTCGGCGGTAATATTTGACCACATTCCTGTCTTGTTGGCCTCTACGTCTCCGTGTGACCTTTATATACATCAATAACGTAATATAACCTAACCTAACCCAACCTAACATCTCGGCGGTAATATTTGACCACATTCCTGGCGAGTTGGCTTCTCCGTCTCCGTGGGACCTTTGTATACATCAATAACGTAATATAACCTAACCTAACCCAACCTAACGTCTCGGCGGTAATATTTGAAAACATACCTGGCGAGGTGGCCTCTACGTCTCCGTGGGATATTTATATACATCAATAACATAATATAACATAAGCTAACCCAATATAACATCTCGGCGGTAATATTTGACAACATTCCCATCGAGTTGGCCTCTAGGTCTCCGTTTGACCTTCATATACATCAATAACGTAATATAACCTAACGTAACACAACCTAACATCTCGCCGGTAATATTTGAAAACATTCCTGGCGAGTTGGCATCTACGTCTCCGTGGGACGTTTATATACATCAATAACGTAATATAAACTAACCTAACCCAACCTAACATCTCGGCGGTAATATTTGACAACATTCCTGGCGAGTTGGCCTCTACGTCCCCGTGGGACCTTTATAGACATCAATAACGTAATATAACCTTACCTAACCCAACCTAACATCTCGCCGGTAATATTTGACAACATTCCTATCGAGTTGGCCTCTAGGTCTCCGTTTGACCTTCATATACATCAATAACGTAATATAACCTAACGTAACCCAACCTATCATCTCGGCGGTAGTATTTGACAACATTCCTGGCGAGTTGGCCTCTACGTCTCCGTGGGACCTTTATATACATCAATAACGTAATATAACCTAACTTAACCCAACTTAAAATCTCGGCGGTAATATTTGACATCATTCCTGGGGAGTTGGCCTCTCCGTCTCCGTGGGAGCTTTATATACATCAATAACGTAATATGACCTAACCTAACCCAACCTAACATCTCGGCGGTAATATTTGACCACATTCCTGTCTTGTTGGCCTCTACGTCTCCGTGGGACCTTTATATACATCAATAACGTAATATAACCTAACCTAACCCAACCTAACATCTCGGCGGTAATATTTGACAACATACCGTGCGAGTTGGCCTCTACGTCTCCGTGGGACCTTCATATACATCAATAACGAAATATAACCTAACCTAACCCAACCTATCATCTCGGCGGTAATATTTGACAACATACCTGGCGATTTGGCCTCTACGTCTCCGTGTGATCTTTATATACATCAAGAACGTAATATAACATAACCTAACCCAACCTATCTGCTCTGCGGTAATATTTGACAACATTCCTGGCGAGTTGGCTTGTCCGTCTCCGTGGGACCTTTATATACATCAATAACGTAATATACCCTAACCAAAGCCAACCTAACTTATCGGCGGTAATAATTGAAAACATACCTGGCGAGTTGGCCTCTATGTCTCCGTAGGACCTTTATATACATCAATAACGTAATATAACTTAACCTAACCCAACCTAACATCTCCGCGGTAATATTTGACAACATACCTTGCGAGTTGGCCTCTACGTCTCCGTGGGACCTTCATATACATCAATAACGAAATATAACCTAACCTAACCCAACCTATCATCTCGGCGGTAATATTTGACAACATACCTGGCGAATTGGCCTCTACGTCTCCGTGTGACCTTTATATACATCAAGAACGTAATATAACATAACCTAACCCAACCTACCCTCTCGGCGGTAATATTTGACAACATTCCTGGCGAGTTGGCTTCTCCGTCTCCGTGGGACCTTTATATACATCAATAACGTAATATAACGTAACCTAACCCAACCTATCATCGCGGCGGTAATATTTGACATCATTCCTGGCGAGTTGGCCTCTACGTCTCCGTGGGATCTTTATATACATCAATAACGTAATGTAACCTAACCTAACCCAACCTAACATCTCGGCGGTAATATTTGACCACATTCCTGGCGAGTTGGCTTCTCCGTCTCCGTGGGACCTTTATATACATTAATAACGTAATATAACCTAACCTAACCCAACCTAACATCTCGGCGGTAATATTTGACATCATTCCTGGCGAGATGGCTTCTACGTCTCCGTTTGACCATCATATACATCAATAACGTAATATAACGTAACCTAACCCAACCTAACATCTCCGCGGTAATATTTGACCACATACCTGGCGAGTTGGGCTCTACGTCTCCGTGGGATCTTTATATACATCAATAACGTAATATAACCTAACCAAACCCAACCTAACATCTCGGCGGTAATATTTGACCACATTCCTGGCGAGTTGGCTTCTCCGTCTCCGTGGGACCTTTGTATACATCAATAACGTAATATAACCTAACCTAACCCAACCTAACGTCTCGGCGGTAATATTTGAAAACATAACTGGCGAGGTGGCCTCTACGTCTCCGTGGGATATTTATATACATCAATAACATAATATAACATAAGCTAACCCAATATAACATCTCGGCGGTAATATTTGACCACATTCCTGGCTTGTTGGACTCTACGTCTCCGTGGGACCGTCATATAGAACTATAACGTAATATAACCTAACCTAACCCAACCTAACATCTCGGCGGTAATATTTGAAAACATTCCTGGCGAGTTGGCATCTACGTCTCCGTGGGACGTTTATATACATCAATAACGTAATATAAACTAACCTAACCCAACCTAACATCTCGGCGGTAATATTTGACAACATTCCTGGCGAGTTGGCCTCTACGTCCCCGTGGGACCTTTATAGACATCAATAACGTAATATAACCTTACCTAACCCAACCTAACATCTCGCCGGTAATATTTGACAACATTCCTATCGAGTTGGCCTCTAGGTCTCCGTTTGACCTTCATATACATCAATAACGTAATATAACCTAACGTAACCCAACCTATCATCTCGGCGGTAGTATTTGACAACATTCCTGGCGAGTTGGCCTCTACGTCTCCGTGGGACCTTTATATACATCAATAACGTAATATAACCTAACCTAACCCAACTTAAAATCTCGGCGGTAATATTTGACATCATTCCTGGGGAGTTGGCCTCTACGTCTCCGTGGGAGCTTTATATACATCAATAACGTAATATGACCTAACCTAACCCAACCTAACATCTCGGCGGTAATATTTGACATCATTCCTGGCGAGTTGGCCTCTACGTCTCCGTGGGATCTTTATATACATCAATAACGTAATGTAACCTAACCTAACCCAACCTAACATCTCGGCGGTAATATTTGACCACATTCCTGGCGAGTTGGCTTCTCCGTCTCCGTGGGACCTTTATATACATTAATAACGTAATATAACCTAACCTAACCCAACCTAACATCTCGGCGGTAATATTTGACATCATTCCTGGCGAGATGGCATCTACGTCTCCGTTTGACCATCATATACATCAATAACGTAATATAACGTAACCTAACCCAACCTAACATCTCCGCGGTAATATTTGACCACATACCTGGCGAGTCGGCCTCTACGTCTCCGTGGGACCTTCATATACATCAATAACGAAATATAACCTAACCTAACCCAACCTAACATCTCGCCGGTAATATTTGACAACATTCCTTTCGAGTTGGCCTCTAGGTCTCCGTTTGACCTTCTTATACATCAATAACGTAATATTACCTAACGTAACCCAACCTATCATCTCGACGGTAGTATTTGACAACATTCCTGGCTTGTTGGCCTCTACGTCTGCGTGGGACCTTTATATACTTCAAGAACGTAATATAACCTAACCTAACCCAACCTAACATCTCGGCGGTAATATTTGACAACATTCCTGGCGAGTTGGCTTCTCCGTCTCCGTGGGACCCTTATATACATCAATAACGTAATATAACCTAACCTAACCCAACCCAACATCTCGGCGGTAATATTTGACCACATTCCTGGCTTGTTCGACTCTATGTCTCCGTGGGACCTTTATATACATCAATAACGTAATATAACCTAACCTAACCCAACCTAACATCTCGGCGGTAATATTTGACATCATTCCTGGCGAGTTGGCTTCTACGTGTCCGTTTGACCATCATATACATCAATAACGTAATATAACGTAACCTAACCCAACCTAACATCACCGCGGTAATATTTGACAACATACCTGGCGAGTTGGCCTCTACGTCTCCGTGGGACCTTCATATACATCAATAACGAAGTATAACCTAACCTAACCCAACCTATCATCTCGGCGGTAATATTTGACAACATACCTGGCGAATTGGCCTATACGTCTCCGTGTGATCTTTATATACATCAAGAACGTAATATAACTTAACCTAAACCAACCTAACATCTCCGCGGTAATATTTGACAACATACCTTGCGAGTTGGCCTCTACGTCTCCGTGGGACCTTCATATACATCAATAACGAAATATAACCTAACCTAACCCAACCTATCATCTCGGAGGTAATATTTGACAACATACCTGGCGAATTTGCCTCCACGTCTCCGTGTGATCTTTATATACATCAAGAACGTAATATAACATAACCTAACCCAACCTATCTTCTCGGCGGTAATATTTGACAACATTCCTGGCGAGGTGGCTTCTCCGTCTCCGTGGGACCTTTATATACATCAATAACGTAATATAACCTAACCTAACCCAACCTATCTTCTCGGCGGTAATAATTGAAAACATACCTGGCGAGTTGGCCTCTACGTCTCCGTAGGACCTTTATATACATCAATAACGTAATATAACCTAACCTAACCCAACCTAACATCTCGGCGGTAATATTTGACCACATTCCAGGCTTGTTGGCCTCTATGTCTCCGTGGGACCTTTATATACATCAATATCGTAATATAACCTAACCTAACCCAACCTAACATCTCGGCGGTAATATTTGACAACATTCCTGGCGAGATGGTCTCTACGTGCCCGTGGGACCTTTATAGACATCAATAACGTAATATAACCTAACCTAACCCAACCTAACATCTCGGCGGTAATATTTGACCACATTCCTGGCGAGTTGGCTTCTCCTTCTCCGTGGGACCTTTGTATACCTCAATAACGTAATATAACCTGACCTAACCCAACCTATCAACTCGGCGGTAATATTTGACAACATTCCTGGCGAGATGGCCTCTACGTCCCCGTGGGACCTTTATAGACATCAATAACGTAATATAACCTTACCTAACCCAACCTAACATCTCGCCGGTAATATTTGACAACATTCCCATCGAGTTGGCCTCTAGGTCTCCGTTTGACCTTCATATACATCAATAACGTAATATAACCTAACGTAACACAACCTAACATCTCGCCGGTAATATTTGACGTCATTCCTGGCGAGTTGGCCTCTACGTCTCCGTGGGACCTTTATATACATCAATAACGTAATATAACCTAACCTAATCCAACCTAACATCTCGGCGGTAATATTTGACCACATTCCTGTCTTGTTGGCCTCTACGTCTCCGTGTGACCTTTATATACATCAATAACGTAATATAACCTAACCTAACCCAACCTAACATCTCGGCGGTAATATTTGACAACATACCTGGCGAGTTGGACTCTACGTCTCCGTGGGACCTTCATATACATCAATAACGTAATTTAACGTAACCTAACCCAACCTATCAACTCGGCGGTAATATTTGACAACATTCCTGGCGAGATGGCCTCTACGTCTCCGTGGGACCTTTATATACATCAATAACGTAATATAACATAACCTAACCCAACCTAAAATCTCGCTGGTAATATTTGACAACATTCCTATCGAGTTGGCCTCTAGGTCTCCGTTTGACCTTCATATACATCAATAACGTAATATAACCTAACGTAACACAACATATCATCTCGACGGTAGTATATGACAACATTCCTGGCGAGTTGGCCTCTACGGACCTCCGTGTAACCTTCGTATACACCAATAACATAATATAAGCTAGCCTAACCCAACCTAACATTTCGGGGGTAATATTTGACCACATTCCTGGCTTGTTGGCCTCTATGTCTCCGTGGGACCTTTATATACATCAATAACGTAATATAACCTAACCAAACCCAACCTACCATCTAGCTGGTAATATTTGACATCATTCCTGTCGAGTTGGACTCTACGTCTCCGTTTGACCATCATATACATCAATAACGTAATATAACCTAACCTAACCCAACCTAACGTCTCGGCGGTAATATTTGAAAACATACCTGGCGAGGTGGCCTCTACGTCTCCGTGGGATATTTATATACATCAATAACATAATATAACATAAGCTAACCCAATATAACATCTCGGCGGTAATATTTGACCACATTCCTGTCTTGTTGGCCTCTACGTCTCCGTGGGACCTTTATATACATCAATAACGTAATATAACCTAACCTAACCCAACCTAACATCTCGGCGGTAATATTTGACATCATTCCTGGCGAGATGGCTTCTACGTCTCTGTTTGACCATCATATACATCAATAACGTAATATAACCTAACCTAACCCAACCTAACATCTCGGCGGTAATATTTGACCACATTCCTGGCGAGTTGGCTTCTCCGTCTCCGTGGGACCTTTATATACATCAATAACGTAATATAACGTAACCTAACCCAACCTATCATCGCGGCGGTAATATTTGACATCATTCCTGGCGAGTTGGCCTCTACGTCTCCGTGGGATCTTTATATACATCAATAACGTAATGTAACCTAACCTAACCCAACCTAACATCTCGGCGGTAATATTTGACCACATTCCTGGCGAGTTGGCTTCTCCGTCTCCGTGGGACCTTTATATACATTAATAACGTAATATAACCTAACCTAACCCAACCTAACATCTCGGCGGTAATATTTGACATCATTCCTGGCGAGATGGCTTCTACGTCTCCGTTTGACCATCATATACATCAATAACGTAATATAACGTAACCTAACCCAACCTAACATCTCCGCGGTAATATTTGACCACATACCTGGCGAGTCGGCCTCTACGTCTCCGTGGGACCTTCATATACATCAATAACGAAATATAACCTAACCTAACCCAACCTAACATCTCGCCGGTAATATTTGACAACATTCCTTTCGAGTTGGCCTCTAGGTCTCCGTTTGACCTTCATATACATCAATAACGTAATATTACCTAACGTAACCCAACCTATCGTCTCGACGGTAGTATTTGACAACATTCCTGGCTTGTTGGCCTCTACGTCTGCGTGGGACCTTTATATACTTCAAGAACGTAATATAACCTAACCTAACCCAACCTAACATCTCGGCGGTAATATTTGACAACATTCCTGGCGAGTTGGCATCTCCGTCTCCGTGGGACCCTTATATACATCAATAACGTAATATAACCTAACCTAACCCAACCCAACATCTCGGCGGTAATATTTGACCACATTCCTGGCTTGTTGGACTCTATGTCTCCGTGGGACCTTTATATACATCAATAACGTAATATAACCTAACCTAACCCAACCTAACATCTCGGCGGTAATATTTGACATCATTCCTGGCGAGTTGGCTTCTACGTCTCCGTTTGACCATCATATACATCAATAACGTAATATAACGTAACCTAACCCAACCTAACATCACCGCGGTAATATTTGACAACATACCTGGCGAGTTGGCCTCTACGTCTCCGTGGGACCTTCATATACATCAATAACGAAGTATAACCTAACCTAACCCAACCTATCATCTCGGCGGTAATATTTGACAACATACCTGGCGAATTGGACTATACGTCTCCGTGTGATCTTTATATACATCAAGAACGTAATATAACTTAACCTAAACCAACCTAACATCTCCGCGGTAATATTTGACAACATACCTTGCGAGTTGGCCTCTACGTCTCCGTGGGACCTTCATATACATCAATAACGAAATATAACCTAACCTAACCCAACCTATCATCTCGGAGGTAATATTTGACAACATACCTGGCGAATTTGCCTCCACGTCTCCGTGTGATCTTTATATACATCAAGAACGTAATATAACATAACCTAACCCAACCTATCTTCTCGGCGGTAATATTTGACAACATTCCTGGCGAGTTGGCTTCTCCGTCTCCGTGGGACCTTTATATACATCAATAACGTAATATAACCTAACCTAACCCAACCTATCTTCTCGGCGGTAATAATTGAAAACATACCTGGCGAGTTGGCCTCTACGTCTCCGTAGGACCTTTATATACATCAATAACGTAATATAACCTAACCTAACCCAACCTAACATCTCGGCGGTAATATTTGACCACATTCCTGGCGAGTTGGCTTCTCCTTCTCCGTGGGACCTTTGTATACATCAATAACGTAATATAACCTGACCTAACCCAACCTATCAACTCGGCGGTAATATTTGACAACATTCCTGGCGAGATGGCCTCTACGTCCCCGTGGGACCTTTATAGACATCAATAACGTAATATAACCTTACCTAACCCAACCTAACATTTCGCCGGTAATATTTGACAACATTCCCATCGAGTTGGCCTCTAGGTCTCCGTTTGACCTTCATATACATCAATAACGTAATATAACCTAACGTAACACAACCTAACATCTCGCCGGTAATATTTGAAAACATTCCTGGCGAGTTGGCATCTACGTCTCCGTGGGACGTTTATATACATCAATAACGTAATATAAACTAACCTAACCCAACCTAACATCTCGGCGGTAATATTTGACAACATTCCTGGCGAGTTGGCCTCTACGTCACCGTGGGACCTTTATAGACATCAATAACGTAATATAACATAACCTAACCCAACCTAAAATCTCGCTGGTAATATTTGACAACATTCCTATCGAGTTGGCCTCTAGGTCTCCGTTTGACCTTCATATACATCAATAACGTAATATAACCTAACGTAACACAACATATCATCTCGACGGTAGTATATGACAACATTCCTGGCGAGTTGGCCTCTACGGACCTCCGTGTAACCTTCGTATACACCAATAACATAATATAAGCTAGCCTAACCCAACCTAACATTTCGGGGGTAATATTTGACCACATTCCTGGCTTGTTGGCCTCTATGTCTCCGTGGGACCTTTATATACATCAATAACGTAATATAACCTAACCAAACCCAACCTACCATCTAGCTGGTAATATTTGACATCATTCCTGTCGAGTTGGACTCTACGTCTCCGTTTGACCATCATATACATCAATAACGTAATATAACGTAACCTAACCCAACCTATCATCGCGGCTGTAATATTTGACAACATTCCTGGCGAGTTGGGCTCTACGTCTCCGTGGGATCTTTATATACATCAATAACGTAATATAACCTAACCAAACCCAACCTAACATCTCGGCGGTAATATTTGACCACATTCCTGGCGAGTTGGCTTCTCCGTCTCCGTGGGACCTTTGTATACATCAATAACGTAATATAACCTAACCTAACCCAACCTAACGTCTCGGCGGTAATATTTGAAAACATACCTGGCGAGGTGGCCTCTACGTCTCCGTGGGATATTTATATACATCAATAACATAATATAACATAAGCTAACCCAATATAACATCTCGGCGGTAATATTTGACCACATTCCTGTCTTGTTGGCCTCTACGTCTCCGTGGGACCTTTATATACATCAATAACGTAATATAACCTAACCTAACCCAACCTAACATCTCGGCGGTAATATTTGACATCATTCCTGGCGAGATGGCTTCTACGTCTCTGTTTGACCATCATATACATCAATAACGTAATATAACCTAACCTAACCCAACCTAACATCTCGGCGGTAATATTTGACCACATTCCTGGCGAGTTGGCTTCTCCGTCTCCGTGGGACCTTTATATACATCAATAACGTAATATAACGTAACCTAACCCAACCTATCATCGCGGCGGTAATATTTGACATCATTCCTGGCGAGTTGGCCTCTACGTCTCCGTGGGATCTTTATATACATCAATAACGTAATGTAACCTAACCTAACCCAACCTAACATCTCGGCGGTAATATTTGACCACATTCCTGGCGAGTTGGCTTCTCCGTCTCCGTGGGACCTTTATATACATTAATAACGTAATATAACCTAACCTAACCCAACCTAACATCTCGGCGGTAATATTTGACATCATTCCTGGCGAGATGGCTTCTACGTCTCCGTTTGACCATCATATACATCAATAACGTAATATAACGTAACCTAACCCAACCTAACATCTCCGCGGTAATATTTGACCACATACCTGGCGAGTCGGCCTCTACGTCTCCGTGGGACCTTCATATACATCAATAACGAAATATAACCTAACCTAACCCAACCTAACATCTCGCCGGTAATATTTGACAACATTCCTTTCGAGTTGGCCTCTAGGTCTCCGTTTGACCTTCATATACATCAATAACGTAATATTACCTAACGTAACCCAACCTATCGTCTCGACGGTAGTATTTGACAACATTCCTGGCTTGTTGGCCTCTACGTCTGCGTGGGACCTTTATATACTTCAAGAACGTAATATAACCTAACCTAACCCAACCTAACATCTCGGCGGTAATATTTGACAACATTCCTGGCGAGTTGGCATCTCCGTCTCCGTGGGACCCTTATATACATCAATAACGTAATATAACCTAACCTAACCCAACCCAACATCTCGGCGGTAATATTTGACCACATTCCTGGCTTGTTGGACTCTATGTCTCCGTGGGACCTTTATATACATCAATAACGTAATATAACCTAACCTAACCCAACCTAACATCTCGGCGGTAATATTTGACATCATTCCTGGCGAGTTGGCTTCTACGTCTCCGTTTGACCATCATATACATCAATAACGTAATATAACGTAACCTAACCCAACCTAACATCACCGCGGTAATATTTGACAACATACCTGGCGAGTTGGCCTCTACGTCTCCGTGGGACCTTCATATACATCAATAACGAAGTATAACCTAACCTAACCCAACCTATCATCTCGGCGGTAATATTTGACAACATACCTGGCGAATTGGACTATACGTCTCCGTGTGATCTTTATATACATCAAGAACGTAATATAACTTAACCTAAACCAACCTAACATCTCCGCGGTAATATTTGACAACATACCTTGCGAGTTGGCCTCTACGTCTCCGTGGGACCTTCATATACATCAATAACGAAATATAACCTAACCTAACCCAACCTATCATCTCGGAGGTAATATTTGACAACATACCTGGCGAATTTGCCTCCACGTCTCCGTGTGATCTTTATATACATCAAGAACGTAATATAACATAACCTAACCCAACCTATCTTCTCGGCGGTAATATTTGACAACATTCCTGGCGAGTTGGCTTCTCCGTCTCCGTGGGACCTTTATATACATCAATAACGTAATATAACCTAACCTAACCCAACCTATCTTCTCGGCGGTAATAATTGAAAACATACCTGGCGAGTTGGCCTCTACGTCTCCGTAGGACCTTTATATACATCAATAACGTAATATAACCTAACCTATCCCAACCTAACATCTCGGCGGTAATATTTGACCACATTCCTGGCGAGTTGGCTTCTCCTTCTCCGTGGGACCTTTGTATACATCAATAACGTAATATAACCTGACCTAACCCAACCTATCAACTCGGCGGTAATATTTGACAACATTCCTGGCGAGATGGCCTCTACGTGCCCGTCGGACCTTTATAGACATCAATAACGTAATATAACCTTACCTAACCCAACCTAACATCTCGCCGGTAATATTTGACAACATTCCCATCGAGTTGGCCTCTAGGTCTCCGTTTGACCTTCATATACATCAATAACGTAATATAACCTAACGTAACACAACCTAACATCTCGCCGGTAATATTTGAAAACATTCCTGGCGAGTTGGCATCTACGTCTCCGTGGGACGTTTATATACATCAATAACGTAATATAAACTAACCTAACCCAACCTAACATCTCGGCGGTAATATTTGACAACATTCCTGGCGAGTTGGCCTCTACGTCACCGTGGGACCTTTATAGACATCAATAACGTAATATAACCTTACCTAACCCAACCTAACATCTCGCCGGTAATATTTGACAACATTCCTATCGAGTTGGCCTCTAGGTCTCCGTTTGACCTTCATATACATCAATAACGTAATATAACCTAACGTAACCCAACCTATCATCTCGGCGGTAGTATTTGACAACATTCCTGGCGAGTTGGCCTCTACGTCTCCGTGGGACCTTTATATACATCAATAACGTAATATAACCTAACCTAACCCAACTTAAAATCTCGGCGGTAATATTTGACATCATTCCTGGGGAGTTGGCCTCTCCGTCTCCGTGGGAGCTTTATATACATCAATAACGTAATATGACCTAACCTAACCCAACCTAACATCTCGGCGGTAATATTTGACCACATTCCTGTCTTGTTGGCCTCTACGTCTCCGTGGGACCTTTATATACATCAATAACGTAATATAACCTAACCTAACCCAACCTAACATCTCGGCGGTAATATTTGACATCATTCCTGGCGAGTTGGCCTCTATGTCTCCGTAGGACCTTTATATACATCAATAACGTAATATAACTTAACCTAACCCAACCTAACATCTCCGCGGTAATATTTGACAACATACCTTGCGAGTTGGCCTCTACGTCTCCGTGGGACCTTCATATACATCAATAACGAAATATAACCTAACCTAACCCAACCTATCATCTCGGCGGTAATATTTGACAACATACCTGGCGAATTGGCCTCTACGTCTCCGTGTGACCTTTATATACATCAAGAACGTAATATAACATAACCTAACCCAACCTACCCTCTCGGCGGTAATATTTGACAACATTCCTGGCGAGTTGGCTTCTCCGTCTCCGTGGGACCTTTATATACATCAATAACGTAATATAACGTAACCTAACCCAACCTATCATCGCGGCGGTAATATTTGACATCATTCCTGGCGAGTTGGCCTCTACGTCTCCGTGGGATCTTTATATACATCAATAACGTAATGTAACCTAACCTAACCCAACCTAACATCTCGGCGGTAATATTTGACCACATTCCTGGCGAGTTGGCTTCTCCGTCTCCGTGGGACCTTTATATACATTAATAACGTAATATAACCTAACCTAACCCAACCTAACATCTCGGCGGTAATATTTGACATCATTCCTGGCGAGATGGCTTCTACGTCTCCGTTTGACCATCATATACATCAATAACGTAATATAACGTAACCTAACCCAACCTAACATCTCCGCGGTAATATTTGACCACATACCTGGCGAGTCGGCCTCTACGTCTCCGTGGGACCTTCATATACATCAATAACGAAATATAACCTAACCTAACCCAACCTAACATCTCGACGGTAATATTTGACAACATTCCTTTCGAGTTGGCCTCTAGGTCTCCGTTTGACCTTCATATACATCAATAACGTAATATTACCTAACGTAACCCAACCTATCATCTCGACGGTAGTATTTGACAACATTCCTGGCTTGTTGGACTCTATGTCTCCGTGGGACCTTTATATACATCAATAACGTAATATAACCTAACCTAACCCAACCTAACATCTCGGCGGTAATATTTGACATCATTCCTGGCGAGTTGGCTTCTACGTCTCCGTTTGACCATCATATACATCAATAACGTAATATAACGTAACCTAACCCAACCTAACATCACCGCGGTAATATTTGACAACATACCTTGCGAGTTGGCCTCTACGTCTCCGTGGGACCTTCATATACATCAATAACGAAATATAACCTAACCTAACCCAACCTATCATCTCGGCGGTAATATTTGACAACATACCTGGCGAATTGGCCTATACGTCTCCGTGTGATCTTTGTATACATCAAGAACGTAATATAACTTAACCTAACCCAACCTAACATCTCCGCGGTAATATTTGACAACATACCGTGCGAGTTGGCCTCTACGTCTCCGTGGGACCTTCATATACATCAATAACGAAATATAACCTAACCTAACCCAACCTATCATCTCGGCGGTAATATTTGACAACATACCTGGCGATTTGGCCTCTACGTCTCCGTGTGATCTTTATATACATCAAGAACGTAATATAACATAACCTAACCCAACCTATCTGCTCTGCGGTAATATTTGACAACATTCCTGGCGAGTTGGCTTGTCCGTCTCCGTGGGACCTTTATATACATCAATAACGTAATATACCCTAACCAAACCCAACCTAACTTATCGGCGGTAATAATTGAAAACATACCTGGCGAGTTGGCCTCTATGTCTCCGTAGGACCTTTATATACATCAATAACGTAATATAACTTAACCTAACCCAACCTAACATCTCCGCGGTAATATTTGACAACATACCTTGCGAGTTGGCCTCTACGTCTCCGTGGGACCTTCATATACATCAATAACGAAATATAACCTAACCTAACCCAACCTATCATCTCGGCGGTAATATTTGACAACATACCTGTCGAATTGGCCTCTACGTCTCCGTGTGATCTTTATATACATCAAGAACGTAATATAACATAACCTAACCCAACCTACCCTCTCGGCGGTAATATTTGACAACATTCCTGGCGAGTTGACTTCTCCGTCTCCGTGGGACCTTTATATACATCAATAACGTAATATAACGTAACCTAACCCAACCTATCATCGCGGCGGTAATATTTGACATCATTCCTGGCGAGTTGGCCTCTACGTCTCCGTGGGATCTTTATATACATCAAGAACGTAATATAACATAACCTAACCCAACCTACCCTCTCGGCGGTAATATTTGACAACATTCCTGGCGAGTTGGCTTCTCCGTCTCCGTGGGACCTTTATATACATCAATAACGTAATATAACGTAACCTAACCCAACCTATCATCTCGGCGGTAATATTTGACATCATTCCTGGCGAGATGGCTTCTACGTCTCCGTTTGACCATCATATACATCAATAACGTAATATAACGTAACCTAACCCAACCTAACATCTCCGCGGTAATATTTGACCACATACCTGGCGAGTCGGCCTCTACGTCTCCGTGGGACCTTCATATACATCAATAACGAAATATAACCTACCCTAACCCAACCTAACATCTCGCCGGTAATATTTGACAACATTCCTTTCGAGTTGGCCTCTAGGTCTCCGTTTGACCTTCATATACATCAATAACGTAATATTACCTAACGTAACCCAACCTATCATCTCGACGGTAGTATTTGACAACATTCCTGGCTTGTTGGCCTCTACGTCTGCGTGGGACCTTTATATACTTCAAGAACGTAATATAACCTAACCTAACCCAACCTAACATCTCGGCGGTAATATTTGACAACATTCCTGGCGAGTTGGCTTCTCCGTCCCCGTGGGACCCTTATATACATCAATAACGTAATATAACGTAACCTAACCCAACCTAACATCACCGCGGTAATATTTGACAACATACCTTGCGAGTTGGCCTCTACGTCTCCGTGGGACCTTCATATACATCAATAACGAAATATAACCTAACCTAACCCAACCTATCATCTCGGCGGTAATATTTGACAACATACCTGGCGAATTGGCCTATACGTCTCCGTGTGATCTTTATATACATCAAGAACGTAATATAACTTAACCTAACCCAACCTAACATCTCCGCGGTAATATTTGACAACATACCGTGCGAGTCGGCCTCTACGTCTCCGTGGGACCTTCATATACATCAATAACGAAATATAACCTAACCTAACCCAACCTAACATCTCGCCGGTAATATTTGACAACATTCCTTTCGAGTTGGCCTCTAGGTCTCCGTTTGACCTTCATATACATCAATAACGTAATATTACCTAACGTAACCCAACCTATCGTCTCGACGGTAGTATTTGACAACATTCCTGGCTTGTTGGCCTCTACGTCTGCGTGGGACCTTTATATACTTCAAGAACGTAATATAACCTAACCTAACCCAACCTAACATCTCGGCGGTAATATTTGACAACATTCCTGGCGAGTTGGCATCTCCGTCTCCGTGGGACCCTTATATACATCAATAACGTAATATAACCTAACCTAACCCAACCCAACATCTCGGCGGTAATATTTGACCACATTCCTGGCTTGTTGGACTCTATGTCTCCGTGGGACCTTTATACACATCAATAACGTAATATAACCTAACCTAACCCAACCTAACATCTCGGCGGTAATATTTGACATCATTCCTGGCGAGTTGGCTTCTACGTCTCCGTTTGACCATCATATACATCAATAACGTAATATAACGTAACCTAACCCAACCTAACATCACCGCGGTAATATTTGACAACATACCTGGCGAGTTGGCCTCTACGTCTCCGTGGGACCTTCATATACATCAATAACGAAGTATAACCTAACCTAACCCAACCTATCATCTCGGCGGTAATATTTGACAACATACCTGGCGAATTGGACTATACGTCTCCGTGTGATCTTTATATACATCAAGAACGTAATATAACTTAACCTAAACCAACCTAACATCTCCGCGGTAATATTTGACAACATACCTTGCGAGTTGGCCTCTACGTCTCCGTGGGACCTTCATATACATCAATAACGAAATATAACCTAACCTAACCCAACCTATCATCTCGGAGGTAATATTTGACAACATACCTGGCGAATTTGCCTCCACGTCTCCGTGTGATCTTTATATACATCAAGAACGTAATATAACATAACCTAACCCAACCTATCTTCTCGGCGGTAATATTTGACAACATTCCTGGCGAGTTGGCTTCTCCGTCTCCGTGGGACCTTTATATACATCAATAACGTAATATAACCTAACCTAACCCAACCTATCTTCTCGGCGGTAATAATTGAAAACATACCTGGCGAGTTGGCCTCTACGTCTCCGTAGGACCTTTATATACATCAATAACGTAATATAACCTAACCTAACCCAACCTAACATCTCGGCGGTAATATTTGACCACATTCCTGGCGAGTTGGCTTCTCCTTCTCCGTGGGACCTTTGTATACATCAATAACGTAATATAACCTGACCTAACCCAACCTATCAACTCGGCGGTAATATTTGACAACATTCCTGGCGAGATGGCCTCTACGTCCCCGTGGGACCTTTATAGACATCAATAACGTAATATAACCTTACCTAACCCAACCTAACATCTCGCCGGTAATATTTGACAACATTCCCATCGAGTTGGCCTCTAGGTCTCCGTTTGACCTTCATATACATCAATAACGTAATATAACCTAACGTAACACAACCTAACATCTCGCCGGTAATATTTGAAAACATTCCTGGCGAGTTGGCATCTACGTCTCCGTGGGACGTTTATATACATCAATAACGTAATATAAACTAACCTAACCCAACCTAACATCTCGGCGGTAATATTTGACAACATTCCTGGCGAGTTGGCCTCTACGTCACCGTGGGACCTTTATAGACATCAATAACGTAATATAACCTTACCTAACCCAACCTAACATCTCGCCGGTAATATTTGACAACATTCCTATCGAGTTGGCCTCTAGGTCTCCGTTTGACCTTCATATACATCAATAACGTAATATAACCTAACGTAACCCAACCTATCATCTCGGCGGTAGTATTTGACAACATTCCTGGCGAGTTGGCCTCTACGTCTCCGTGGGACCTTTATATACATCAATAACGTAATATAACCTAACCTAACCCAACTTAAAATCTCGGCGGTAATATTTGACATCATTCCTGGGGAGTTGGCCTCTCCGTCTCCGTGGGAGCTTTATATACATCAATAACGTAATATGACCTAACCTAACCCAACCTAACATCTCGGCGGTAATATTTGACCACATTCCTGTCTTGTTGGCCTCTACGTCTCCGTGGGACCTTTATATACATCAATAACGTAATATAACCTAACCTAACCCAACCTAACATCTCGGCGGTAATATTTGACATCATTCCTGGCGAGTTGGCCTCTATGTCTCCGTAGGACCTTTATATACATCAATAACGTAATATAACTTAACCTAACCCAACCTAACATCTCCGCGGTAATATTTGACAACATACCTTGCGAGTTGGCCTCTACGTCTCCGTGGGACCTTCATATACATCAATAACGAAATATAACCTAACCTAACCCAACCTATCATCTCGGCGGTAATATTTGACAACATACCTGGCGAATTGGCCTCTACGTCTCCGTGTGACCTTTATATACATCAAGAACGTAATATAACATAACCTAACCCAACCTACCCTCTCGGCGGTAATATTTGACAACATTCCTGGCGAGTTGGCTTCTCCGTCTCCGTGGGACCTTTATATACATCAATAACGTAATATAACGTAACCTAACCCAACCTATCATCGCGGCGGTAATATTTGACATCATTCCTGGCGAGTTGGCCTCTACGTCTCCGTGGGATCTTTATATACATCAATAACGTAATGTAACCTAACCTAACCCAACCTAACATCTCGGCGGTAATATTTGACAACATACCTTGCGAGTTGGCCTCTACGTCTCCGTGGGACCTTCATATACATCAATAACGAAATATAACCTAACCTAACCCAACCTATCATCTCGGAGGTAATATTTGACAACATACCTGGCGAATTTGCCTCCACGTCTCCGTGTGATCTTTATATACATCAAGAACGTAATATAACATAACCTAACCCAACCTATCTTCTCGGCGGTAATATTTGACAACATTCCTGGCGAGGTGGCTTCTCCGTCTCCGTGGGACCTTTATATACATCAATAACGTAATATAACCTAACCTAACCCAACCTATCTTCTCGGCGGTAATAATTGAAAACATACCTGGCGAGTTGGCCTCTACGTCTCCGTAGGACCTTTATATACATCAATAACGTAATATAACCTAACCTAACCCAACCTAACATCTCGGCGGTAATATTTGACCACATTCCAGGCTTGTTGGCCTCTATGTCTCCGTGGGACCTTTATATACATCAATATCGTAATATAACCTAACCTAACCCAACCTAACATCTCGGCGGTAATATTTGACAACATTCCCATCGAGTTGGCCTCTAGGTCTCCGTTTGACCTTCATATACATCAATAACGTAATATAACCTAACGTAACACAACCTAACATCTCGCCGGTAATATTTGACGTCATTCCTGGCGAGTTGGCCTCTACGTCTCCGTGGGACCTTTATATACATCAATAACGTAATATAACCTAACCTAATCCAACCTAACATCTCGGCGGTAATATTTGACCACATTCCTGTCTTGTTGGCCTCTACGTCTCCGTGTGACCTTTATATACATCAATAACGTAATATAACCTAACCTAACCCAACCTAACATCTCGGCGGTAATATTTGACAACATACCTGGCGAGTTGGACTCTACGTCTCCGTGGGACCTTCATATACATCAATAACGTAATTTAACGTAACCTAACCCAACCTATCAACTCGGCGGTAATATTTGACAACATTCCTGGCGAGATGGCCTCTACGTCTCCGTGGGACCTTTATATACATCAATAACGTAATATAACATAACCTAACCCAACCTAAAATCTCGCTGGTAATATTTGACAACATTCCTATCGAGTTGGCCTCTAGGTCTCCGTTTGACCTTCATATACATCAATAACGTAATATAACCTAACGTAACACAACATATCATCTCGACGGTAGTATATGACAACATTCCTGGCGAGTTGGCCTCTACGGACCTCCGTGTAACCTTCGTATACACCAATAACATAATATAAGCTAGCCTAACCCAACCTAACATTTCGGGGGTAATATTTGACCACATTCCTGGCTTGTTGGCCTCTATGTCTCCGTGGGACCTTTATATACATCAATAACGTAATATAACCTAACCAAACCCAACCTACCATCTAGCTGGTAATATTTGACATCATTCCTGTCGAGTTGGACTCTACGTCTCCGTTTGACCATCATATACATCAATAACGTAATATAACCTAACCTAACCCAACCTAACGTCTCGGCGGTAATATTTGAAAACATACCTGGCGAGGTGGCCTCTACGTCTCCGTGGGATATTTATATACATCAATAACATAATATAACATAAGCTAACCCAATATAACATCTCGGCGGTAATATTTGACCACATTCCTGTCTTGTTGGCCTCTACGTCTCCGTGGGACCTTTATATACATCAATAACGTAATATAACCTAACCTAACCCAACCTAACATCTCGGCGGTAATATTTGACATCATTCCTGGCGAGATGGCTTCTACGTCTCTGTTTGACCATCATATACATCAATAACGTAATATAACCTAACCTAACCCAACCTAACATCTCGGCGGTAATATTTGACCACATTCCTGGCGAGTTGGCTTCTCCGACTCCGTGGGACCTTTATATACATCAATAACGTAATATAACGTAACCTAACCCAACCTATCATCGCGGCGGTAATATTTGACATCATTCCTGGCGAGTTGGCCTCTACGTCTCCGTGGGATCTTTATATACATCAATAACGTAATGTAACCTAACCTAACCCAACCTAACATCTCGGCGGTAATATTTGACCACATTCCTGGCGAGTTGGCTTCTCCGTCTCCGTGGGACCTTTATATACATTAATAACGTAATATAACCTAACCTAACCCAACCTAACATCTCGGCGGTAATATTTGACATCATTCCTGGCGAGATGGCTTCTACGTCTCCGTTTGACCATCATATACATCAATAACGTAATATAACGTAACCTAACCCAACCTAACATCTCCGCGGTAATATTTGACCACATACCTGGCGAGTCGGCCTCTACGTCTCCGTGGGACCTTCATATACATCAATAACGAAATATAACCTAACCTAACCCAACCTAACATCTCGCCGGTAATATTTGACAACATTCCTTTCGAGTTGGCCTCTAGGTCTCCGTTTGACCTTCATATACATCAATAACGTAATATTACCTAACGTAACCCAACCTATCGTCTCGACGGTAGTATTTGACAACATTCCTGGCTTGTTGGCCTCTACGTCTGCGTGGGACCTTTATATACTTCAAGAACGTAATATAACCTAACCTAACCCAACCTAACATCTCGGCGGTAATATTTGACAACATTCCTGGCGAGTTGGCATCTCCGTCTCCGTGGGACCCTTATATACATCAATAACGTAATATAACCTAACCTAACCCAACCCAACATCTCGGCGGTAATATTTGACCACATTCCTGGCTTGTTGGACTCTATGTCTCCGTGGGACCTTTATATACATCAATAACGTAATATAACCTAACCTAACCCAACCTAACATCTCGGCGGTAATATTTGACATCATTCCTGGCGAGTTGGCTTCTACGTCTCCGTTTGACCATCATATACATCAATAACGTAATATAACGTAACCTAACCCAACCTAACATCACCGCGGTAATATTTGACAACATACCTGGCGAGTTGGCCTCTACGTCTCCGTGGGACCTTCATATACATCAATAACGAAGTATAACCTAACCTAACCCAACCTATCATCTCGGCGGTAATATTTGACAACATACCTGGCGAATTGGACTATACGTCTCCGTGTGATCTTTATATACATCAAGAACGTAATATAACTTAACCTAAACCAACCTAACATCTCCGCGGTAATATTTGACAACATACCTTGCGAGTTGGCCTCTACGTCTCCGTGGGACCTTCATATACATCAATAACGAAATATAACCTAACCTAACCCAACCTATCATCTCGGAGGTAATATTTGACAACATACCTGGCGAATTTGCCTCCACGTCTCCGTGTGATCTTTATATACATCAAGAACGTAATATAACATAACCTAACCCAACCTATCTTCTCGGCGGTAATATTTGACAACATTCCTGGCGAGTTGGCTTCTCCGTCTCCGTGGGACCTTTATATACATCAATAACGTAATATAACCTAACCTAACCCAACCTATCTTCTCGGCGGTAATAATTGAAAACATACCTGGCGAGTTGGCCTCTACGTCTCCGTAGGACCTTTATATACATCAATAACGTAATATAACCTAACCTAACCCAACCTAACATCTCGGCGGTAATATTTGACCACATTCCTGGCGAGTTGGCTTCTCCTTCTCCGTGGGACCTTTGTATACATCAATAACGTAATATAACCTGACCTAACCCAACCTATCAACTCGGCGGTAATATTTGACAACATTCCTGGCGAGATGGCCTCTACGTCCCCGTGGGACCTTTATAGACATCAATAACGTAATATAACCTTACCTAACCCAACCTAACATTTCGCCGGTAATATTTGACAACATTCCCATCGAGTTGGCCTCTAGGTCTCCGTTTGACCTTCATATACATCAATAACGTAATATAACCTAACGTAACACAACCTAACATCTCGCCGGTAATATTTGAAAACATTCCTGGCGAGTTGGCATCTACGTCTCCGTGGGACGTTTATATACATCAATAACGTAATATAAACTAACCTAACCCAACCTAACATCTCGGCGGTAATATTTGACAACATTCCTGGCGAGTTGGCCTCTACGTCACCGTGGGACCTTTATAGACATCAATAACGTAATATAACATAACCTAACCCAACCTAAAATCTCGCTGGTAATATTTGACAACATTCCTATCGAGTTGGCCTCTAGGTCTCCGTTTGACCTTCATATACATCAATAACGTAATATAACCTAACGTAACACAACATATCATCTCGACGGTAGTATATGACAACATTCCTGGCGAGTTGGCCTCTACGGACCTCCGTGTAACCTTCGTATACACCAATAACATAATATAAGCTAGCCTAACCCAACCTAACATTTCGGGGGTAATATTTGACCACATTCCTGGCTTGTTGGCCTCTATGTCTCCGTGGGACCTTTATATACATCAATAACGTAATATAACCTAACCAAACCCAACCTACCATCTAGCTGGTAATATTTGACATCATTCCTGTCGAGTTGGACTCTACGTCTCCGTTTGACCATCATATACATCAATAACGTAATATAACGTAACCTAACCCAACCTATCATCGCGGCTGTAATATTTGACAACATTCCTGGCGAGTTGGGCTCTACGTCTCCGTGGGATCTTTATATACATCAATAACGTAATATAACCTAACCAAACCCAACCTAACATCTCGGCGGTAATATTTGACCACATTCCTGGCGAGTTGGCTTCTCCGTCTCCGTGGGACCTTTGTATACATCAATAACGTAATATAACCTAACCTAACCCAACCTAACGTCTCGGCGGTAATATTTGAAAACATACCTGGCGAGGTGGCCTCTACGTCTCCGTGGGATATTTATATACATCAATAACATAATATAACATAAGCTAACCCAATATAACATCTCGGCGGTAATATTTGACCACATTCCTGTCTTGTTGGCCTCTACGTCTCCGTGGGACCTTTATATACATCAATAACGTAATATAACCTAACCTAACCCAACCTAACATCTCGGCGGTAATATTTGACATCATTCCTGGCGAGATGGCTTCTACGTCTCTGTTTGACCATCATATACATCAATAACGTAATATAACCTAACCTAACCCAACCTAACATCTCGGCGGTAATATTTGACCACATTCCTGGCGAGTTGGCTTCTCCGTCTCCGTGGGACCTTTATATACATCAATAACGTAATATAACGTAACCTAACCCAACCTATCATCGCGGCGGTAATATTTGACATCATTCCTGGCGAGTTGGCCTCTACGTCTCCGTGGGATCTTTATATACATCAATAACGTAATGTAACCTAACCTAACCCAACCTAACATCTCGGCGGTAATATTTGACCACATTCCTGGCGAGTTGGCTTCTCCGTCTCCGTGGGACCTTTATATACATTAATAACGTAATATAACCTAACCTAACCCAACCTAACATCTCGGCGGTAATATTTGACATCATTCCTGGCGAGATGGCTTCTACGTCTCCGTTTGACCATCATATACATCAATAACGTAATATAACGTAACCTAACCCAACCTAACATCTCCGCGGTAATATTTGACCACATACCTGGCGAGTCGGCCTCTACGTCTCCGTGGGACCTTCATATACATCAATAACGAAATATAACCTAACCTAACCCAACCTAACATCTCGCCGGTAATATTTGACAACATTCCTTTCGAGTTGGCCTCTAGGTCTCCGTTTGACCTTCATATACATCAATAACGTAATATTACCTAACGTAACCCAACCTATCGTCTCGACGGTAGTATTTGACAACATTCCTGGCTTGTTGGCCTCTACGTCTGCGTGGGACCTTTATATACTTCAAGAACGTAATATATCCTAACCTAACCCAACCTAACATCTCGGCGGTAATATTTGACAACATTCCTGGCGAGTTGGCATCTCCGTCTCCGTGGGACCCTTATATACATCAATAACGTAATATAACCTAACCTAACCCAACCCAACATCTCGGCGGTAATATTTGACCACATTCCTGGCTTGTTGGACTCTATGTCTCCGTGGGACCTTTATATACATCAATAACGTAATATAACCTAACCTAACCCAACCTAACATCTCGGCGGTAATATTTGACATCATTCCTGGCGAGTTGGCTTCTACGTCTCCGTTTGACCATCATATACATCAATAACGTAATATAACGTAACCTAACCCAACCTAACATCACCGCGGTAATATTTGACAACATACCTGGCGAGTTGGCCTCTACGTCTCCGTGGGACCTTCATATACATCAATAACGAAGTATAACCTAACCTAACCCAACCTATCATCTCGGCGGTAATATTTGACAACATACCTGGCGAATTGGACTATACGTCTCCGTGTGATCTTTATATACATCAAGAACGTAATATAACTTAACCTAAACCAACCTAACATCTCCGCGGTAATATTTGACAACATACCTTGCGAGTTGGCCTCTACGTCTCCGTGGGACCTTCATATACATCAATAACGAAATATAACCTAACCTAACCCAACCTATCATCTCGGAGGTAATATTTGACAACATACCTGGCGAATTTGCCTCCACGTCTCCGTGTGATCTTTATATACATCAAGAACGTAATATAACATAACCTAACCCAACCTATCTTCTCGGCGGTAATATTTGACAACATTCCTGGCGAGTTGGCTTCTCCGTCTCCGTGGGACCTTTATATACATCAATAACGTAATATAACCTAACCTAACCCAACCTATCTTCTCGGCGGTAATAATTGAAAACATACCTGGCGAGTTGGCCTCTACGTCTCCGTAGGACCTTTATATACATCAATAACGTAATATAACCTAACCTATCCCAACCTAACATCTCGGCGGTAATATTTGACCACATTCCTGGCGAGTTGGCTTCTCCTTCTCCGTGGGACCTTTGTATACATCAATAACGTAATATAACCTGACCTAACCCAACCTATCAACTCGGCGGTAATATTTGACAACATTCCTGGCGAGATGGCCTCTACGTGCCCGTCGGACCTTTATAGACATCAATAACGTAATATAACCTTACCTAACCCAACCTAACATCTCGCCGGTAATATTTGACAACATTCCCATCGAGTTGGCCTCTAGGTCTCCGTTTGACCTTCATATACATCAATAACGTAATATAACCTAACGTAACACAACCTAACATCTCGCCGGTAATATTTGAAAACATTCCTGGCGAGTTGGCATCTACGTCTCCGTGGGACGTTTATATACATCAATAACGTAATATAAACTAACCTAACCCAACCTAACATCTCGGCGGTAATATTTGACAACATTCCTGGCGAGTTGGCCTCTACGTCACCGTGGGACCTTTATAGACATCAATAACGTAATATAACCTTACCTAACCCAACCTAACATCTCGCCGGTAATATTTGACAACATTCCTATCGAGTTGGCCTCTAGGTCTCCGTTTGACCTTCATATACATCAATAACGTAATATAACCTAACGTAACCCAACCTATCATCTCGGCGGTAGTATTTGACAACATTCCTGGCGAGTTGGCCTCTACGTCTCCGTGGGACCTTTATATACATCAATAACGTAATATAACCTAACCTAACCCAACTTAAAATCTCGGCGGTAATATTTGACATCATTCCTGGGGAGTTGGCCTCTCCGTCTCCGTGGGAGCTTTATATACATCAATAACGTAATATGACCTAACCTAACCCAACCTAACATCTCGGCGGTAATATTTGACCACATTCCTGTCTTGTTGGCCTCTACGTCTCCGTGGGACCTTTATATACATCAATAACGTAATATAACCTAACCTAACCCAACCTAACATCTCGGCGGTAATATTTGACATCATTCCTGGCGAGTTGGCCTCTATGTCTCCGTAGGACCTTTATATACATCAATAACGTAATATAACTTAACCTAACCCAACCTAACATCTCCGCGGTAATATTTGACAACATACCTTGCGAGTTGGCCTCTACGTCTCCGTGGGACCTTCATATACATCAATAACGAAATATAACCTAACCTAACCCAACCTATCATCTCGGCGGTAATATTTGACAACATACCTGGCGAATTGGCCTCTACGTCTCCGTGTGACCTTTATATACATCAAGAACGTAATATAACATAACCTAACCCAACCTACCCTCTCGGCGGTAATATTTGACAACATTCCTGGCGAGTTGGCTTCTCCGTCTCCGTGGGACCTTTATATACATCAATAACGTAATATAACGTAACCTAACCCAACCTATCATCGCGGCGGTAATATTTGACATCATTCCTGGCGAGTTGGCCTCTACGTCTCCGTGGGATCTTTATATACATCAATAACGTAATGTAACCTAACCTAACCCAACCTAACATCTCGGCGGTAATATTTGACCACATTCCTGGCGAGTTGGCTTCTCCGTCTCCGTGGGACCTTTATATACATTAATAACGTAATATAACCTAACCTAACCCAACCTAACATCTCGGCGGTAATATTTGACATCATTCCTGGCGAGATGGCTTCTACGTCTCCGTTTGACCATCATATACATCAATAACGTAATATAACGTAACCTAACCCAACCTAACATCTCCGCGGTAATATTTGACCACATACCTGGCGAGTCGGCCTCTACGTCTCCGTGGGACCTTCATATACATCAATAACGAAATATAACCTAACCTAACCCAACCTAACATCTCGACGGTAATATTTGACAACATTCCTTTCGAGTTGGCCTCTAGGTCTCCGTTTGACCTTCATATACATCAATAACGTAATATTACCTAACGTAACCCAACCTATCATCTCGACGGTAGTATTTGACAACATTCCTGGCTTGTTGGCCTCTACGTCTGCGTGGGACCTTTATATACTTCAAGAACGTAATATAACCTAACCTAACCCAACCTAACATCTCGGCGGTAATATTTGACAACATTCCTGGCGAGTTGGCTTCTCCGTCCCCGTGGGACCCTTATATACATCAATAACGTAATATAACGTAACCTAACCCAACCTAACATCACCGCGGTAATATTTGACAACATACCTTGCGAGTTGGCCTCTACGTCTCCGTGGGACCTTCATATACATCAATAACGAAATATAACCTAACCTAACCCAACCTATCATCTCGGCGGTAATATTTGACAACATACCTGGCGAATTGGCCTATACGTCTCCGTGTGATCTTTATATACATCAAGAACGTAATATAACTTAACCTAACCCAACCTAACATCTCCGCGGTAATATTTGACAACATACCGTGCGAGTCGGCCTCTACGTCTCCGTGGGACCTTCATATACATCAATAACGAAATATAACCTAACCTAACCCAACCTAACATCTCGCCGGTAATATTTGACAACATTCCTTTCGAGTTGGCCTCTAGGTCTCCGTTTGACCTTCATATACATCAATAACGTAATATTACCTAACGTAACCCAACCTATCGTCTCGACGGTAGTATTTGACAACATTCCTGGCTTGTTGGCCTCTACGTCTGCGTGGGACCTTTATATACTTCAAGAACGTAATATAACCTAACCTAACCCAACCTAACATCTCGGCGGTAATATTTGACAACATTCCTGGCGAGTTGGCATCTCCGTCTCCGTGGGACCCTTATATACATCAATAACGTAATATAACCTAACCTAACCCAACCCAACATCTCGGCGGTAATATTTGACCACATTCCTGGCTTGTTGGACTCTATGTCTCCGTGGGACCTTTATACACATCAATAACGTAATATAACCTAACCTAACCCAACCTAACATCTCGGCGGTAATATTTGACATCATTCCTGGCGAGTTGGCTTCTACGTCTCCGTTTGACCATCATATACATCAATAACGTAATATAACGTAACCTAACCCAACCTAACATCACCGCGGTAATATTTGACAACATACCTGGCGAGTTGGCCTCTACGTCTCCGTGGGACCTTCATATACATCAATAACGAAGTATAACCTAACCTAACCCAACCTATCATCTCGGCGGTAATATTTGACAACATACCTGGCGAATTGGACTATACGTCTCCGTGTGATCTTTATATACATCAAGAACGTAATATAACTTAACCTAAACCAACCTAACATCTCCGCGGTAATATTTGACAACATACCTTGCGAGTTGGCCTCTACGTCTCCGTGGGACCTTCATATACATCAATAACGAAATATAACCTAACCTAACCCAACCTATCATCTCGGAGGTAATATTTGACAACATACCTGGCGAATTTGCCTCCACGTCTCCGTGTGATCTTTATATACATCAATAACGTAATATAAACTAACCTAACCCAACCTAACATCTCGGCGGTAATATTTGACAACATTCCTGGCGAGTTGGCCTCTACGTCACCGTGGGACCTTTATAGACATCAATAACGTAATATAACCTTACCTAACCCAACCTAACATCTCGCCGGTAATATTTGACAACATTCCTATCGAGTTGGCCTCTAGGTCTCCGTTTGACCTTCATATACATCAATAACGTAATATAACCTAACGTAACCCAACCTATCATCTCGGCGGTAGTATTTGACAACATTCCTGGCGAGTTGGCCTCTACGTCTCCGTGGGACCTTTATATACATCAATAACGTAATATAACCTAACCTAACCCAACTTAAAATCTCGGCGGTAATATTTGACATCATTCCTGGGGAGTTGGCCTCTCCGTCTCCGTGGGAGCTTTATATACATCAATAACGTAATATGACCTAACCTAACCCAACCTAACATCTCGGCGGTAATATTTGACCACATTCCTGTCTTGTTGGCCTCTACGTCTCCGTGGGACCTTTATATACATCAATAACGTAATATAACCTAACCTAACCCAACCTAACATCTCGGCGGTAATATTTGACATCATTCCTGGCGAGTTGGCCTCTATGTCTCCGTAGGACCTTTATATACATCAATAACGTAATATAACTTAACCTAACCCAACCTAACATCTCCGCGGTAATATTTGACAACATACCTTGCGAGTTGGCCTCTACGTCTCCGTGGGACCTTCATATACATCAATAACGAAATATAACCTAACCTAACCCAACCTATCATCTCGGCGGTAATATTTGACAACATACCTGGCGAATTGGCCTCTACGTCTCCGTGTGACCTTTATATACATCAAGAACGTAATATAACATAACCTAACCCAACCTACCCTCTCGGCGGTAATATTTGACAACATTCCTGGCGAGTTGGCTTCTCCGTCTCCGTGGGACCTTTATATACATCAATAACGTAATATAACGTAACCTAACCCAACCTATCATCGCGGCGGTAATATTTGACATCATTCCTGGCGAGTTGGCCTCTACGTCTCCGTGGGATCTTTATATACATCAATAACGTAATGTAACCTAACCTAACCCAACCTAACATCTCGGCGGTAATATTTGACCACATTCCTGGCGAGTTGGCTTCTCCGTCTCCGTGGGACCTTTATATACATTAATAACGTAATATAACCTAACCTAACCCAACCTAACATCTCGGCGGTAATATTTGACATCATTCCTGGCGAGATGGCTTCTACGTCTCCGTTTGACCATCATATACATCAATAACGTAATATAACGTAACCTAACCCAACCTAACATCTCCGCGGTAATATTTGACCACATACCTGGCGAGTCGGCCTCTACGTCTCCGTGGGACCTTCATATACATCAATAACGAAATATAACCTAACCTAACCCAACCTAACATCTCGACGGTAATATTTGACAACATTCCTTTCGAGTTGGCCTCTAGGTCTCCGTTTGACCTTCATATACATCAATAACGTAATATTACCTAACGTAACCCAACCTATCATCTCGACGGTAGTATTTGACAACATTCCTGGCTTGTTGGCCTCTACGTCTGCGTGGGACCTTTATATACTTCAAGAACGTAATATAACCTAACCTAACCCAACCTAACATCTCGGCGGTAATATTTGACAACATTCCTGGCGAGTTGGCTTCTCCGTCCCCGTGGGACCCTTATATACATCAATAACGTAATATAACGTAACCTAACCCAACCTAACATCACCGCGGTAATATTTGACAACATACCTTGCGAGTTGGCCTCTACGTCTCCGTGGGACCTTCATATACATCAATAACGAAATATAACCTAACCTAACCCAACCTATCATCTCGGCGGTAATATTTGACAACATACCTGGCGAATTGGCCTATACGTCTCCGTGTGATCTTTATATACATCAAGAACGTAATATAACTTAACCTAACCCAACCTAACATCTCCGCGGTAATATTTGACAACATACCGTGCGAGTCGGCCTCTACGTCTCCGTGGGACCTTCATATACATCAATAACGAAATATAACCTAACCTAACCCAACCTAACATCTCGCCGGTAATATTTGACAACATTCCTTTCGAGTTGGCCTCTAGGTCTCCGTTTGACCTTCATATACATCAATAACGTAATATTACCTAACGTAACCCAACCTATCGTCTCGACGGTAGTATTTGACAACATTCCTGGCTTGTTGGCCTCTACGTCTGCGTGGGACCTTTATATACTTCAAGAACGTAATATAACCTAACCTAACCCAACCTAACATCTCGGCGGTAATATTTGACAACATTCCTGGCGAGTTGGCATCTCCGTCTCCGTGGGACCCTTATATACATCAATAACGTAATATAACCTAACCTAACCCAACCCAACATCTCGGCGGTAATATTTGACCACATTCCTGGCTTGTTGGACTCTATGTCTCCGTGGGACCTTTATACACATCAATAACGTAATATAACCTAACCTAACCCAACCTAACATCTCGGCGGTAATATTTGACATCATTCCTGGCGAGTTGGCTTCTACGTCTCCGTTTGACCATCATATACATCAATAACGTAATATAACGTAACCTAACCCAACCTAACATCACCGCGGTAATATTTGACAACATACCTGGCGAGTTGGCCTCTACGTCTCCGTGGGACCTTCATATACATCAATAACGAAGTATAACCTAACCTAACCCAACCTATCATCTCGGCGGTAATATTTGACAACATACCTGGCGAATTGGACTATACGTCTCCGTGTGATCTTTATATACATCAAGAACGTAATATAACTTAACCTAAACCAACCTAACATCTCCGCGGTAATATTTGACAACATACCTTGCGAGTTGGCCTCTACGTCTCCGTGGGACCTTCATATACATCAATAACGAAATATAACCTAACCTAACCCAACCTATCATCTCGGAGGTAATATTTGACAACATACCTGGCGAATTTGCCTCCACGTCTCCGTGTGATCTTTATATACATCAAGAACGTAATATAACATAACCTAACCCAACCTATCTTCTCGGCGGTAATATTTGACAACATTCCTGGCGAGTTGGCTTCTCCGTCTCCGTGGGACCTTTATATACATCAATAACGTAATATAACCTAACCTAACCCAACCTATCTTCTCGGCGGTAATAATTGAAAACATACCTGGCGAGTTGGCCTCTACGTCTCCGTAGGACCTTTATATACATCAATAACGTAATATAACCTAACCTAACCCAACCTAACATCTCGGCGGTAATATTTGACCACATTCCTGGCGAGTTGGCTTCTCCTTCTCCGTGGGACCTTTGTATACATCAATAACGTAATATAACCTGACCTAACCCAACCTATCAACTCGGCGGTAATATTTGACAACATTCCTGGCGAGATGGCCTCTACGTCCCCGTGGGACCTTTATAGACATCAATAACGTAATATAACCTTACCTAACCCAACCTAACATCTCGCCGGTAATATTTGACAACATTCCCATCGAGTTGGCCTCTAGGTCTCCGTTTGACCTTCATATACATCAATAACGTAATATAACCTAACGTAACACAACCTAACATCTCGCCGGTAATATTTGAAAACATTCCTGGCGAGTTGGCATCTACGTCTCCGTGGGACGTTTATATACATCAATAACGTAATATAAACTAACCTAACCCAACCTAACATCTCGGCGGTAATATTTGACAACATTCCTGGCGAGTTGGCCTCTACGTCACCGTGGGACCTTTATAGACATCAATAACGTAATATAACCTTACCTAACCCAACCTAACATCTCGCCGGTAATATTTGACAACATTCCTATCGAGTTGGCCTCTAGGTCTCCGTTTGACCTTCATATACATCAATAACGTAATATAACCTAACGTAACCCAACCTATCATCTCGGCGGTAGTATTTGACAACATTCCTGGCGAGTTGGCCTCTACGTCTCCGTGGGACCTTTATATACATCAATAACGTAATATAACCTAACCTAACCCAACTTAAAATCTCGGCGGTAATATTTGACATCATTCCTGGGGAGTTGGCCTCTCCGTCTCCGTGGGAGCTTTATATACATCAATAACGTAATATGACCTAACCTAACCCAACCTAACATCTCGGCGGTAATATTTGACCACATTCCTGTCTTGTTGGCCTCTACGTCTCCGTGGGACCTTTATATACATCAATAACGTAATATAACCTAACCTAACCCAACCTAACATCTCGGCGGTAATATTTGACATCATTCCTGGCGAGTTGGCCTCTATGTCTCCGTAGGACCTTTATATACATCAATAACGTAATATAACTTAACCTAACCCAACCTAACATCTCCGCGGTAATATTTGACAACATACCTTGCGAGTTGGCCTCTACGTCTCCGTGGGACCTTCATATACATCAATAACGAAATATAACCTAACCTAACCCAACCTATCATCTCGGCGGTAATATTTGACAACATACCTGGCGAATTGGCCTCTACGTCTCCGTGTGACCTTTATATACATCAAGAACGTAATATAACATAACCTAACCCAACCTACCCTCTCGGCGGTAATATTTGACAACATTCCTGGCGAGTTGGCTTCTCCGTCTCCGTGGGACCTTTATATACATCAATAACGTAATATAACGTAACCTAACCCAACCTATCATCGCGGCGGTAATATTTGACATCATTCCTGGCGAGTTGGCCTCTACGTCTCCGTGGGATCTTTATATACATCAATAACGTAATGTAACCTAACCTAACCCAACCTAACATCTCGGCGGTAATATTTGACAACATGCCTTGCGAGTTGGCCTCTACGTCTCCGTGGGACCTTTATATACATCAATAACGAAATATAACCTAACCTAACCCAACCTATCATCTCGGAGGTAATATTTGACAACATACCTGGCGAATTTGCCTCCACGTCTCCGTGTGATCTTTATATACATCAAGAACGTAATATAACATAACCTAACCCAACCTATCTTCTCGGCGGTAATATTTGACAACATTCCTGGCGAGGTGGCTTCTCCGTCTCCGTGGGACCTTTATATACATCAATAACGTAATATAACCTAACCTAACCCAACCTATCTTCTCGGCGGTAATAATTGAAAACATACCTGGCGAGTTGGCCTCTACGTCTCCGTAGGACCTTTATATACATCAATAACGTAATATAACCTAACCTAACCCAACCTAACATCTCGGCGGTAATATTTGACCACATTCCAGGCTTGTTGGCCTCTATGTCTCCGTGGGACCTTTATATACATCAATATCGTAATATAACCTAACCTAACCCAACCTAACATCTCGGCGGTAATATTTGACAACATTCCTGGCGAGATGGTCTCTACGTGCCCGTGGGACCTTTATAGACATCAATAACGTAATATAACCTAACCTAACCCAACCTAACATCTCGGGGGTAATATTTGACCACATTCCTGGCGAGTTGGCTTCTCCTTCTCCGTGGGACCTTTGTATACCTCAATAACGTAATATAACCTGACCTAACCCAACCTATCAACTCGGCGGTAATATTTGACAACATTCCTGGCGAGATGGCCTCTACGTCCCCGTGGGACCTTTATAGACATCAATAACGTAATATAACCTTACCTAACCCAACCTAACATCTCGCCGGTAATATTTGACAACATTCCCATCGAGTTGGCCTCTAGGTCTCCGTTTGACCTTCATATACATCAATAACGTAATATAACCTAACGTAACACAACCTAACATCTCGCCGGTAATATTTGACGTCATTCCTGGCGAGTTGGCCTCTACGTCTCCGTGGGACCTTTATATACATCAATAACGTAATATAACCTAACCTAATCCAACCTTACATCTCGGCGGTAATATTTGACCACATTCCTGTCTTGTTGGCCTCTACGTCTCCGTGTGACCTTTATATACATCAATAACGTAATATAACCTAACCTAACCCAACCTAACATCTCGGCGGTAATATTTGACAACATACCTGGCGAGTTGGACTCTACGTCTCCGTGGGACCTTCATATACATCAATAACGTAATTTAACGTAACCTAACCCAACCTATCAACTCGGCGGTAATATTTGACAACATTCCTGGCGAGATGGCCTCTACGTCTCCGTGGGACCTTTATATACATCAATAACGTAATATAACATAACCTAACCCAACCTAAAATCTCGCTGGTAATATTTGACAACATTCCTATCGAGTTGGCCTCTAGGTCTCCGTTTGACCTTCATATACATCAATAACGTAATATAACCTAACGTAACACAACATATCATCTCGACGGTAGTATATGACAACATTCCTGGCGAGTTGGCCTCTACGGACCTCCGTGTAACCTTCGTATACACCAATAACATAATATAAGCTAGCCTAACCCAACCTAACATTTCGGGGGTAATATTTGACCACATTCCTGGCTTGTTGGCCTCTATGTCTCCGTGGGACCTTTATATACATCAATAACGTAATATAACCTAACCAAACCCAACCTACCATCTAGCTGGTAATATTTGACATCATTCCTGTCGAGTTGGACTCTACGTCTCCGTTTGACCATCATATACATCAATAACGTAATATAACGTAACCTAACCCAACCTATCATCGCGGCTGTAATATTTGACAACATTCCTGGCGAGTTGGGCTCTACGTCTCCGTGGGATCTTTATATACATCAATAACGTAATATAACCTAACCAAACCCAACCTAACATCTCGGCGGTAATATTTGACCACATTCCTGGCGAGTTGGCTTCTCCGTCTCCGTGGGACCTTTGTATACATCAATAACGTAATATAACCTAACCTAACCCAACCTAACGTCTCGGCGGTAATATTTGAAAACATACCTGGCGAGGTGGCCTCTACGTCTCCGTGGGATATTTATATACATCAATAACATAATATAACATAAGCTAACCCAATATAACATCTCGGCGGTAATATTTGACCACATTCCTGTCTTGTTGGCCTCTACGTCTCCGTGGGACCTTTATATACATCAATAACGTAATATAACCTAACCTAACCCAACCTAACATCTCGGCGGTAATATTTGACATCATTCCTGGCGAGATGGCTTCTACGTCTCTGTTTGACCATCATATACATCAATAACGTAATATAACCTAACCTAACCCAACCTAACATCTCGGCGGTAATATTTGACCACATTCCTGGCGAGTTGGCTTCTCCGTCTCCGTGGGACCTTTATATACATCAATAACGTAATATAACGTAACCTAACCCAACCTATCATCGCGGCGGTAATATTTGACATCATTCCTGGCGAGTTGGCCTCTACGTCTCCGTGGGATCTTTATATACATCAATAACGTAATGTAACCTAACCTAACCCAACCTAACATCTCGGCGGTAATATTTGACCACATTCCTGGCGAGTTGGCTTCTCCGTCTCCGTGGGACCTTTATATACATTAATAACGTAATATAACCTAACCTAACCCAACCTAACATCTCGGCGGTAATATTTGACATCATTCCTGGCGAGATGGCTTCTACGTCTCCGTTTGACCATCATATACATCAATAACGTAATATAACGTAACCTAACCCAACCTAACATCTCCGCGGTAATATTTGACCACATACCTGGCGAGTCGGCCTCTACGTCTCCGTGGGACCTTCATATACATCAATAACGAAATATAACCTAACCTAACCCAACCTAACATCTCGCCGGTAATATTTGACAACATTCCTTTCGAGTTGGCCTCTAGGTCTCCGTTTGACCTTCATATACATCAATAACGTAATATTACCTAACGTAACCCAACCTATCGTCTCGACGGTAGTATTTGACAACATTCCTGGCTTGTTGGCCTCTACGTCTGCGTGGGACCTTTATATACTTCAAGAACGTAATATAACCTAACCTAACCCAACCTAACATCTCGGCGGTAATATTTGACAACATTCCTGGCGAGTTGGCATCTCCGTCTCCGTGGGACCCTTATATACATCAATAACGTAATATAACCTAACCTAACCCAACCCAACATCTCGGCGGTAATATTTGACCACATTCCTGGCTTGTTGGACTCTATGTCTCCGTGGGACCTTTATATACATCAATAACGTAATATAACCTAACCTAACCCAACCTAACATCTCGGCGGTAATATTTGACATCATTCCTGGCGAGTTGGCTTCTACGTCTCCGTTTGACCATCATATACATCAATAACGTAATATAACGTAACCTAACCCAACCTAACATCACCGCGGTAATATTTGACAACATACCTGGCGAGTTGGCCTCTACGTCTCCGTGGGACCTTCATATACATCAATAACGAAGTATAACCTAACCTAACCCAACCTATCATCTCGGCGGTAATATTTGACAACATACCTGGCGAATTGGACTATACGTCTCCGTGTGATCTTTATATACATCAAGAACGTAATATAACTTAACCTAAACCAACCTAACATCTCCGCGGTAATATTTGACAACATACCTTGCGAGTTGGCCTCTACGTCTCCGTGGGACCTTCATATACATCAATAACGAAATATAACCTAACCTAACCCAACCTATCATCTCGGAGGTAATATTTGACAACATACCTGGCGAATTTGCCTCCACGTCTCCGTGTGATCTTTATATACATCAAGAACGTAATATAACATAACCTAACCCAACCTATCTTCTCGGCGGTAATATTTGACAACATTCCTGGCGAGTTGGCTTCTCCGTCTCCGTGGGACCTTTATATACATCAATAACGTAATATAACCTAACCTAACCCAACCTATCTTCTCGGCGGTAATAATTGAAAACATACCTGGCGAGTTGGCCTCTACGTCTCCGTAGGACCTTTATATACATCAATAACGTAATATAACCTAACCTAACCCAACCTAACATCTCGGCGGTAATATTTGACCACATTCCTGGCGAGTTGGCTTCTCCTTCTCCGTGGGACCTTTGTATACATCAATAACGTAATATAACCTGACCTAACCCAACCTATCAACTCGGCGGTAATATTTGACAACATTCCTGGCGAGATGGCCTCTACGTCCCCGTGGGACCTTTATAGACATCAATAACGTAATATAACCTTACCTAACCCAACCTAACATCTCGCCGGTAATATTTGACAACATTCCCATCGAGTTGGCCTCTAGGTCTCCGTTTGACCTTCATATACATCAATAACGTAATATAACCTAACGTAACACAACCTAACATCTCGCCGGTAATATTTGAAAACATTCCTGGCGAGTTGGCATCTACGTCTCCGTGGGACGTTTATATACATCAATAACGTAATATAAACTAACCTAACCCAACCTAACATCTCGGCGGTAATATTTGACAACATTCCTGGCGAGTTGGCCTCTACGTCACCGTGGGACCTTTATAGACATCAATAACGTAATATAACATAACCTAACCCAACCTAAAATCTCGCTGGTAATATTTGACAACATTCCTATCGAGTTGGCCTCTAGGTCTCCGTTTGACCTTCATATACATCAATAACGTAATATAACCTAACGTAACACAACATATCATCTCGACGGTAGTATATGACAACATTCCTGGCGAGTTGGCCTCTACGGACCTCCGTGTAACCTTCGTATACACCAATAACATAATATAAGCTAGCCTAACCCAACCTAACATTTCGGGGGTAATATTTGACCACATTCCTGGCTTGTTGGCCTCTATGTCTCCGTGGGACCTTTATATACATCAATAACGTAATATAACCTAACCAAACCCAACCTACCATCTAGCTGGTAATATTTGACATCATTCCTGTCGAGTTGGACTCTACGTCTCCGTTTGACCATCATATACATCAATAACGTAATATAACGTAACCTAACCCAACCTATCATCGCGGCTGTAATATTTGACAACATTCCTGGCGAGTTGGGCTCTACGTCTCCGTGGGATCTTTATATACATCAATAACGTAATATAACCTAACCAAACCCAACCTAACATCTCGGCGGTAATATTTGACCACATTCCTGGCGAGTTGGCTTCTCCGTCTCCGTGGGACCTTTGTATACATCAATAACGTAATATAACCTAACCTAACCCAACCTAACGTCTCGGCGGTAATATTTGAAAACATACCTGGCGAGGTGGCCTCTACGTCTCCGTGGGATATTTATATACATCAATAACATAATATAACATAAGCTAACCCAATATAACATCTCGGCGGTAATATTTGACCACATTCCTGTCTTGTTGGCCTCTACGTCTCCGTGGGACCTTTATATACATCAATAACGTAATATAACCTAACCTAACCCAACCTAACATCTCGGCGGTAATATTTGACATCATTCCTGGCGAGATGGCTTCTACGTCTCTGTTTGACCATCATATACATCAATAACGTAATATAACCTAACCTAACCCAACCTAACATCTCGGCGGTAATATTTGACCACATTCCTGGCGAGTTGGCTTCTCCGTCTCCGTGGGACCTTTATATACATCAATAACGTAATATAACGTAACCTAACCCAACCTATCATCGCGGCGGTAATATTTGACATCATTCCTGGCGAGTTGGCCTCTACGTCTCCGTGGGATCTTTATATACATCAATAACGTAATGTAACCTAACCTAACCCAACCTAACATCTCGGCGGTAATATTTGACCACATTCCTGGCGAGTTGGCTTCTCCGTCTCCGTGGGACCTTTATATACATTAATAACGTAATATAACCTAACCTAACCCAACCTAACATCTCGGCGGTAATATTTGACATCATTCCTGGCGAGATGGCTTCTACGTCTCCGTTTGACCATCATATACATCAATAACGTAATATAACGTAACCTAACCCAACCTAACATTTCCGCGGTAATATTTGACCACATACCTGGCGAGTCGGCCTCTACGTCTCCGTGGGACCTTCATATACATCAATAACGAAATATAACCTAACCTAACCCAACCTAACATCTCGCCGGTAATATTTGACAACATTCCTTTCGAGTTGGCCTCTAGGTCTCCGTTTGACCTTCATATACATCAATAACGTAATATTACCTAACGTAACCCAACCTATCGTCTCGACGGTAGTATTTGACAACATTCCTGGCTTGTTGGCCTCTACGTCTGCGTGGGACCTTTATATACTTCAAGAACGTAATATAACCTAACCTAACCCAACCTAACATCTCGGCGGTAATATTTGACAACATTCCTGGCGAGTTGGCATCTCCGTCTCCGTGGGACCCTTATATACATCAATAACGTAATATAACCTAACCTAACCCAACCCAACATCTCGGCGGTAATATTTGACCACATTCCTGGCTTGTTGGACTCTATGTCTCCGTGGGACCTTTATATACATCAATAACGTAATATAACCTAACCTAACCCAACCTAACATCTCGGCGGTAATTTTTGACATCATTCCTGGCGAGTTGGCTTCTACGTCTCCGTTTGACCATCATATACATCAATAACGTAATATAACGTAACCTAACCCAACCTAACATCACCGCGGTAATATTTGACAACATACCTGGCGAGTTGGCCTCTACGTCTCCGTGGGACCTTCATATACATCAATAACGAAGTATAACCTAACCTAACCCAACCTATCATCTCGGCGGTAATATTTGACAACATACCTGGCGAATTGGACTATACGTCTCCGTGTGATCTTTATATACATCAAGAACGTAATATAACTTAACCTAAACCAACCTAACATCTCCGCGGTAATATTTGACAACATACCTTGCGAGTTGGCCTCTACGTCTCCGTGGGACCTTCATATACATCAATAACGAAATATAACCTAACCTAACCCAACCTATCATCTCGGAGGTAATATTTGACAACATACCTGGCGAATTTGCCTCCACGTCTCCGTGTGATCTTTATATACATCAAGAACGTAATATAACATAACCTAACCCAACCTATCTTCTCGGCGGTAATATTTGACAACATTCCTGGCGAGTTGGCTTCTCCGTCTCCGTGGGACCTTTATATACATCAATAACGTAATATAACCTAACCTAACCCAACCTATCTTCTCGGCGGTAATAATTGAAAACATACCTGGCGAGTTGGCCTCTACGTCTCCGTAGGACCTTTATATACATCAATAACGTAATATAACCTAACCTAACCCAACCTAACATCTCGGCGGTAATATTTGACCACATTCCTGGCGAGTTGGCTTCTCCTTCTCCGTGGGACCTTTGTATACATCAATAACGTAATATAACCTGACCTAACCCAACCTATCAACTCGGCGGTAATATTTGACAACATTCCTGGCGAGATGGCCTCTACGTGCCCGTCGGACCTTTATAGACATCAATAACGTAATATAACCTTACCTAACCCAACCTAACATCTCGCCGGTAATATTTGACAACATTCCCATCGAGTTGGCCTCTAGGTCTCCGTTTGACCTTCATATACATCAATAACGTAATATAACCTAACGTAACACAACCTAACATCTCGCCGGTAATATTTGAAAACATTCCTGGCGAGTTGGCATCTACGTCTCCGTGGGACGTTTATATACATCAATAACGTAATATAAACTAACCTAACCCAACCTAACATCTCGGCGGTAATATTTGACAACATTCCTGGCGAGTTGGCCTCTACGTCACCGTGGGACCTTTATAGACATCAATAACGTAATATAACCTTACCTAACCCAACCTAACATCTCGCCGGTAATATTTGACAACATTCCTATCGAGTTGGCCTCTAGGTCTCCGTTTGACCTTCATATACATCAATAACGTAATATAACCTAACGTAACCCAACCTATCATCTCGGCGGTAGTATTTGACAACATTCCTGGCGAGTTGGCCTCTACGTCTCCGTGGGACCTTTATATACATCAATAACGTAATATAACCTAACCTAACCCAACTTAAAATCTCGGCGGTAATATTTGACATCATTCCTGGGGAGTTGGCCTCTCCGTCTCCGTGGGAGCTTTATATACATCAATAACGTAATATGACCTAACCTAACCCAACCTAACATCTCGGCGGTAATATTTGACCACATTCCTGTCTTGTTGGCCTCTACGTCTCCGTGGGACCTTTATATACATCAATAACGTAATATAACCTAACCTAACCCAACCTAACATCTCGGCGGTAATATTTGACATCATTCCTGGCGAGTTGGCCTCTATGTCTCCGTAGGACCTTTATATACATCAATAACGTAATATAACTTAACCTAACCCAACCTAACATCTCCGCGGTAATATTTGACAACATACCTTGCGAGTTGGCCTCTACGTCTCCGTGGGACCTTCATATACATCAATAACGAAATATAACCTAACCTAACCCAACCTATCATCTCGGCGGTAATATTTGACAACATACCTGGCGAATTGGCCTCTACGTCTCCGTGTGACCTTTATATACATCAAGAACGTAATATAACATAACCTAACCCAACCTACCCTCTCGGCGGTAATATTTGACAACATTCCTGGCGAGTTGGCTTCTCCGTCTCCGTGGGACCTTTATATACATCAATAACGTAATATAACGTAACCTAACCCAACCTATCATCGCGGCGGTAATATTTGACATCATTCCTGGCGAGTTGGCCTCTACGTCTCCGTGGGATCTTTATATACATCAATAACGTAATGTAACCTAACCTAACCCAACCTAACATCTCGGCGGTAATATTTGACCACATTCCTGGCGAGTTGGCTTCTCCGTCTCCGTGGGACCTTTATATACATTAATAACGTAATATAACCTAACCTAACCCAACCTAACATCTCGGCGGTAATATTTGACATCATTCCTGGCGAGATGGCTTCTACGTCTCCGTTTGACCATCATATACATCAATAACGTAATATAACGTAACCTAACCCAACCTAACATCTCCGCGGTAATATTTGACCACATACCTGGCGAGTCGGCCTCTACGTCTCCGTGGGACCTTCATATACATCAATAACGAAATATAACCTAACCTAACCCAACCTAACATCTCGACGGTAATATTTGACAACATTCCTTTCGAGTTGGCCTCTAGGTCTCCGTTTGACCTTCATATACATCAATAACGTAATATTACCTAACGTAACCCAACCTATCGTCTCGACGGTAGTATTTGACAACATTCCTGGCTTGTTGGCCTCTACGTCTGCGTGGGACCTTTATATACTTCAAGAACGTAATATAACCTAACCTAACCCAACCTAACATCTCGGCGGTAATATTTGACAACATTCCTGGCGAGTTGGCATCTCCGTCTCCGTGGGACCCTTATATACATCAATAACGTAATATAACCTAACCTAACCCAACCCAACATCTCGGCGGTAATATTTGACCACATTCCTGGCTTGTTGGACTCTATGTCTCCGTGGGACCTTTATATACATCAATAACGTAATATAACCTAACCTAACCCAACCTAACATCTCGGCGGTAATATTTGACATCATTCCTGGCGAGTTGGCTTCTACGTCTCCGTTTGACCATCATATACATCAATAACGTAATATAACGTAACCTAACCCAACCTAACATCACCGCGGTAATATTTGACAACATACCTGGCGAGTTGGCCTCTACGTCTCCGTGGGACCTTCATATACATCAATAACGAAGTATAACCTAACCTAACCCAACCTATCATCTCGGCGGTAATATTTGACAACATACCTGGCGAATTGGACTATACGTCTCCGTGTGATCTTTATATACATCAAGAACGTAATATAACTTAACCTAAACCAACCTAACATCTCCGCGGTAATATTTGACAACATACCTTGCGAGTTGGCCTCTACGTCTCCGTGGGACCTTCATATACATCAATAACGAAATATAACCTAACCTAACCCAACCTATCATCTCGGAGGTAATATTTGACAACATACCTGGCGAATTTGCCTCCACGTCTCCGTGTGATCTTTATATACATCAAGAACGTAATATAACATAACCTAACCCAACCTATCTTCTCGGCGGTAATATTTGACAACATTCCTGGCGAGTTGGCTTCTCCGTCTCCGTGGGACCTTTATATACATCAATAACGTAATATAACCTAACCTAACCCAACCTATCTTCTCGGCGGTAATAATTGAAAACATACCTGGCGAGTTGGCCTCTACGTCTCCGTAGGACCTTTATATACATCAATAACGTAATATAACCTAACCTAACCCAACCTAACATCTCGGCGGTAATATTTGACCACATTCCTGGCGAGTTGGCTTCTCCTTCTCCGTGGGACCTTTGTATACATCAATAACGTAATATAACCTGACCTAACCCAACCTATCAACTCGGCGGTAATATTTGACAACATTCCTGGCGAGATGGCCTCTACGTGCCCGTCGGACCTTTATAGACATCAATAACGTAATATAACCTTACCTAACCCAACCTAACATCTCGCCGGTAATATTTGACAACATTCCCATCGAGTTGGCCTCTAGGTCTCCGTTTGACCTTCATATACATCAATAACGTAATATAACCTAACGTAACACAACCTAACATCTCGCCGGTAATATTTGAAAACATTCCTGGCGAGTTGGCATCTACGTCTCCGTGGGACGTTTATATACATCAATAACGTAATATAAACTAACCTAACCCAACCTAACATCTCGGCGGTAATATTTGACAACATTCCTGGCGAGTTGGCCTCTACGTCACCGTGGGACCTTTATAGACATCAATAACGTAATATAACCTTACCTAACCCAACCTAACATCTCGCCGGTAATATTTGACAACATTCCTATCGAGTTGGCCTCTAGGTCTCCGTTTGACCTTCATATACATCAATAACGTAATATAACCTAACGTAACCCAACCTATCATCTCGGCGGTAGTATTTGACAACATTCCTGGCGAGTTGGCCTCTACGTCTCCGTGGGACCTTTATATACATCAATAACGTAATATAACCTAACCTAACCCAACTTAAAATCTCGGCGGTAATATTTGACATCATTCCTGGGGAGTTGGCCTCTCCGTCTCCGTGGGAGCTTTATATACATCAATAACGTAATATGACCTAACCTAACCCAACCTAACATCTCGGCGGTAATATTTGACCACATTCCTGTCTTGTTGGCCTCTACGTCTCCGTGGGACCTTTATATACATCAATAACGTAATATAACCTAACCTAACCCAACCTAACATCTCGGCGGTAATATTTGACATCATTCCTGGCGAGTTGGCCTCTATGTCTCCGTAGGACCTTTATATACATCAATAACGTAATATAACTTAACCTAACCCAACCTAACATCTCCGCGGTAATATTTGACAACATACCTTGCGAGTTGGCCTCTACGTCTCCGTGGGACCTTCATATACATCAATAACGAAATATAACCTAACCTAACCCAACCTATCATCTCGGCGGTAATATTTGACAACATACCTGGCGAATTGGCCTCTACGTCTCCGTGTGACCTTTATATACATCAAGAACGTAATATAACATAACCTAACCCAACCTACCCTCTCGGCGGTAATATTTGACAACATTCCTGGCGAGTTGGCTTCTCCGTCTCCGTGGGACCTTTATATACATCAATAACGTAATATAACGTAACCTAACCCAACCTATCATCGCGGCGGTAATATTTGACATCATTCCTGGCGAGTTGGCCTCTACGTCTCCGTGGGATCTTTATATACATCAATAACGTAATGTAACCTAACCTAACCCAACCTAACATCTCGGCGGTAATATTTGACCACATTCCTGGCGAGTTGGCTTCTCCGTCTCCGTGGGACCTTTATATACATTAATAACGTAATATAACCTAACCTAACCCAACCTAACATCTCGGCGGTAATATTTGACATCATTCCTGGCGAGATGGCTTCTACGTCTCCGTTTGACCATCATATACATCAATAACGTAATATAACGTAACCTAACCCAACCTAACATCTCCGCGGTAATATTTGACCACATACCTGGCGAGTCGGCCTCTACGTCTCCGTGGGACCTTCATATACATCAATAACGAAATATAACCTAACCTAACCCAACCTAACATCTCGACGGTAATATTTGACAACATTCCTTTCGAGTTGGCCTCTAGGTCTCCGTTTGACCTTCATATACATCAATAACGTAATATTACCTAACGTAACCCAACCTATCATCTCGACGGTAGTATTTGACAACATTCCTGGCTTGTTGGACTCTATGTCTCCGTGGGACCTTTATATACATCAATAACGTAATATAACCTAACCTAACCCAACCTAACATCTCGGCGGTAATATTTGACATCATTCCTGGCGAGTTGGCTTCTACGTCTCCGTTTGACCATCATATACATCAATAACGTAATATAACGTAACCTAACCCAACCTAACATCACCGCGGTAATATTTGACAACATACCTTGCGAGTTGGCCTCTACGTCTCCGTGGGACCTTCATATACATCAATAACGAAATATAACCTAACCTAACCCAACCTATCATCTCGGCGGTAATATTTGACAACATACCTGGCGAATTGGCCTATACGTCTCCGTGTGATCTTTGTATACATCAAGAACGTAATATAACTTAACCTAACCCAACCTAACATCTCCGCGGTAATATTTGACAACATACCGTGCGAGTTGGCCTCTACGTCTCCGTGGGACCTTCATATACATCAATAACGAAATATAACCTAACCTAACCCAACCTATCATCTCGGCGGTAATATTTGACAACATACCTGGCGATTTGGCCTCTACGTCTCCGTGTGATCTTTATATACATCAAGAACGTAATATAACATAACCTAACCCAACCTATCTGCTCTGCGGTAATATTTGACAACATTCCTGGCGAGTTGGCTTGTCCGTCTCCGTGGGACCTTTATATACATCAATAACGTAATATACCCTAACCAAACCCAACCTAACTTATCGGCGGTAATAATTGAAAACATACCTGGCGAGTTGGCCTCTATGTCTCCGTAGGACCTTTATATACATCAATAACGTAATATAACTTAACCTAACCCAACCTAACATCTCCGCGGTAATATTTGACAACATACCTTGCGAGTTGGCCTCTACGTCTCCGTGGGACCTTCATATACATCAATAACGAAATATAACCTAACCTAACCCAACCTATCATCTCGGCGGTAATATTTGACAACATACCTGTCGAATTGGCCTCTACGTCTCCGTGTGATCTTTATATACATCAAGAACGTAATATAACATAACCTAACCCAACCTACCCTCTCGGCGGTAATATTTGACAACATTCCTGGCGAGTTGGCTTCTCCGTCTCCGTGGGACCTTTATATACATCAATAACGTAATATAACGTAACCTAACCCAACCTATCATCGCGGCTTTAATATTTGACATCATTCCTGGCGAGTTGGCCTCTACGTCTCCGTGGGATCTTTATATACATCAAGAACGTAATATAACATAACCTAACCCAACCTACCCTCTCGGCGGTAATATTTGACAACATTCCTGGCGAGTTGGCTTCTCCGTCTCCGTGGGACCTTTATATACATCAATAACGTAATATAACGTAACCTAACCCAACCTATCATCTCGGCGGTAATATTTGACATCATTCCTGGCGAGATGGCTTCTACGTCTCCGTTTGACCATCATATACATCAATAACGTAATATAACGTAACCTAACCCAACCTAACATCTCCGCGGTAATATTTGACCACATACCTGGCGAGTCGGCCTCTACGTCTCCGTGGGACCTTCATATACATCAATAACGAAATATAACCTACCCTAACCCAACCTAACATCTCGCCGGTAATATTTGACAACATTCCTTTCGAGTTGGCCTCTAGGTCTCCGTTTGACCTTCATATACATCAATAACGTAATATTACCTAACGTAACCCAACCTATCATCTCGACGGTAGTATTTGACAACATTCCTGGCTTGTTGGCCTCTACGTCTGCGTGGGACCTTTATATACTTCAAGAACGTAATATAACCTAACCTAACCCAACCTAACATCTCGGCGGTAATATTTGACAACATTCCTGGCGAGTTGGCTTCTCCGTCCCCGTGGGACCCTTATATACATCAATAACGTAATATAACGTAACCTAACCCAACCTAACATCACCGCGGTAATATTTGACAACATACCTTGCGAGTTGGCCTCTACGTCTCCGTGGGACCTTCATATACATCAATAACGAAATATAACCTAACCTAACCCAACCTATCATCTCGGCGGTAATATTTGACAACATACCTGGCGAATTGGCCTATACGTCTCCGTGTGATCTTTATATACATCAAGAACGTAATATAACTTAACCTAACCCAACCTAACATCTCCGCGGTAATATTTGACAACATACCGTGCGAGTCGGCCTCTACGTCTCCGTGGGACCTTCATATACATCAATAACGAAATATAACCTAACCTAACCCAACCTAACATCTCGCCGGTAATATTTGACAACATTCCTTTCGAGTTGGCCTCTAGGTCTCCGTTTGACCTTCATATACATCAATAACGTAATATTACCTAACGTAACCCAACCTATCGTCTCGACGGTAGTATTTGACAACATTCCTGGCTTGTTGGCCTCTACGTCTGCGTGGGACCTTTATATACTTCAAGAACGTAATATAACCTAACCTAACCCAACCTAACATCTCGGCGGTAATATTTGACAACATTCCTGGCGAGTTGGCATCTCCGTCTCCGTGGGACCCTTATATACATCAATAACGTAATATAACCTAACCTAACCCAACCCAACATCTCGGCGGTAATATTTGACCACATTCCTGGCTTGTTGGACTCTATGTCTCCGTGGGACCTTTATATACATCAATAACGTAATATAACCTAACCTAACCCAACCTAACATCTCGGCGGTAATATTTGACATCATTCCTGGCGAGTTGGCTTCTACGTCTCCGTTTGACCATCATATACATCAATAACGTAATATAACGTAACCTAACCCAACCTAACATCACCGCGGTAATATTTGACAACATACCTGGCGAGTTGGCCTCTACGTCTCCGTGGGACCTTCATATACATCAATAACGAAGTATAACCTAACCTAACCCAACCTATCATCTCGGCGGTAATATTTGACAACATACCTGGCGAATTGGACTATACGTCTCCGTGTGATCTTTATATACATCAAGAACGTAATATAACTTAACCTAAACCAACCTAACATCTCCGCGGTAATATTTGACAACATACCTTGCGAGTTGGCCTCTACGTCTCCGTGGGACCTTCATATACATCAATAACGAAATATAACCTAACCTAACCCAACCTATCATCTCGGAGGTAATATTTGACAACATACCTGGCGAATTTGCCTCCACGTCTCCGTGTGATCTTTATATACATCAAGAACGTAATATAACATAACCTAACCCAACCTATCTTCTCGGCGGTAATATTTGACAACATTCCTGGCGAGTTGGCTTCTCCGTCTCCGTGGGACCTTTATATACATCAATAACGTAATATAACCTAACCTAACCCAACCTATCTTCTCGGCGGTAATAATTGAAAACATACCTGGCGAGTTGGCCTCTACGTCTCCGTAGGACCTTTATATACATCAATAACGTAATATAACCTAACCTAACCCAACCTAACATCTCGGCGGTAATATTTGACCACATTCCTGGCGAGTTGGCTTCTCCTTCTCCGTGGGACCTTTGTATACATCAATAACGTAATATAACCTGACCTAACCCAACCTATCAACTCGGCGGTAATATTTGACAACATTCCTGGCGAGATGGCCTCTACGTCCCCGTGGGACCTTTATAGACATCAATAACGTAATATAACCTTACCTAACCCAACCTAACATCTCGCCGGTAATATTTGACAACATTCCCATCGAGTTGGCCTCTAGGTCTCCGTTTGACCTTCATATACATCAATAACGTAATATAACCTAACGTAACACAACCTAACATCTCGCCGGTAATATTTGAAAACATTCCTGGCGAGTTGGCATCTACGTCTCCGTGGGACGTTTATATACATCAATAACGTAATATAAACTAACCTAACCCAACCTAACATCTCGGCGGTAATATTTGACAACATTCCTGGCGAGTTGGCCTCTACGTCACCGTGGGACCTTTATAGACATCAATAACGTAATATAACCTTACCTAACCCAACCTAACATCTCGCCGGTAATATTTGACAACATTCCTATCGAGTTGGCCTCTAGGTCTCCGTTTGACCTTCATATACATCAATAACGTAATATAACCTAACGTAACCCAACCTATCATCTCGGCGGTAGTATTTGACAACATTCCTGGCGAGTTGGCCTCTACGTCTCCGTGGGACCTTTATATACATCAATAACGTAATATAACCTAACCTAACCCAACTTAAAATCTCGGCGGTAATATTTGACATCATTCCTGGGGAGTTGGCCTCTCCGTCTCCGTGGGAGCTTTATATACATCAATAACGTAATATGACCTAACCTAACCCAACCTAACATCTCGGCGGTAATATTTGACCACATTCCTGTCTTGTTGGCCTCTACGTCTCCGTGGGACCTTTATATACATCAATAACGTAATATAACGTAACCTAACCCAACCTAACATCTCCGCGGTAATATTTGACCACATACCTGGCGAGTCGGCCTCTACGTCTCCGTGGGACCTTCATATACATCAATAACGAAATATAACCTAACCTAACCCAACCTAACATCTCGACGGTAATATTTGACAACATTCCTTTCGAGTTGGCCTCTAGGTCTCCGTTTGACCTTCATATACATCAATAACGTAATATTACCTAACGTAACCCAACCTATCATCTCGACGGTAGTATTTGACAACATTCCTGGCTTGTTGGACTCTATGTCTCCGTGGGACCTTTATATACATCAATAACGTAATATAACCTAACCTAACCCAACCTAACATCTCGGCGGTAATATTTGACATCATTCCTGGCGAGTTGGCTTCTACGTCTCCGTTTGACCATCATATACATCAATAACGTAATATAACGTAACCTAACCCAACCTAACATCACCGCGGTAATATTTGACAACATACCTTGCGAGTTGGCCTCTACGTCTCCGTGGGACCTTCATATACATCAATAACGAAATATAACCTAACCTAACCCAACCTATCATCTCGGCGGTAATATTTGACAACATACCTGGCGAATTGGCCTATACGTCTCCGTGTGATCTTTGTATACATCAAGAACGTAATATAACTTAACCTAACCCAACCTAACATCTCCGCGGTAATATTTGACAACATACCGTGCGAGTTGGCCTCTACGTCTCCGTGGGACCTTCATATACATCAATAACGAAATATAACCTAACCTAACCCAACCTATCATCTCGGCGGTAATATTTGACAACATACCTGGCGATTTGGCCTCTACGTCTCCGTGTGATCTTTATATACATCAAGAACGTAATATAACATAACCTAACCCAACCTATCTGCTCTGCGGTAATATTTGACAACATTCCTGGCGAGTTGGCTTGTCCGTCTCCGTGGGACCTTTATATACATCAATAACGTAATATACCCTAACCAAACCCAACCTAACTTATCGGCGGTAATAATTGAAAACATACCTGGCGAGTTGGCCTCTATGTCTCCGTAGGACCTTTATATACATCAATAACGTAATATAACTTAACCTAACCCAACCTAACATCTCCGCGGTAATATTTGACAACATACCTTGCGAGTTGGCCTCTACGTCTCCGTGGGACCTTCATATACATCAATAACGAAATATAACCTAACCTAACCCAACCTATCATCTCGGCGGTAATATTTGACAACATACCTGTCGAATTGGCCTCTACGTCTCCGTGTGATCTTTATATACATCAAGAACGTAATATAACATAACCTAACCCAACCTACCCTCTCGGCGGTAATATTTGACAACATTCCTGGCGAGTTGGCTTCTCCGTCTCCGTGGGACCTTTATATACATCAATAACGTAATATAACGTAACCTAACCCAACCTATCATCGCGGCTTTAATATTTGACATCATTCCTGGCGAGTTGGCCTCTACGTCTCCGTGGGATCTTTATATACATCAAGAACGTAATATAACATAACCTAACCCAACCTACCCTCTCGGCGGTAATATTTGACAACATTCCTGGCGAGTTGGCTTCTCCGTCTCCGTGGGACCTTTATATACATCAATAACGTAATATAACGTAACCTAACCCAACCTATCATCTCGGCGGTAATATTTGACATCATTCCTGGCGAGATGGCTTCTACGTCTCCGTTTGACCATCATATACATCAATAACGTAATATAACGTAACCTAACCCAACCTAACATCTCCGCGGTAATATTTGACCACATACCTGGCGAGTCGGCCTCTACGTCTCCGTGGGACCTTCATATACATCAATAACGAAATATAACCTACCCTAACCCAACCTAACATCTCGCCGGTAATATTTGACAACATTCCTTTCGAGTTGGCCTCTAGGTCTCCGTTTGACCTTCATATACATCAATAACGTAATATTACCTAACGTAACCCAACCTATCATCTCGACGGTAGTATTTGACAACATTCCTGGCTTGTTGGCCTCTACGTCTGCGTGGGACCTTTATATACTTCAAGAACGTAATATAACCTAACCTAACCCAACCTAACATCTCGGCGGTAATATTTGACAACATTCCTGGCGAGTTGGCTTCTCCGTCCCCGTGGGACCCTTATATACATCAATAACGTAATATAACGTAACCTAACCCAACCTAACATCACCGCGGTAATATTTGACAACATACCTTGCGAGTTGGCCTCTACGTCTCCGTGGGACCTTCATATACATCAATAACGAAATATAACCTAACCTAACCCAACCTATCATCTCGGCGGTAATATTTGACAACATACCTGGCGAATTGGCCTATACGTCTCCGTGTGATCTTTATATACATCAAGAACGTAATATAACTTAACCTAACCCAACCTAACATCTCCGCGGTAATATTTGACAACATACCGTGCGAGTCGGCCTCTACGTCTCCGTGGGACCTTCATATACATCAATAACGAAATATAACCTAACCTAACCCAACCTAACATCTCGCCGGTAATATTTGACAACATTCCTTTCGAGTTGGCCTCTAGGTCTCCGTTTGACCTTCATATACATCAATAACGTAATATTACCTAACGTAACCCAACCTATCGTCTCGACGGTAGTATTTGACAACATTCCTGGCTTGTTGGCCTCTACGTCTGCGTGGGACCTTTATATACTTCAAGAACGTAATATAACCTAACCTAACCCAACCTAACATCTCGGCGGTAATATTTGACAACATTCCTGGCGAGTTGGCATCTCCGTCTCCGTGGGACCCTTATATACATCAATAACGTAATATAACCTAACCTAACCCAACCCAACATCTCGGCGGTAATATTTGACCACATTCCTGGCTTGTTGGACTCTATGTCTCCGTGGGACCTTTATATACATCAATAACGTAATATAACCTAACCTAACCCAACCTAACATCTCGGCGGTAATATTTGACATCATTCCTGGCGAGTTGGCTTCTACGTCTCCGTTTGACCATCATATACATCAATAACGTAATATAACGTAACCTAACCCAACCTAACATCACCGCGGTAATATTTGACAACATACCTGGCGAGTTGGCCTCTACGTCTCCGTGGGACCTTCATATACATCAATAACGAAGTATAACCTAACCTAACCCAACCTATCATCTCGGCGGTAATATTTGACAACATACCTGGCGAATTGGACTATACGTCTCCGTGTGATCTTTATATACATCAAGAACGTAATATAACTTAACCTAAACCAACCTAACATCTCCGCGGTAATATTTGACAACATACCTTGCGAGTTGGCCTCTACGTCTCCGTGGGACCTTCATATACATCAATAACGAAATATAACCTAACCTAACCCAACCTATCATCTCGGAGGTAATATTTGACAACATACCTGGCGAATTTGCCTCCACGTCTCCGTGTGATCTTTATATACATCAAGAACGTAATATAACATAACCTAACCCAACCTATCTTCTCGGCGGTAATATTTGACAACATTCCTGGCGAGTTGGCTTCTCCGTCTCCGTGGGACCTTTATATACATCAATAACGTAATATAACCTAACCTAACCCAACCTATCTTCTCGGCGGTAATAATTGAAAACATACCTGGCGAGTTGGCCTCTACGTCTCCGTAGGACCTTTATATACATCAATAACGTAATATAACCTAACCTAACCCAACCTAACATCTCGGCGGTAATATTTGACCACATTCCTGGCGAGTTGGCTTCTCCTTCTCCGTGGGACCTTTGTATACATCAATAACGTAATATAACCTGACCTAACCCAACCTATCAACTCGGCGGTAATATTTGACAACATTCCTGGCGAGATGGCCTCTACGTCCCCGTGGGACCTTTATAGACATCAATAACGTAATATAACCTTACCTAACCCAACCTAACATCTCGCCGGTAATATTTGACAACATTCCCATCGAGTTGGCCTCTAGGTCTCCGTTTGACCTTCATATACATCAATAACGTAATATAACCTAACGTAACACAACCTAACATCTCGCCGGTAATATTTGAAAACATTCCTGGCGAGTTGGCATCTACGTCTCCGTGGGACGTTTATATACATCAATAACGTAATATAAACTAACCTAACCCAACCTAACATCTCGGCGGTAATATTTGACAACATTCCTGGCGAGTTGGCCTCTACGTCACCGTGGGACCTTTATAGACATCAATAACGTAATATAACATAACCTAACCCAACCTACCCTCTCGGCGGTAATATTTGACAACATTCCTGGCGAGTTGGCTTCTCCGTCTCCGTGGGACCTTTATATACATCAATAACGTAATATAACGTAACCTAACCCAACCTATCATCGCGGCGGTAATATTTGACATCATTCCTGGCGAGTTGGCCTCTACGTCTCCGTGGGATCTTTATATACATCAATAACGTAATGTAACCTAACCTAACCCAACCTAACATCTCGGCGGTAATATTTGACCACATTCCTGGCGAGTTGGCTTCTCCGTCTCCGTGGGACCTTTATATACATTAATAACGTAATATAACCTAACCTAACCCAACCTAACATCTCGGCGGTAATATTTGACATCATTCCTGGCGAGATGGCTTCTACGTCTCCGTTTGACCATCATATACATCAATAACGTAATATAACGTAACCTAACCCAACCTAACATCTCCGCGGTAATATTTGACCACATACCTGGCGAGTCGGCCTCTACGTCTCCGTGGGACCTTCATATACATCAATAACGAAATATAACCTAACCTAACCCAACCTAACATCTCGACGGTAATATTTGACAACATTCCTTTCGAGTTGGCCTCTAGGTCTCCGTTTGACCTTCATATACATCAATAACGTAATATTACCTAACGTAACCCAACCTATCATCTCGACGGTAGTATTTGACAACATTCCTGGCTTGTTGGACTCTATGTCTCCGTGGGACCTTTATATACATCAATAACGTAATATAACCTAACCTAACCCAACCTAACATCTCGGCGGTAATATTTGACATCATTCCTGGCGAGTTGGCTTCTACGTCTCCGTTTGACCATCATATACATCAATAACGTAATATAACGAAACCTAACCCAACCTAACATCACCGCGGTAATATTTGACAACATACCTTGCGAGTTGGCCTCTACGTCTCCGTGGGACCTTCATATACATCAATAACGAAATATAACCTAACCTAACCCAACCTATCATCTCGGCGGTAATATTTGACAACATACCTGGCGAATTGGCCTATACGTCTCCGTGTGATCTTTGTATACATCAAGAACGTAATATAACTTAACCTAACCCAACCTAACATCTCCGCGGTAATATTTGACAACATACCGTGCGAGTTGGCCTCTACGTCTCCGTGGGACCTTCATATACATCAATAACGAAATATAACCTAACCTAACCCAACCTATCATCTCGGCGGTAATATTTGACAACATACCTGGCGATTTGGCCTCTACGTCTCCGTGTGATCTTTATATACATCAAGAACGTAATATAACATAACCTAACCCAACCTATCTGCTCTGCGGTAATATTTGACAACATTCCTGGCGAGTTGGCTTGTCCGTCTCCGTGGGACCTTTATATACATCAATAACGTAATATACCCTAACCAAACCCAACCTAACTTATCGGCGGTAATAATTGAAAACATACCTGGCGAGTTGGCCTCTATGTCTCCGTAGGACCTTTATATACATCAATAACGTAATATAACTTAACCTAACCCAACCTATCATCTCGGCGGTAATATTTGACAACATACCTGTCGAATTGGCCTCTACGTCTCCGTGTGATCTTTATATACATCAAGAACGTAATATAACATAACCTAACCCAACCTACCCTCTCGGCGGTAATATTTGACAACATTCCTGGCGAGTTGGCTTCTCCGTCTCCGTGGGACCTTTATATACATCAATAACGTAATATAACGTAACCTAACCCAACCTATCATCGCGGCGGTAATATTTGACATCATTCCTGGCGAGTTGGCCTCTACGTCTCCGTGGGATCTTTATATACATCAAGAACGTAATATAACATAACCTAACCCAACCTACCCTCTCGGCGGTAATATTTGACAACATTCCTGGCGAGTTGGCTTCTCCGTCTCCGTGGGACCTTTATATACATCAATAACGTAATATAACGTAACCTAACCCAACCTATCATCTCGGCGGTAATATTTGACATCATTCCTGGCGAGATGGCTTCTACGTCTCCGTTTGACCATCATATACATCAATAACGTAATATAACGTAACCTAACCCAACCTAACATCTCCGCGGTAATATTTGACCACATACCTGGCGAGTCGGCCTCTACGTCTCCGTGGGACCTTCATATACATCAATAACGAAATATAACCTACCCTAACCCAACCTAACATCTCGCCGGTAATATTTGACAACATTCCTTTCGAGTTGGCCTCTAGGTCTCCGTTTGACCTTCATATACATCAATAACGTAATATTACCTAACGTAACCCAACCTATCATCTCGACGGTAGTATTTGACAACATTCCTGGCTTGTTGGCCTCTACGTCTGCGTGGGACCTTTATATACTGCAAGAACGTAATATAACCTAACCTAACCCAACCTAACATCTCGGCGGTAATATTTGACAACATTCCTGGCGAGTTGGCTTCTCCGTCCCCGTGGGACCCTTATATACATCAATAACGTAATATAACGTAACCTAACCCAACCTAACATCACCGCGGTAATATTTGACAACATACCTTGCGAGTTGGCCTCTACGTCTCCGTGGGACCTTCATATACATCAATAACGAAATATAACCTAACCTAACCCAACCTATCATCTCGGCGGTAATATTTGACAACATACCTGGCGAATTGGCCTATACGTCTCCGTGTGATCTTTATATACATCAAGAACGTAATATAACTTAACCTAACCCAACCTAACATCTCCGCGGTAATATTTGACAACATACCGTGCGAGTTGGCCTCTACGTCTCCGTGGGACCTTCATATACATCAATAACGAAATATAACCTAACCTAACCCAACCTATCATCTCGGCGGTAATATTTGACAACATACCTGGCGATTTGGCCTTTACGTCTCCGTGTGATCTTTACATACATCAAGAACGTAATATAACATAACCTAACCCAACCTATCTGCTCTGCGGTAATATTTGACAACATTCCTGGCGAGTTGGCTTGTCCGTCTCCGTGGGACCTTTATATACATGAATAACGTAATATACCCTAACCAAACCCAACCTAACTTATCGGCGGTAATAATTGAAAACATACCTGGCGCGTTGGCATCTACGTCTCCGTGGGATCTTTATATACATCAATAACGTAATGTAACCTAACCTAACCCAACCTAACATCTCGGCGGTAATATTTGACCACATTCCTGGCGAGTTGGCTTCTCCGTCTCCGTGGGACCTTTATATACATTAATAACGTAATATAACCTAACCAAACCCAACCTAACATCTCGGCGGTAATAATTGAAAACATACCTGGCGAGTTGGCCTCTACGTCTCCGTAGGACCTTTATATACATCAATAACGTAATATAACCTAACCTAACCCAACCTTTCATCTCGGCGGTAATATTTGACCACATTCCAGGCTTGTTGGCCTCTATGTCTCCGTGGGACCTTTATATACATCAATAACGTAACATAACCTAACCTAACCCAACCTAAAATCTCGGCGGTAATATTTGACATCATTCCTGGCAGGTTGGCCTCTACGTCTCCGTGGGAGCTTTATATAGATCAATATCGTAATATAACCTAACCTAACCCAACCTAACATCTCGGCGGTAATATTTGACCACATTCCTGTCTTGTTGGCCTCTACGTCTCCGTGTGACCTTTATATACATCAATAACGTAATATAACCTAACCTAACCCAACCTAACGTCTCGGCGGTAATATTTGACCACATTCCTGTCTTGTTGGCCTCTACGTCTCCGTGGGACCTTCATATACATCAATAACGAAATATAACCTAACTTAACCCAACCTAACATCTCGCCGGTAATATTTGACAACATTCCTTTCGAGTTGGCCTCTAGGTCTCCGTTTGACCTTCATATACATGAATAACGTAATATTACCTAACGTAACCCAACCTATCATCTCGACGGTAGTGTTTGACAACATTCCTGGCTTGTTGGCCTCTACGTCTGCGTGGGACCTTTATATACTTCAAGAACGTAATATAACCTAACCTAACCCAACCTAACATCTCGGCGGTAACATTTGACAACATTCCTGGCGAGTTGGCTTCTCCGTCTCCGTGGGACCCTTATATACATCAATAACGTAATATAACCTAACCTAACCCAACCCAACATCTCGGCGGTAATATTTGACCACATTCCTGGCTTGTTGGACTCTATGTCTCCGTGGGACCTTTATATACATCAATAACGTAATATAACCTAACCTAACCCAACCTAACATCTCGGCGGTAATATTTGACATCATTCCTGGCGAGTTGGCTTCTACGTCTCCGTTTGACCATCATATACATCAATAACGTACTATAACGTAACCTAACCCAACCTAACATCACCGCGGTAATATTTGACAACATACCTGGCGAGTTGGCCTCTACGTCTCCGTGGGACCTTCATATACATCAATAACGAAGTATAACCTAACCTAACCCAACCTATCATCTCGGCGGTAATATTTGACAACATACCTGGCGAATTGGCCTATACGTCTCCGTGTGATCTTTATATACATCAAGAACGTAATATAACTTAACCTAAACCAACCTAACATCTCCGCGGTAATATTTGACAACATACCTTGCGAGTTGGCCTCTACGGCTCCGTGGGACCTTCATATACATCAATAACGAAATATAACCTAACCTAACCCAACCTATCATCTCGGAGGTAATATTTGACAACATACCTGGCGAATTTGCCTCCACGACTCCGTGTGATCTTTATATACATCAAGAACGTAATATAACATAACCTAACCCAACCTATCTTCTCGGCGGTAATATTTGACAACATTCCTGGCGAGTTGGCTTCTCCGTCTCCGTGGGACCTTTATATACATCAATAACGTAATATAACCTAACCTAACCCAACCTATCTTCTCGGCGGTAATAATTGAAAACATACCTGGCGAGTTGGCCTCTACGTCTCCGTGGGACCTTTATATACATCCATAACGTAATATAACCTAACCTAACCCAACCTAACATCTCGCCGGTAATATTTGACACCATTCCTGTCGAGTTGGCCTCTACGTCTCCGTGGGATCTTTATATACATCAATAACGTAATATAACCTAACCTAACCCAACCTAACATCTCGGCGGTAATGTTTGACCACATTCCTGGCGAGTTGGCTTCTCCTTCTCCGTGGGACCTTTGTATACATCAATAACGTAATATAACCTAACCTAACCCAACCTATCAACTCGGCGGTAATATTTGACAACATTCCTGGCGAGATGGCCTCTACGTCCCCGTGGGACCTTTATAGACATCAATAACGTAATATAACCTTACCTAACCCAACCTAACATCTCGCCGGTAATATTTGACAACATTCCCATCGAGTTGGCCTCTAGGTCTCCGTTTGACCTTCATATACATCAATAACGTAATATAACCTAACGTAACACAACCCAACATCTCGCCGGTAATATTTGACGTCATTCCTGGCGAGTTGGCCTCTACGTCTCCGTGGGACCTTTATATACATCAATAACGTAATATAACCTAACCTAACCCAACCTAACATCTCGGCGGTAATATTTGACCACATTCCTGTCTTGTTGGCCTCTACGTCTCCGTGTGACCTTTATATACATCAATAACGTAATATCCTAACCTAACCCAACCTAACATCTCGGCGGTAATATTTGACAACATACCTGGCGAGTTGGAATCTACGTCTCCGTGGGACCTTCATATACATCAATAACGTAATTTAATGTAACCTAACCCAACCTATCAACTCGGCGGTAATATTTGACAACATTCCTGGCGAGATGGCCTCTACGTCTCCGTGGGACCTTTATATACATCAATAACGTAATATAACATAACCTAACCCAACCTAAAATCTCGCTGGTAATATTTGACAACATTCCTATCGAGTTGGACTCTAGGTCTCCGTTTGACCTTCATATACATCAATAACGTAATATAACCTAACGTAACCCAACATATCATCTCGACGGTAGTATATGACAACATTCCTGGCGAGTTGGCCTCTACGGACCTCCGTGTAACCTTCGTATACACCAATAACATAATATAAGCTAGCCTAACCCAACCTAACATTTCGGGGGTAATATTTGACCACATTCCTGGCTTGTTGGCCTCTATGTCTCCGTGGGACCTTTATATACATCAATAACGTAATATAACCTAACCAAACCCAACCTACCATCTAGCTGGTAATGTTTGACATCATTCCTGTCGAGTTGGACTCTACGTCTCCGTTTGACCATCATATACATCAATAACGTAATATAACGTAACCTAACCCAACCTATCATCGCGGCTGTAATATTTGACAACATTCCTGGCGAGTTGGGCTCTACGTCTCCGTGGGATCTTTATATACATCAATAACGTAATATAACCTAACCAAACCCAACCTAACATCTCGGCGGTAATATTTGACCACATTCCTGGCGAGTTGGCTTCTCCATCTCCGTGGGACCTTTGTATACATCAATAACGTAATATAACCTAACCTAACCCAACCTAACGTCTCGGCGGTAATATTTGAAAACATACCTGGCGAGGTGGCCTCTACGTCTCCGTGGGATATTTATATACATCAATAACATAATATAACATAAGCTAACCCAATATAACATCTCGGCGGTAATATTTGACCACATTCCTGGCTTGTTGGACTCTACGTCTCCGTGGGACCGTCATATAGAACTATAACGTAATATAACCTAACCTAACCCAACCTAACATCTCGACGGTAATATTTGAAAACATTCCTGGCGAGTTGGCGTCTACGTCTCCGTGGGACGTTTATATACATCAATAACGTAATATAACCTTACCTAACCCAACCTAACATCTCGCCGGTAATATTTGACAACATTCCTATCGAGTTGGCCTCTAGGTCTCCGTTTGACCTTCATATACATCAATAACGTAATATAACCTAACGTAACCCAACCTATCATCTCGGCGGTAGTATTTGACAACATTCCTGGCGAGTTGGCCTCTACGTCTCCGTGGGACCTTTATATACATCAATAACGTAATATAACCTAACCTAACCCAACTTAAAATCTCGGCGGTAATATTTGACATCATTCCTGGGGAGTTGGCCTCTACGTCTACGTGGGAGCTTTATATACATCAATAACGTAATATGACCTAACCTAACCCAACCTAACATCTCGGCGGTAATATTTGACCACATTCCTGTCTTGTTGGCCTCTACGTCTCCGAGGGACCTTTATATACATCAATAACGTAATATAACGTAACCTAACCCAACCTATCATCTCGGCGGTAATATTTGAAAACATTCCTGGCGAGTTGGCCTCTACGTCCCCGTGGGACATTTATATCTATCAATAACGGAATATAACCTTACCTAACCCAACCTAACATCTCGCCGGTAATATTTGACAACATTCCTTTCGAGTTGGTCTCTAGGTCTCCGTTTGACCTGCATATACATCAATAACGTAATATAACCTAACGTAACCCAACCTATCATCTCGGCGGTAGTATTTGACAACATTCCTGGCGAGTTGGCCTCTACGTCCCCATGTAACCTTCGTATACATCAATAACATAATATAAGCTAGCCTAACCCAACCGAACATCTCGGCGGTAATATTTGACCACATTCCTGGCTTGTTGGCCTCTACGTCCCGTGGGAGCTTTATATACATCAATATCGTAATATAACCTAACCTAACCCAACCTAACATATCGGCGGTAATATTTGACCACATTCCTGTCTTGTTGGCCTCTACGTCTCCGTGGGACCTTTATATACATCAATAACGTAATATAAACTAACCTAACCCAACCTAAAATCTCGGCGGTAATATTTGACAACATACCTGGCGAGTTGGCCTCTACGTCTCCGTGGGATCTTTATATACATCAATAACGTAATATAACCTAACCTAACCCAACCTAACATCTCGGCGGTAATATTTGACCACATTCCTGGCGAGTTGGCTTCTCCGTCTCCGTGGGACCTTCATATACATCAATAACGAAATATAACCTAACCTAACCCAACCTATCATCTCCGAGGTAATATCTGACAACATACCTGGCGAATTGGCCTCTACGTCTCCGTGTGATCTTTATATACATCAAGAACGTAATATAATATAACCTAACCCAACCTATCTTCTCGGCGGTAATATTTGACAACATTCCTGGCGAGTTGGCTTCTCCGTCTCCGTGGGACCTATATATACATCAATAACGTAATATAACCTAACCTAACCCAACCTAACCTCTCGGCGGTAATAATTGAAAACATACCTGGCGAGTTGGCCTCTACGTCTCCGTAGGACCTTTATATACATCAATAACGTAATATAACATAACCTAACCCAACCTAACATCTCGGCGGTAATATTTGACCACATTCCAGGCTTGTTGGCCTCTATGTCTCCGTGGGATCTTTATATACATCAATAACGTAATATAACATTACCTAACCCAACCTAACATCTCGGCGGTAATATTTGACCACATTCCTGTCTTGTTGGCCTCTACGTCTCCGTGTGACCTTTATATACATCAATAACGTAATATAACCTAACCTAACCCAACCTAACATCTCGGCGGTAATATTTGACAACATACCTGGCGAGTTGGACTCTACGTCTCCGTGGGATATTTATATACATCAATAACGTAATATAACGTAACCTAACCCAACCTGTCAACTCGGCGGTAATATTTGACATCATTCCTGGCGAGTTGGCCTCTACGTCTCCGTGGGATCTTTATATACATCAATAACGTAATGTAACCTAACCTAACCCAACCTAACATCTCGGCGGTAATATTTGACCACATTCCTGGCGAGTTGGCTTCTCCGTCTCCGTGGGACCTTTATATACAATAATAACGTAATATAACCTAACCTAACCCAACCTAACATCTCGGCGGTAATATTTGACATCATTCCTGGCGAGATGGCTTCTACGTCTCCGTTTGACCATCATATACATCAATAACGTAGTATAACGTAACCTAACCCAACCTAACGTCGCCGCGGTAATATTTGACCACATACCTGGCGAGTCGGCCTCTACGTCTCCGTGGGACCTTCATATACATCAATAACGAAATATAACCTAACCTAACCCAACCTAACATCTCGCCGGTAATATTTGACAACATTCCTTTCGAGTTGGCCTCTAGGTCTCCGTTTGACCTTCATATACATCAATAACGTAATATTACCTAACGTAACCCAACCTATCATCTCGACGGTAGTATTTGACAACATTCCTGGCTTGTTGGCCTCTACGTCTGCGTGGGACCTTTATATACTTCAAAAACGTAATATAACCTAACCTAACCCAACCTAACATCTCGGCGGTAATATTTGACAACTTTTCTGGCGAGTTGGCTTCTCCGTCTCCGTGGGACCCTTATATACATCAATAACGAAATATAACCTAACCTAACCCAACCTATCATCTCGGCGGTAATATTTGACAACATACCTGGCGAATTGGCCTATACGTCTCCGTGTGATCTTTATATACATCAAGAACGTAATATAACTTAACCTAAACCAACCTAACATCTCCGCGGTAATATTTGACAGCATACCTTGCGAGTTGGCCTCTACGTCTCCGTGGGACCTTCATATACATCAATAACGAAATATAACCTAACCTAACCCAACCTATCATCTCGGAGGTAATATTTGACAACATACCTGGCGAATTGGACTCCACGTCTCCGTGTGATCTTTATATACATCAAGAACGTAATATAACATAACCTAACCCAACCTATCTTCTCGGCGGTAATATTTGACAACATTCCTGGCGAGTTGGCTTCTCCGTCTCCGTGGGACCTTTATATACATCAATAACGTAATATAACCTAACCTAACCCAACCTATCTTCTCGGCTGTAATAATTGAAAACATACCTGGCGAGTTGGCCTCTACGTCTCCGTAGGACCTTTATATACATCAATAACGTAATATAACCTAACCTAACCCAACCTAACATCTCGGCGGTAATATTTGACCACATTCCAGGCTTGTTGGCCTCTACGTCTCCGTGGGACCTTTATATACATCAATATCGTAATATAACCTTACCTAACCCAACCTAACATCTCGCCGGTAATATTTGACAACATTCCCATCGAGTTGGCCTCTAGGTCTCCGTTTGACCTTCATATACATCAATAACGTAATATAACCTAACGTAACACAACCTAACATCTCGCCGGTAATATTTGACGTCATTCCTGGCGAGTTGGCCTCTACGTCTCCGTGGGACCTTTATATACATCAATAACGTAATATAACCTAACCTAACCCAACCTAACATCTCGGCGGTAATATTTGACCACATTCCTGTCTTGTTGGCCTCTACGTCTCCGTGTGACCTTTATATACATCAATAACGTAATATAACCTAACCTAACCCAACCTAACATCTCGGCGGTAATATTTGACAACATACCTGGCCAGTTGGACTCTACGTCTCCGTGGGACCTTCATATACATCAATAACGTAATTTAACGTAACCTAACCCAACCTATCAACTCGGCGGTAATATTTGACAACATTCCTGGCGAGATGGCCTCTACGTCTCCGTGGGACCTTTATATACATCAATAACGTAATATAACATAACCTAACCCAACCTAAAATCTCGATGGTAATATTTGACAACATTCCTATCGAGTTGGCCTCTAGGTCTCCGTTTGACCTTCATATACATCAATAACGTAATATAACCTAACGTAACCCAACATATCACCTCGACGGTAGTATATGACAACATTCCTGGCGAGTTGGCCTCTACGGACCTCCGTGTAACCTTCGTATACATCAATAACATAATATAAGCTAGCCTAACCCAACCTAACATTTCGGGGGTAATATTTGACCACATTCCTGGCTTGTTGGCCTCTATGTCTCCGTGGGACCTTTATATACATCAATAACGTAATATAACCTAACCAAACCCAACCTACCATCTAGCTGGTAATATTTGACATCATTCCTGTCGAGTTGGACTCTACGTCTCCGTTTGACCATCATATACATCAATAACGTAATATAACGTAACCTAACCCAACCTATCATCGCGGCTGTAATATTTGACAACATTGCTGGCGAGTTGGGCTCTACGTCTCCGTGGGATCTTTATATACATCAATAACGTAATATAACCTAACCAAACCCAACCTAACATCTCGGCGGTAATATTTGACCACATTCCTGGCGAGTTGGCTTCTCCGTCTCCGTGGGACCTTTGTATACATCAATAACGTAATATAACGTAACCTAACCCAACCTATCATCTCGGCGGTAATATTTGAAAACATTCCTGGCGAGTTGGCCTCTACGTCCCCGTGGGACATTTATATCCATCAATAACGGAATATAACCTTACCTAACCCAACCTAACATCTCGCCGGTAATATTTGACAACATTCCTTTCGAGTTGGTCTCTAGGTCTCCGTTGGACCTTCATATACATCAATAACGTAATATAACCTAACGTAACCCAACCTATCATCTCGGCGGTAGTATTTGACAACATTCCTGGCGAGTTGGCCTCTACGTCCCCATGTAACCTTCGTATACATCAATAACATAATATAAGCTAGCCTAACCCAACCGAACATCTCGGCGGTAATATTTGACCACATTCCTGGCTTGTTGGCCTCTACGTCCCGTGGGAGCTTTATATACATCAATATCGTAATATAACCTAACCTAACCCAACCTAACATGTCGGCGGTAATATTTGACCACATTCCTGTCTTGTTGGCCTCTACGTCTCCGTGGGACCTTTATATACATCAATAACGTAATATAAACTAACCTAACCCAAGCTAAAATCTCGGCGGTAATATTTGACAACATACCTGGCGAGTTGGCCTCTACGTCTCCGTGGGATCTTTATATACATCAATAACGTAATATAACCTAACCTAACCCAACCTAACATCTCGGCGGTAATATTTGACCACATTCCTGGCGAGTTGGCTTCTCCGTCTCCGTGGGACCTTCATATACATCAATAACGAAATATAACCTAACCTAACCCAACCTATCATCTCCGAGGTAATATCTGACAACATACCTGGCGAATTGGCCTCTACGTCTCCGTAGGACCTTTATATACATCAATAACGTAATATAACCTAACCTAACCCAACCTAACATCTCGGCGGTAATATTTGACCACATTCCAGGCTTGTTGGCCTCTATGTCTCCGTGGGATCTTTATATACATCAATAACGTAATATAACATTACCTAACCCAACCTAACATCTCGGCGGTAATATTTGACCACATTCCTGTCTTGTTGGCCTCTACGTCTCCGTGTGACCTTTATATACATCAATAACGTAATATAACCTAACCTAACCCAACCTAACATCTCGGCGGTAATATTTGACAACATACCTGGCGAGTTGGACTCTACGTCTCCGTGGGATATTTATATACATCAATAACGTAATATAACGTAACCTAACCCAACCTGTCAACTCGGCGGTAATATTTGACAACATTCCTGGCGAGATGGCATCTACGTCCCCGTGGGACCTTTATAGACATCAATAACGTAATATAACCTTACCTAACCCAACCTAACATCTCGCAGGTAATATTTGACAACATTCCCATCGAGTTGGCCTCTAGGTCTCCGTTTGACCTTCATATACATCAATAACGTAATATAACCTAACGTAACACAACCTATCATCTCGACGGTAGTATTTGACAACATTCCTGGCGAGTTGGCCTCTACGTCTCCGTGGGACCTTTATATACATCAATAACGTAATATAACCTAACCTAACCCAACTTAAAATCTCGGCGGTAATATTTGACATCATTCCTGGGGAGTTGGCCTCTACGTCTCCGTGGGAGCTTTATATACATCAATAACGTAATATAACCTAACCTAACCCAACCTAACATCTCGGCGGTAATATTTGACCACATTCCTGTCTTGTTGGCCTCTACGTCTCCGTGGGACCTTTATATACATCAATAACGTAATATAACGTAACCTAACCCAACCTATCATCTCGGCGGTAATATTTGAAAACATTCCTGGCGAGTTGGCCTCTACGTCCCCGTGGGACATTTATATCCATCAAGAACGGAATATAACCTTACCTAACCCAACCTAACATCTCGCCGGTAATATTCGACAACATTCCTTTCGAGTTGGTCTCTAGGTCTCCGTTGGACCTTCATATACATCAATAACGTAATATAACCTAACGTAACCCAACCTATCATCTCGGCGGTAGTATTTGACAACATTCCTGGCGAGTTGGCCTCTACGTCCCCATGTAACCTTCGTATACATCAATAACATAATATAAGCTAGCCTAACCCAACCGAACATCTCGGCGGTAATATTTGACCACATTCCTGGCTTGTTGGCCTCTACGTCCCGTGGGAGCTTTATATACATCAATATCGTAATATAACCTAACCTAACCCAACCTAACATGTCGGCGGTAATATTTGACCACATTCCTGTCTTGTTGGCCTCTACGTCTCCATGGGACCTTTATATACATCAATAACGTAATATAAACTAACCTAACCCAACCTAAAATCTCGGCGGTAATATTTGACCACATTCCTGGCTTGTTGGCCTCTACGTCCCGTGGGAGCTTTATATACATCAATATCGTAATATAACCTAACCTAACCAAACCTAACATGTCGGCGGTAATATTTGACCACATTCCTGTCTTGTTGGCCTCTACGTCTCCGTGGGACCTTTATATACATCAATAACGTAATATAAACTAACCTAACCCAACCTAAAATCTCGGCGGTAATATTTGACAACATACCTGGCGAGTTGGCCTCTACGTCTCCGTGGGATCTTTATATACATCAATAACGTAATATAACCTAACCTAACCCAACCTAACATCTCGGCGGTAATATTTGACCACATTCCTGGCGAGTTGGCTTCTCCGTCTCCGTGGGACCTTCATATACATCAATAACGAAATATAACCTAACCTAACCCAACCTATCATCTCCGAGGTAATATCTGACAACATACCTGGCGAATTGGCCTCTACGTCTCCGTAGGACCTTTATATACATCAATAACGTAATATAACCTAACCTAACCCAACCTAACATCTCGGCGGTAATATTTGACCACATTCCAGGCTTGTTGGCCTCTATGTCTCCGTGGGATCTTTATATACATCAATAACGTAATATAACATTACCTAACCCAACCTAACATCTCGGCGGTAATATTTGACCACATTCCTGTCTTGTTGGCCTCTACGTCTCCGTGTGACCTTTATATACATCAATAACGTAATATAACCTAACCTAACCCAACCTAACATCTCGGCGGTAATATTTGACAACATACCTGGCGAGTTGGACTCTACGTCTCCGTGGGATATTTATATACATCAATAACGTAATATAACGTAACCTAACCCAACCTGTCAACTCGGCGGTAATATTTGACAACATTCCTGGCGAGATGGCATCTACGTCCCCGTGGGACCTTTATAGACATCAATAACGTAATATAACCTTACCTAACCCAACCTAACATCTCGCCGGTAATATTTGACAACATTCCCATCGAGTTGGCCTCTAGGTCTCCGTTTGACCTTCATATACATCAATAACGTAATATAACCTAACGTAACACAACCTATCATCTCGACGGTAGTATTTGACAACATTCCTGGCGAGTTGGCCTCTACGTCTCCGTGGGACCTTTATATACATCAATAACGTAATATAACCTAACCTAACCCAACCTAACATCTCGGCGGTAATATTTGACCACATTCCTGTCTTGTTGGCCTCTACGTCTCCGTGTGACCTTTATATACATCAATAACGTAATATAACCTAACCTAACCCAACCTAAAATCTCGGCGGTAATATTTGACATCATTCCTGGCGAGTTGGCCTCTACGTCTCCGTGGGACCTTTATATACATCAATAACGTAATATAACGTAACCTAACCCAACCTGTCAACTCGGCGGTAATATTTGACAACATTCCTGGCGAGATGGCATCTACGTCCCCGTGGGACCTTTATAGACATCAATAACGTAATATAACCTTACCTAACCCAACCTAACATCTCGCCGGTAATATTTGACAACATTCCCATCGAGTTGGCCTCTAGGTCTCCGTTTGACCTTCATATACATCAATAACGTAATATAACCTAACGTAACACAACCTATCATCTCGACGGTAGTATTTGACAACATTCCTGGCGAGTTGGCCTCTACGTCTCCGTGGGACCTTTATATACATCAATAACGTAATATAACCTAACCTAACCCAACCTAACATCTCGGCGGTAATATTTGACCACATTCCTGTCTTGTTGGCCTCTACGTCTCCGTGTGACCTTTATATACATCAATAACGTAATATAACGTAACCTAACCCAACCTATCATCGCGGCTGTAATATTTGACAACATTCCTGGCGAGTTGGCCTCTACGTCTCCTTGGGATCTTTATATACATCAATAACGTAATATAACCTAACCTAACCCAACCTAACATCTCGGCGGTAATATTTGACATCATTCCTGGCGAGTTGGCTTCTCCGTTTCCGTAGGAACTTTATATACATCAATAACGTAATATAACCTAACCTTACCCAACCGAACATTTCGGCGGTAATATTTGACAACATACCTGGCGAGTTGGCCTCTACGTCCCCGTGGGACCTTTATAGACATCAATAACGTAATATAACCTTACCTAACCCAACCTAACATGTCGCCGGTAATATTTGACAACATTCCCATCGAGTTGGCCTCTAGGTCTCCGTTTGACCTTCATATACATCAATAACGTAATATAACCTAACGTAACACAACTTATCATCTCGACGGTAGTATTTGACAACATTCCTGGCGAGTTGGTCTCTACGTCTCCGTGGGACCTTTATATACATCAATAACGTAATATAACCTAACCTAACCCAACCTAACATCTCGGCGGTAATATTTGACCACATTCCTGTCTTGTTGGCCTCTACGTCTCCGTGTGACCTTTATATACATCAATAACGTAATATAACCTAACCTAACCCAACCTAACATCTCGGTGGTAATATTTGACAACATACCTGGCGAGTTGGACTCTACGTCCCCGTGGGACCTTTATAGACATCAATAACGTAATATAACCTTACCTAACCCAACCTAACATCTCGCCGGTAATATTTGACAACATTCCTATCGAGTTGGCCTCTAGGTCTCCGTTTGACCTTCATATACATCAATAACGTAATATAACCTAACCTAACCCAACCTAAAATCTCGGCGGTAATATTTGACATCATTCCTGGCGAGTTGGCCTCTACGTCTCCGTGGGACCTTTATATACATCAATAACGTAATATAACCTAACCTAACCCAACCTAAAATCTCGGCGGTAATATTTGACATCATTCCTGGCGAGTTGGCCTCTACGTTTCCGTGGGAGCTTTATATACATCAATAACGTAATATAACATAACCTTACCCAACCGAACATCTCGGCGGTAATATTTGTCAACATACCTGGCGAGTTGGACTCTACGTCTCCGTGGGACCTTCAGATACATCAATAACGTAATATAACGTAACCTAACCCAACCTATCATCTCGGCGGTAATATTTGACAACATTCCTGGCGAGATGGCCGCTACGTCCCCGTGGGACCTTTATAGACATCAATAACGTAATATAACCTAACCTAACCCAACCTAAAATCTCGGCGGTAATATTTGACATCATTCCTGGCGAGTTGGCCTCTACGTCTCCGTGGGACCTTTATATACATCAATAACGTAATATAACCTAACCTAACCCAACCTAACATCTCGGCGGTAATATTTGAAAACATTCCTGGCGAGTTGGCCTCTAGGTCTCCGTTTGACCATCATATACATCAATAACGTAATATAACGTAACCTAACACAACCTATCATCTCGGCGGTAGTATTTGACAACATTCCTGGCGAGTTGGCCTCTACGTCTCCGTGGGAGCTTTATATACATCAATAACGTAATATAACCTAACCTAACCCAACTTAAATCTCGGCGGTAATATTTGACATCATTCCTGGCGAGTTGGCATCTACGTCTCCGTGGGAGCTTTACATACATCAATAACGTAATGTAACCTAACCTAACCCAACCTAACATCTCGGCGGTAATATTTGACCACATTCCTGTCTTGTTGGCCTCTACGTCTCCGTGGGACCTTTATATACTTCAATTACGTAATATAACCTAACCTAACCCAACCTAACATCTCGGCGGTAATATTTGAAAACATTCCTGGCGAGTTGGACTCTGCGTCTCCGTGGGACCTTCATATACATCAATAACGTAATATAACGTAACCTAACCCAACCTATCATCTCGGCGGTAATATTTGACAACATTCCTGGCGAGTTGGCCTCTACGTCCCCGTGGGACCTTTATATACATCAATAACGTAATATAACCTCACCTAACCCAACCTAACATCTCGCCGGTAATATTTGACAACATTCCTATCGAGTTGCCCTCTAGGTCTCCGTTTGACCTTCATATACATCAATAACGTAATATAACCTAACGTAACCCAACATATCATCTCGACGGTAGTATATGACAACATTCCTGGCGAGTTGGCCTCTACGGACCTCCGTGTAACCTTCGTATACATCAATAACATAATATAAGCTAGCCTAACCCAACCTAACATTTCGGGGGTAATATTTGACCACATTCCTGGCTTGTTGGCCTCTATGTCTCCGTGGGACCTTTATATACATCAATAACGTAATATAACCTAACCAAACCCAACCTACCATCTAGCTGGTAATATTTGACATCATTCCTGTCGAGTTGGACTCTACGTCTCCGTTTGACCATCATATACATCAATAACGTAATATAACCTAACCTAACCCAACCTAACATCTGGGCGGTAATATTTGACAACATTCCTGGCGAGTTGGGCTCTACGTCTCCGTGGGATCTTTATATACATCAATAACGTAATATAACCTAACCAAACCCAACCTAACATCTCGGCGGTAATATTTGACCACATTCCTGGCGAGTTGGCTTCTCCGTCTCCGTGGGACCTTTGTATACATCAATAACGTAATATAACCTAACCTAACCCAACCTAACGTCTCGGCGGTAATATTTGAAAACATACCTGGCGAGGTGGCCTCTACGTCTCCGTGGGACCTTTATATACATCAATAACGTAATATAACGTAACCTAACCCAACCTATCATCTCGGCGGTAATATTTGAAAACATTCCTGGCGAGTTGGCCTCTACGTCCCCGTGGGACATTTATATCCATCAATAACGGAATATAACCTTACCTAACCCAACCTAACATCTCGCCGGTAATATTTGACAACATTCCTTTCGAGTTGGTCTCTAGGTCTCCGTTTGACCTTCATATACATCAATAACGTAATATAACCTAACGTAACCCAACCTATCATCTCGGCGGTAGTATTTGACAACATTCCTGGCGAGTTGGCCTCTACGTCCCCATGTAACCTTCGTATACATCAATAACATAATATAAGCTAGCCTAACCCAACCGAACATCTCGGCGGTAATATTTGACCACATTCCTGGCTTGTTGGCCTCTACGTCCCGTGGGAGCTTTATATACATCAATATCGTAATATAACCTAACCTAACCCAACCTAACATGTCGGCGGTAATATTTGACCACATTCCTGTCTTGTTGGCCTCTACGTCTCCGTGGGACCTTTATATACATCAATAACGTAATATAAACTAACCTAACCCAACCTAAAATCTCGGCGGTAATATTTGACAACATACCTGGCGAGTTGGCCTCTACGTCTCCGTGGGATCTTTATATACATCAATAACGTAATATAACCTAACCTAACCCAACCTAACATCTCGGCGGTAATATTTGACCACATTCCTGGCGAGATGGCATCTACGTCCCCGTGGGACCTTTATAGACATCAATAACGTAATATAACCTAACCTAACCCAACCTATCATCTCCGAGGTAATATCTGACAACATACCTGGCGAATTGGCCTCTACGTCTCGGTGTGATCTTTATATACATCAAGAACGTAATATAATATAACCTAACCCAACCTATCTTCTCGGCGGTAATATTTGACAACATTCCTGGCGAGTTGGCTTCTCCGTCTCCGTGGGACCTATATATACATCAATAACGTAATATAACCTAACCTAACCCAACCTAACTTCTCGGCGGTAATAATTGAAAACATACCTGGCGAGTTGGCCCCTACGTCTCCGTAGGGCCTTTATATACATCAATAACGTAATATAACCTAACCTAACCCAACCTAACATCTCGGCGGTAATATTTGACCACATTCCAGGCTTGTTGGCCTCTATGTCTCCGTGGGATCTTTATATACATCAATAACGTAATATAACATTACCTAACCCAACCTAACATCTCGGCGGTAATATTTGACCACATTCCTGTCTTGTTGGCCTCTACGTCTCCGTGTGACCTTTATATACATCAATAACGTAATATAACCTAACCTAACCCAACCTAACATCTCGGCGGTAATATTTGACAACATACCTGGCGAGTTGGACTCTACGTCTCCGTGGGATATTTATATACATCAATAACGTAATATAACGTAACCTAACCCAACCTGTCAACTCGGCGATAATATTTGACAACATTCCTGGCGAGATGGCATCTACGTCCCCGTGGGACCTTTATAGACATCAATAACGTAATATAACCTTACCTAACCCAACCTAACATCTCGCCGGTAATATTTGACAACATTCCCATCGAGTTGGCCTCTAGGTCTCCGTTTGACCTTCATATACATCAATAACGTAATATAACCTAACGTAACACAACCTATCATCTCGACGGTAGTATTTGACAACATTCGTGGCGAATTGGCCTCTACGTCTCCGTGGGACCTTTATATACATCAATAACGTAATATAACCTAACCTAACCCAACCTAACATCTCGGCGGTAATATTTGACCACATTCCTGTCTTGTTGGCCTCTACGTCTCCGTGTGACCTTTATATACACCAATAACGTAATATAACCTAACCTAACCCAACCTAAAATCTCGGCGGTAATATTTGACATCATTCCTGGCGAGTTGGCCTCTACGTCCCCGTGGGACCTTTATATACATCAATAACGTAATATAACCTAACCTAACCCAACCTAAAATCTCGGCGGTAATACTTGACATCATTCCTGGCGAGTTGGCCTCTACGTCTCCGTGGGAGCTTTATATACATCAATAACGTAATATAACCTAACCTTACCCAACCGAACATCTCGGCGGTAATATTTGACAACATACCTGGCGAGTTGGACTCTACGTCTCCGTGGGACCTTCATATACATCAATAACGTAATATAACGTAACCTAAACCAACCTATCATCTCGGCGGTAATATTTGACCACATTCCTGTCTTGTTGGCCTCTACGTCTCCGTGTGACCTTTATATACATCAATAACGTAATATAACCTAACCTAACCCAACCTAACATCTCGGCGGTAATATTTGACCACATTCCTGGCTTGTTGGCCTCTACGACTACGTGGGACTTTTATATACATCAATAACGTAATATAACCTAACCTAACCCAATATAACATATCGGGGGTAATATTTGACCACATTCCTGGCTTGTTGGCCTCTATGTCTCCGTGGGACCTTTATATACATCCATAACGTAATATAACCTAACCTAACCAAACCTAACATCTCGCCGGTAATATTTGACATCATTCCTGTCGAGTTGGCCTTTACGTCTCCGTTTGACCATCATATACATCAATAACGTAATATAACGTAACCTAACCCAACCTATCATCGCGGCTGTAATATTTGACAACATTCCTGGCGAGTTGGCCTCTACGTCTCCGTGGGATCTTTATATACATCAATAACGTAATATAGCCTAACCTAACCCAACCTAACATCTCGGCGGTAATATTTGACCACATTCCTGGCGAGTTGGCTTCTCCGTCTCCGTGGGACCTTTATATACATCAATAACGTAATATAACGTAACCTAACCCAACCTATCATCTCGGCGGTAATATATGACAACATTCCTGGCGAGATGGCCTCTACGTCCCCGTGGGACCTTTATAGACATCAATAACGTAATATAACCTTACCTAACCCAACCTAACATCTCGCCGGTAATATTTGACAACATTCCTATCGAGTTGGCCTCTAGGTCTCTGTTTGACCTTCATATACATCAATAACGTAATATAACCTAACGTAACCCAACATATCATCTCGACGGCAGTATTTGACAGCATTCCTGGCGAGTTGGCCTCTACATACCTCCGTGTAACCTTCGTATACATCAATAACATAATACAAGCTAGCCTAACCCAACCTAACATTTCGTGGGTAATATTTGACCACATTCCTGGCTTGTTGGCCTCTGTGTCTCCGTGGGACCTTTATATACATCAATAACGTAATATAACCTAACCTAACCCAACCTAACATATAGCTGGTAATATTTGACATCATTCCTGTCGAGTTGGCCTCTACGGCTCCGTTTGACCATCATATACATCAATAACGTAATATAACGTAACCTATCCCAACCTATCATCGCGGCTGTAATATTTGACAATATTCCTGGCGAGTTTGCCTCTACGTCTCGGTGGGAGCTTTATATACATCAATAACGTAATATAACCTAACCTTACCCAACCGAACATCTCGGCGGTAATATTTGACAACATACCTGGCGAGTTGGACTCTACGTCTCCGTGGGACCTTTGTATACATCAATAACGTAATATAACCTAACCTAACCCAACCTAACGTCTCGGCGGTAATATTTGAAAACATACCTGGCGAGGTGGCCTCTACGTCTCCGTGGGATATTTATATACATCAATAACATAATATAACATAAGCTAACCCAATATAACATCTCGGCGGTAATATTTGACCACATTCCTGGCTTGTTGGACTCTACGTCTCCGTGGGACCGTCATATAGAGCTATAACGTAATATAACCTAACCTAACCCAACCTAACATCTCGGCGGTAATATTTGAAAACATTCCTGGCGAGTTGGCATCTACGTCTCCGTGGGACATTTATATACATCAATAACGTAATATAACCTAACCTAACCCAACCTAACATCTCGGCGGTAATATTTGACAACATTCCTGGCGAGTTGGCCTCTACGTCCCCGTGGGACCTTTATAGACATCAATAACGTAATATAACCCTACCTAACCCAACCTAACATCTCGCCGGTAATATTTGACAACATTCCTATCGAGTTGGCCTCTAGGTCTCCGTTTGACCTTCATATACATCAATAACGTAATATAACCTAACGTAACCCAACCTATCATCTCGGCGGTAGTATTTGACAACATTCCTGGCGAGTTGGCCTCTACGTCTCCGTGGGACCTTTATATACATCAATAACGTAATATAACCTAACCTAACCCAACTTAAAATCTCGGCGGTAATATTTGACATCATTCCTGGGAGGTTGGCCTCTACGTCTCCGTGGGAGCTTTATATACATCAATAACGTAATATAACCTAACCTAACCCAACCTAACATCTCGGCGGTAATATTTGACCACATTCCTGTCTTGTTGGCCTCTACGTCTCCGTGGGACCTTTATATACATCAATAACGTAATATAACGTAACCTAACCCAACCTATCATCTCGGCGGTAATATTTGAAAACATTCCTGGCGAGTTGGCCTCTACGTCCCCGTGGGACATTTATATCCATCAATAACGGAATATAACCTTACCTAACCCAACCTAACATCTCGCCGGTAATATTTGACAACATTCCTTTCGAGTGGGTCTCTAGGTCTCCGTTTGACCTTCATATACATCAATAACGTAATATAACCTAACGTAACACAACCTATCATCTCGGCGGTAGTATTTGACAACATTCCTGGCGAGTTGGCCTCTACGTCCCCATGTAACCTTCGTATACATCAATAACATAATATAAGCTAGCGTAACCCAACCGAACATCTCGGCGGTAATATTTGACCACATTCCTGGCTTGTTGGCCTCTACGTCCCGTGGGAGCTTTATATACATCAATATCGTAATATAACCTAACCTAACCCAACCTAACATCTCGGCGGTAATATTTGACAACATACCTGGCGAGTTGGACTCTACATCTCCGTGGGATATTTATATACATCAATAACGTAATATAACGTAACCTAACCCAACCTGTCAACTCGGCGATAATATTTGACAACATTCCTGGCGAGATGGCATCTACGTCCCCGTGGGACCTTTATAGACATCAATAACGTAATATAACCTTACCTAACCCAACCTAACATCTCGCCGGTAATATTTGACCACATTCCTGGCGAGTTGGCTTCTCCGTCTCCGTGGGACCTATATATACATCAATAACGTAATATAACCTAACCTAACCCAACCTAACTTCTCGGCGGTAATAATTGAAAACATACCTGGCGAGTTGGCCTCTACGTCTCCGTAGGACCTTTATATACATCAATAACGTAATATAACCTAACCTAACCCAACCTAACATCTCGGCGGTAATATTTGACCACATTCCAGGCTTGTTGGCCTCTATGTCTCCGTGGGATCTTTATATACATCAATAACGTAATATAACATTACCTAACCCAACCTAACATCTCGGCGGTAATATTTGACCACATTCCTGTCTTGTTGGCCTCTACGTCTCCGTGTGACCTTTATATACATCAATAACGTAATATAACCTAACCTAACCCAACCTAACATCTCGGCGGTAATATTTGACAACATACCTGGCGAGTTGGACTCTACGTCTCCGTGGGATATTTATATACGTCAATAACGTAATATAACGTAACCTAACCCAACCTGTCAACTCGGCGATAATATTTGACAGCATTCCTGGCGAGATGGCATCTACGTCCCCGTGGGACCTTTATAGACATCAATAACGTAATATAACCTTACCTAACCCAACCTAACATCTCGCCGGTAATATTTGACAACATTCCCATCGAGTTGGCCTCTAGGTCTCCGTTTGACCTTCATATACATCAATAACGTAATATAACCTAACGTAACACAACCTATCATCTCGACGGTAGTATTTGACAACATTCCTGGCGAGTTGGCCTCTACGTCTCCGTGGGACCTTTATATACATCAATAACGTAATATAACCTAACCTAACCCAACCTAACATCTCGGCGGTAATATTTGACCACATTCCTGTCTTGTTGGCCTCTACGTCTCCGTGTGACCTTTATATACACCAATAACGTAATATAACCTAACCTAACCCAACCTAAAATCTCGGCGGTAATATTTGACATCATTCCTGGCGAGTTGGCCTCTACGTCTCCGTGGGACCTTTATATACATCAATAACGTAATATAACCTAACCTAACCCAACCTAAAATCTCGGCGGTAATATTTGACATCATTCCTGGCGAGTTGGCCTCTACGTCTCCGTGGGAGCTTTATATACATCAATAACGTAATATAACCTAACCTTACCCAACCGAACATCTCGGCGGTAATATTTGACAACATACCTGGCGAGTTGGACTCTACGTCTCCGTGGGACCGTCATATACATCAATAACGTAATATAACGTAACCTAAACCAACCTATCATCTCGGCGGTAATATTTGACCACATTCCTGTCTTGTTGGCCTCTACGTCTCCGTGTGACCTTTATATACATCAATAACGTAATATAACCTAACCTAACCCAACCTAACATCTCGGCGGTAATATTTGACAACATTCCTGGCGAGTTGGCTTCTCCGTTTCCGTAGGAACTTTATATACATCAATAACGTAATATAACCTAACCTTACCCAACCGAACATTTCGGCGGTAATATTTGACAACATACCTGGCGAGTTGGCCTCTACGTCTCCGTGGGAGCTTTATATACATCAATAACGTAATATAACCTAACCTAACCCAACCTAACATCTCGGCGGTAATATTTGACCACATTCCTGGCGAGTTGGCTTCTCCGTCTCCGTGGGACCTTTATATACATCAATAACGTAATATAACGTAACCTAACCCAACCTATCATCTCGGCGGTAATATATGACAACATTCCTGGCGAGATGGCCTCTACGTCCCCGTGGGACCTTTATAGACATCAATAACGTAATATAACCTTACCTAACCCAACCTAACATCTCGCCGGTAATATTTGACAACATTCCTATCGAGTTGGCCTCTGGGTCTCTGTTTGACCTTCATATACATCAATAACGTAATATAACCTAACGTAACCCAACATATCATCTCGACGGTAGTATTTGACAGCATTCCTGGCGAGTTGGCCTCTACATACCTCCGTGTAACCTTCGTATACATCAATAACATAATATAACGTAACCTAACCCAACCTATCAACTCGGCGGTAATATTTGACAACATTCCTGGCGAGATGGCCTCTACGTCCCCGTGGGACCATCATATACATCAATAACGTAATATAACCTTACCTAACCCAACCTAACATCTCGCCGGTAATATTTGACAACATTCCCATCGCGTTGGCCTCTAGGTCTCCGTTTGACCTTCATATACATCAATAACGTAATATAACCTAACGTAACACAACCTATCATCTCGACGGTAGTATTTGACAACATTCCTGGCGAGTTGGCCTCTGCGTCTCCGTGGGACCTTTATATACATCAATAACGTAATATAACCTCACCTAACCCAACCTAACATCTCGGCGGTAATATTTGACCACATTCCTGTCTTGTTGGCCTCTACGTCTCCGTGTGACCTTTATATACATCAATAACGTAATATAACCTAACCTAACCCAACCTAAAATCTCGGCGGTAATATTTGACATCATTCCTGGCGAGTTGGCCTCTACGTCTCCGTGGGACCTTTATATACATCAATAACGTAATATAACCTAACCTAACCCAACCTAAAATCTCGGCGGTAATATTTGACATCATTCCTGGCGAGTTGGCCTCTACGTCTCCGTGGGAGCTTTATATACATCAATAACGTAATATAACCTAACCTTACCCAACCGAACATCTCGGCGGTAATATTTGACAACATTCCTGTCTTGTTGGCCTCTACGTCTCCGTGTGACCTTTATATACATCAATAACGTAATATAACCTAACCTACCCCAACCTAAAATCTCGGCGGTAATATTTGACATCATTCCTGGCGAGTTGGCCTCTACGTCTCCGTGGGACCTTTATATACATCAGTAACGTAATATAACCTAACCTAACCCAACCTAAAATCTCGGCGGTAATATTTGACCACATTCCTGTCTTGTTGGCCTCTACGTCTCCGTGTGACCTTTATATACATCAATAACGTAATATAACCTAACCTAACCCAACCTAAAATCTCGGCGGTAATATTTGACCACATTCCTGTCTTGTTGGCCTCTACGTCTCCGTGTGACCTTTATATACATCAATAACGTAATATAACCTAACCTAACCCAACCTAACATCTCGGCGGTAATATTTGACAACATACCTGGCGAGTTGGACTCTACGTCTCCGTGGGACCTTCATATACATCAATAACGTAATATAACGTAACCTAACCCAACCTATCATCTCGGCGGTAATATGTGACAACATTCCTGGCGAGATGGCCTCTACGTCCCCGTGGGACCTTTATAGACATCAATAACGTAATATAACCTTACCTAACCCAACCTAACATCTCGCCGGTAATATTTGACAACATTCCTATCGAGTTGGCCTCTAGGTCACTGTTTGACCTTCATATACATCAATAACGTAATATAACCTAACGTAACCCAACATATCATCTCGACGGTAGTATTGGACAGCATTCCTGGCGAGTTGGCCTCTACATACCTCCGTGTAACCTTCGTATACATCAATAACATAATATAAGCTAGCCTAACCCAACCTAACATTTCGTGGGTAATATTTGACCACATTCCTGGCTTGTTGGCCTCTATGTCTCCGTGGGACATTTATATACATCAATAACGTAATATAACCTAACCTAACCCAACCTAACATATAGCTGGTAATATTTGACATCATTCCTGTCGAGTTGGCCTCTACGGCTCCGTTTGACCATCATATACATCAATAACGTAATATAACGTAACCTAACCCAACCTATCATCGCGGCTGTAATATTTGACAACATTCCTGGCGAGTTTGCCTCTACGTCTCCGTGGGATCTTTATATACATCAATAACGTAATATAACCTAACCTAACCCAACCTAACATCTCGGCGGTAATATTTGAAAACATTCCTGGCGAGTTGGCCTCTAGGTCTCCGTTTGACCATCATATACATCAATAACGTAATATAACGTAACCTAACCCAACCTATCATCTCGGCGGTAGTATTTGACAACATTCCTGGCGAGTTGGCCTGTACGTCTCCGTGGGTCCTTTATATACATCAATAACATAATATAACCTAACCTAACCCAACTTAAAATCTCGGCGGGAATATTTGACATCATTCCTGACGAGATGGCCTCTACGTCTCCGTGGGATATTTACATACATCAATAACATAATATAACATAAGCTAACCCAATATAACATCTCGGCGGTAATATTTAAACACTTTCCCGGCTTGTTGGACTCTACGTCACCGTGGGACCTTCATATAGATCTATAACGTAATATAACCTAACCTAACCCAAACTAACATCACGGCGGTAATATTTGAAAACATTCCTGGCGAGTTGGCATCTACGTCTACGTGGGACTTTTATATACATCAATAACGTAGTGTAACATAACCTAACCCAACCTAGCATCTCGGCGGTAGTATTTGCCATCATTCCTGGCGAGTTGGCCTCTACGTCTCCGTGTAACCCTGGTATACATCAATAACGTAATATAACGTAACTTAACCCAACCTATCATCTCGGCGGTAATATTTGACAACATTCCTGGCGAGTTGGCTTCTCCGTTTCCGTAGGAACTTTATATACATCAATAACGTAATATAACCTAACCTTACCCAACCGAACATTTCGGCGGTAATATTTGACAACATACCTGGCGAGTTGGCCTCTACGTCTCCGTGGGAGCTTTATATACATCAATAACGTAATATAACCTAACCTAACCCAACCTAACATCTCGGCGGTAATATTTGACCACATTCCTGGCTTGTTGGCCTCTACGACTACGTGGGACTTTTATATACATCAATAACGTAATATAACCTAACCTAACCCAATATAACATATCGGGGGTAATATTTGACCACATTCCTGGCTTGTTGGCCTCTATGTCTCCGTGGGACCTTTATATACATCCATAACGTAATATAACCTAACCTAACCAAACCTAACATCTCGCCGGTAATATTTGACATCATTCCTGTCGAGTTGGCCTCTACGTCTCCGTTTGACCATCATATACATCAATAACGTAATATAACGTAACCTAACCCAACCTATCATCGCGGCTGTAATATTTGACAACATTCCTGGCGAGTTGGCCTCTACGTCTCCGTGGGATCTTTATATACATCAATAACGTAATATAACCTAACCTAACCCAACCTAACATCTCGGCGGTAATATTTGACCACATTCCTGGCGAGTTGGCTTCTCCGTCTCCGTGGGACCTTTGTATACATCAATAACGTAATATAACCTAACCTAACCCAACCTATCAACTCGGCGGTAATATTTGACAACATTCCTGGCGAGATGGCCTCTACGTCCCCGTGGGACTTTTATAGACATCAATAACGTAATATAACCTTACCTAACCCAACCTAACATGTCGCCGGTAATATTTGACAACATTCCCATCGAGTTGGCCTCTAGGTCTCCGTTTGACCTTCATATACATCAATAACGTAATATAACCTAACGTAACACAACTTATCATCTCGACGGTAGTATTTGACAACATTCCTGGCGAGTTGGCCTGTATGTCTCCGTGGGACCTTTATATACATCAATAACGTAATATAACCTAACCTAACCCAACCTAACATCTCGGCGGTAATATTTGACCACATTCCTGTCTTGTTGGCCTCTACGTCTCCGTGTGACCTTTATATACATCAATAACGTAATATAACCTAACCTAACCCAACCTAAAATCTCGGCGGTAATATTTGACATCATTCCTGGCGAGTTGGCCTCTACGTCTCCGTGGGACCTTTATATACATCAGTAACGTAATATAACCTAACCTAACCCAACCTAAAATCTCGGCGGTAATATTTGACCACATTCCTGTCTTGTTGGCCTCTACGTCTCCGTGTGACCTTTATATACATCAATAACGTAATATAACCTAACCTAACCCAACCTAACATCTCGGCGGTAATATTTGACAACATACCTGGCGAGTTGGACTCTACGTCTCCGTGGGACCTTCATATACATCAATAACGTAATATAACGTAACCTAACCCAACCTATCATCTCGGCGGTAATATGTGACAACATTCCTGGCGAGATGGCCTCTACGTCCCCGTGGGACCTTTATATACATCAGTAACGTAATATAACCTAACCTAACCCAACCTAAAATCTCGGCGGTAATATTTGACCACATTCCTGTCTTGTTGGCCTCTACGTCTCCGTGTGACCTTTATATACATCAATAACGTAATATAACCTAACCTAACCCAACCTAAAATCTCGGCGGTAATATTTGACCACATTCCTGTCTTGTTGGCCTCTACGTCTCCGTGTGACCTTTATATACATCAATAACGTAATATAACCTAACCTAACCCAACCTAACATCTCGGCGGTAATATTTGACAACATACCTGGCGAGTTGGACTCTACGTCTCCGTGGGACCTTCATATACATCAATAACGTAATATAACGTAACCTAACCCAACCTATCATCTCGGCGGTAATATGTGACAACATTCCTGGCGAGATGGCCTCTACGTCCCCGTGGGACCTTTATAGACATCAATAACGTAATATAACCTTACCTAACCCAACCTAACATCTCGCCGGTAATATTTGACAACATTCCTATCGAGTTGGCCTCTAGGTCACTGTTTGACCTTCATATACATCAATAACGTAATATAACCTAACGTAACCCAACATATCATCTCGACGGTAGTATTGGACAGCATTCCTGGCGAGTTGGCCTCTACATACCTCCGTGTAACCTTCGTATACATCAATAACATAATATAAGCTAGCCTAACCCAACCTAACATTTCGTGGGTAATATTTGACCACATTCCTGGCTTGTTGGCCTCTATGTCTCCGTGGGACATTTATATACATCAATAACGTAATATAACCTAACCTAACCCAACCTAACATATAGCTGGTAATATTTGACATCATTCCTGTCGAGTTGGCCTCTACGGCTCCGTTTGACCATCATATACATCAATAACGTAATATAACGTAACCTAACCCAACCTATCATCGCGGCTGTAATATTTGACAACATTCCTGGCGAGTTTGCCTCTACGTCTCCGTGGGATCTTTATATACATCAATAACGTAATATAACCTAACCTAACCCAACCTAACATCTCGGCGGTAATATTTGAAAACATTCCTGGCGAGTTGGCCTCTAGGTCTCCGTTTGACCATCATATACATCAATAACGTAATATAACGTAACCTAACCCAACCTATCATCTCGGCGGTAGTATTTGACAACATTCCTGGCGAGTTGGCCTGTACGTCTCCGTGGGTCCTTTATATACATCAATAACATAATATAACCTAACCTAACCCAACTTAAAATCTCGGCGGGAATATTTGACATCATTCCTGACGAGATGGCCTCTACGTCTCCGTGGGATATTTACATACATCAATAACATAATATAACATAAGCTAACCCAATATAACATCTCGGCGGTAATATTTAAACACTTTCCCGGCTTGTTGGACTCTACGTCACCGTGGGACCTTCATATAGATCTATAACGTAATATAACCTAACCTAACCCAAACTAACATCACGGCGGTAATATTTGAAAACATTCCTGGCGAGTTGGCATCTACGTCTACGTGGGACTTTTATATACATCAATAACGTAGTGTAACATAACCTAACCCAACCTAGCATCTCGGCGGTAGTATTTGCCATCATTCCTGGCGAGTTGGCCTCTACGTCTCCGTGTAACCCTGGTATACATCAATAACGTAATATAACGTAACTTAACCCAACCTATCATCTCGGCGGTAATATTTGACAACATTCCTGGCGAGTTGGCTTCTCCGTTTCCGTAGGAACTTTATATACATCAATAACGTAATATAACCTAACCTTACCCAACCGAACATTTCGGCGGTAATATTTGACAACATACCTGGCGAGTTGGCCTCTACGTCTCCGTGGGAGCTTTATATACATCAATAACGTAATATAACCTAACCTAACCCAACCTAACATCTCGGCGGTAATATTTGACCACATTCCTGGCTTGTTGGCCTCTACGACTACGTGGGACTTTTATATACATCAATAACGTAATATAACCTAACCTAACCCAATATAACATATCGGGGGTAATATTTGACCACATTCCTGGCTTGTTGGCCTCTATGTCTCCGTGGGACCTTTATATACATCCATAACGTAATATAACCTAACCTAACCAAACCTAACATCTCGCCGGTAATATTTGACATCATTCCTGTCGAGTTGGCCTCTACGTCTCCGTTTGACCATCATATACATCAATAACGTAATATAACGTAACCTAACCCAACCTATCATCGCGGCTGTAATATTTGACAACATTCCTGGCGAGTTGGCCTCTACGTCTCCGTGGGATCTTTATATACATCAATAACGTAATATAACCTAACCTAACCCAACCTAACATCTCGGCGGTAATATTTGACCACATTCCTGGCGAGTTGGCTTCTCCGTCTCCGTGGGACCTTTGTATACATCAATAACGTAATATAACCTAACCTAACCCAACCTATCAACTCGGCGGTAATATTTGACAACATTCCTGGCGAGATGGCCTCTACGTCCCCGTGGGACTTTTATAGACATCAATAACGTAATATAACCTTACCTAACCCAACCTAACATGTCGCCGGTAATATTTGACAACATTCCCATCGAGTTGGCCTCTAGGTCTCCGTTTGACCTTCATATACATCAATAACGTAATATAACCTAACGTAACACAACTTATCATCTCGACGGTAGTATTTGACAACATTCCTGGCGAGTTGGCCTGTATGTCTCCGTGGGACCTTTATATACATCAATAACGTAATATAACCTAACCTAACCCAACCTAACATCTCGGCGGTAATATTTGACCACATTCCTGTCTTGTTGGCCTCTACGTCTCCGTGTGACCTTTATATACATCAATAACGTAATATAACCTAACCTAACCCAACCTAAAATCTCGGCGGTAATATTTGACATCATTCCTGGCGAGTTGGCCTCTACGTCTCCGTGGGACCTTTATATACATCAGTAACGTAATATAACCTAACCTAACCCAACCTAAAATCTCGGCGGTAATATTTGACCACATTCCTGTCTTGTTGGCCTCTACGTCTCCGTGTGACCTTTATATACATCAATAACGTAATATAACCTAACCTAACCCAACCTAACATCTCGGCGGTAATATTTGACAACATACCTGGCGAGTTGGACTCTACGTCTCCGTGGGACCTTCATATACATCAATAACGTAATATAACGTAACCTAACCCAACCTATCATCTCGGCGGTAATATGTGACAACATTCCTGGCGAGATGGCCTCTACGTCCCCGTGGGACCTTTATAGACATCAATAACGTAATATAACCTTACCTAACCCAACCTAACATCTCGCCGGTAATATTTGACAACATTCCTATCGAGTTGGCCTCTAGGTCTCTGTTTGACCTTCATATACATCAATAACGTAATATAACCTAACGTAACCCAACATATCATCTCGACGGTAGTATTTGACAGCATTCCTGGCGAGTTGGCCTCTACATACCTCCGTGTAACCTTCGTATACATCAATAACATAATATAAGCTAGCCTAACCCAACCTAACATTTCGTGGGTAATATTTGACCACATTCCTGGCTTGTTGGCCTCTATGTCTCCGTGGGACCTTTATATACATCAATAACGTAATATAACCTAACCTAACCCAACCTAACATATAGCTGGTAATATTTGACATCATTCCTGTCGGGTTGGCCTCTACGGCTCCGTTTGACCATCATATACATCAATAACGTAATATAACGTAACCTAACCCAACCTATCATCGCGGCTGTAATATTTGACAACATTCCTGGCGAGTTTGCCTCTACGTCTCCGTGGGATCTTTATATACATCAATAACGTAATATAACCTAACCTAACCCAACCTAACATCTCGGCGGTAATATTTGACAACATACCTGGCGAGTTGGACTCTACGTCTCCGTGGGACCTTCATATACATCAATAACATAATATAACGTAACCTAACCCAACCTATCAACTCGGCGGTAATATTTGACAACATTTCTGGCGAGATGGCCTCTACGTCCCCGTGGGACCATCATATACATCAATAACGTAATATAACCTTACCTAACCCAACCTAACATCTCGCCGGTAATATTTGACAACATTCCCATCGCGTTGGCCTCTAGGTCTCCGTTTGACCTTCATATACATCAATAACGTAATATAACCTAACGTAACACAACCTATCATCTCGACGGTAGTATTTGACAACATTCCTGGCGAGTTGGCCTCTACGTCTCCGTGGGACCTTTATATACATCAATAACGTAATATAACCTAACCTTACCCAACCGAACATCTCGGCGGTAATATTTGACAACATACCTGGCGAGTTGGACTCTACGTCTCCGTGGGACCTTCATATACATCAATAACGTAATATAACGTAACCTAACCCAACCTATCATCTCGGCGGTAATATTTGACAACATTCCTGGCGAGATGGCCGCTACGTCCCCGTGGGACCTTTATAGACATCAATAACGTAATATAACCTAACCTAACCCAACCTAAAATCTCGGCGGTAATATTTGACGTCATTCCTGGCGAGTTGGCCTCTACGTCTCCGTGGGACCTTTATATACATCAATAACGTAATATAACCTAACCTAACCCAACCTAACATCTCGGCGGTAATATTTGAAAACATTCCTGGCGAGTTGGCCTCTAGGTCTCCGTTTGACCATCATATACATCAATAACGTAATATAACGTAACCTAACCCAACCTATCATCTCGGCGGTAGTATTTGACAACATTCCTGGCGAGTTGGCCTCTACGTCTCTGTGCGACCTTTATATACATCTATAACGTAATATAACCTAACCTAAACTAACCTAACATCTCGGCGGTAATATTTGACCACATTTCTGGCTTGTTGGACTCTACGTCTCCGCGCGACCTTTATATACATCTATAACGTAATATAACCTAACCTAAACCAACCTAACATCTCGGCGATAATATTTGACCACATTCCTGGCTTGTTGGCCTCTCCGTCTCCGTGTGACCTTTATATACATCAATTACGTAATATAACCTAACCTAACCCAACCTAGCATCTCGGCGGTAATATTTGCCATCATTCCTGGCGAGTTGGCCTCTACGTCTCCGTGTAACCCTGGTATACAACAATAACGTAATATAACGTAACTTAACCCAACCTATCATCTCGGCGGTAATATTTGACAACATTCCTGGCGAGTTGGCCTCAACGTCTCCGTTTGACCATCATATACATCAATAACGTAATATAACGTAACCTAACCCAACCTATCATCTCGGCGGTAGTATTTGACAACATTCCTGGCGAGTTGGCCTGTACGTCTCCGTGGGACCTTTATATACATCAATAACGTAATATAACCTAACCTAACCCAACTTAAAATCTCGGCGGGAATATTTGACATCATTCCTGACGAGATGGCCTCTACGTCTCCGTGGGATATTTACATACATCAATAACATAATATAACATAAGCTAACCCAAAATAACATCTCGGCGGTAATATTTAAACACTTTCCCGGCTTGTTGGACTCTACGTCACCGTGGGACCTTCATATAGATCTATAACGTAATATAACCTAACCTAACCCAAACTAACATCACGGCGGTAATATTTGAAAACATTCCTGGCGAGTTGGCATCTACGTCTACGTGGGACTTTTATATACATCAATAACGTAGTGTAACATAACCTAACCCAACCTAGCATCTCGGCGGTAGTATTTGCCATCATTCCTGGCGAGTTGGCCTCTACGTCTCCGTGTAACCCTGGTATACATCAATAACGTAATATAACGTAACTTAACCCAACCTATCATCTCGGCGGTAATATTTGACAACATTCCTGGCGAGTTGGCTTCTCCGTTTCCGTAGGAACTTTATATACATCAATAACGTAATATAACCTAACCTTACCCAACCGAACATTTCGGCGGTAATATTTGACAACATACCTGGCGAGTTGGCCTCTACGTCTCCGTGGGAGCTTTATATACATCAATAACGTAATATAACCTAACCTAACCCAACCTAACATCTCGGCCGTAATATTTGACCACATTCCTGGCTTGTTGGCCTCTACGACTACGTGGGACATTTATATACATCAATAACGTAATATAACCTAACCTAACCCAATCTAACATATCGGGGGTAATATTTGACCACATTCCCGGCTTGTTGGCCTCTATGTCTCCGTGTGACCTTTATATACATCAATAACGTAATATAACCTAACCTAACCCAACCTAACATCTCGGCGGTAATATTTGACAACATACCTGGCGAGTTGGACTCTACGTCTCCGTGGGACCTTCATATACATCAATAACGTAATATAACGTAACCTAACCCAACCTATCATCTCGGCGGTAATATGTGACAACATTCCTGGCGAGATGGCCTCTACGTCCCCGTGGGACCTTTATAGACATCAATAACGTAATATAACCTTACCTAACCCAACCTAACATCTCGCCGGTAATATTTGACAACATTCCTATCGAGTTGGCCTCTAGGTCTCTGTTTGACCTTCATATACATCAATAACGTAATATAACCTAACGTAACCCAACATATCATCTCGACGGTAGTATTTGACAGCATTCCTGGCGAGTTAGCCTCTACATACCTCCGTGTAACCTTCGTATACATCAATAACATAATATAAGCTAGCCTAACCCAACCTAACATTTCGTGGGTAATATTTGACCACATTCCTGGCTTGTTGGCCTCTATGTCTCCGTGGGACCTTTATATACATCAATAACGTAATATAACCTAACCTAACCCAACCTAACATATAGCTGGTAATATTTGACATCATTCCTGTCGAGTTGGCCTCTACGGCTCCGTTTGACCATCATATACATCAATAACGTAATATAACGTAACCTAACCCAACCTATCATCGCGGCTGTAATATTTGACAACATTCCTGGCGAGTTGGCCTCTACGTCTCCGTTTGACCATCATATACATCAATAACGTAATATAACGTAACCTAACCCAACCTATCATCTCGGCGGTAGTATTTGACAACATTCCTGGCGAGTTGGCCTGTACGTCTCCGTGGGACCTTTATATACATCAATAACGTAATATAACCTAACCTAACCCAACTTAAAATCTCGGCGGGAATATTTGACATCATTCCTGACGAGATGGCCTCTACGTCTCCGTGGGATATTTACATACATCAATAACATAATATAACATAAGCTAACCCAATATAACATCTCGGCGGTAATATTTAAACACTTTCCCGGCTTGTTGGACTCTACGTCACCGTGGGACCTTCATATAGATATATAACGTAATATAACCTAACCTAACCCAACCTAACATCTCGGCGGTAATATTTGACCACATTCCTGTCTTGTTGGCCTCTACGTCTCCGTGTGACCTTTATATACATCAATAACGTAATATAACCTAACCTAACCCAACCTAACATCTGGGCGGTAATATTTGACAACATACCTGGCGAGTTGGACTCTACTTCTCCGTGGGACCTTTATATACATCAATAACGTAATATAACGTAACCTAACCCAACCTATCAACTCGGCGGTAATATTTGACAACATTCCTGGCGAGATGGCCTCTACGTCTCCGTGGGACCTTCATATACATCAATAACGTAATATAACGTAACCTAACCTAACCTATCATCTCGGCGGTAATATGTGACAACATTCCTGGCAAGATGGCCTCTACGTCCCCGTGGGACCTTTATAGGCATCAATAACGTAATATAACCTTACCTAACCCAACCTAACATCTCGCCGGTAATATTTGACAACATTCCTATCGAGTTGGCCTCTAGGTCTCCGTTTGACCTTCATATACATCAATAACGTAATATAACCTAACCTAACCCAATCTAACATATCGGGGGTAATATTTGACCACATTCCTGGCTTGTTGGCCTCTATGTCTCCGTGGGACCTTTATATACATCCATAACGTAATATAACCTAACCTAACCAAACCTAACATCTCGCCGGTAATATTTGACATCATTCCTGTCGAGTTGGCCTCTACGTCTCCGTTTGACCATCATATACATCAATAACGTAATATAACGTAACCTAACCCAACCTATCATCGCGGCTGTAATATTTGACAACATTACTGGCGAGTTGGCCTCTACGTCTCCGTGGGATCTTTATATACATCAATAACGTAATATAACCTAACCTAACCCAACCTAACATCTCGGCGGTAATATTTGACCACATTCCTGGCGAGTTGGCTTCTCCGTCTCCGTGGGACCTTTGTATACATCAATAACGTAATATAACCTAACCTAACCCAACCTATCAACTCGGCGGTAATATTTGACAACATTCCTGGCGAGATGGCCTCTACGTCCCCGTGGGACCTTTATAGACATCAATAACGTAATATAACCTTACCTAACCCAACCTAACATCTCGCCGGTAATATTTGACAACATTCCCATCGAGTTGGCCTCTAGGTCTCCGTTTGACCTTCATTTACATCAATAACGTAATATAACCTAACGTAACACAACCTAACATCTCGCCGGTAATATTTGACATCATTCCTGGCGAGTTGGCCTCTACGTATCCGTGGGACCTTTATATACATCAATAACGTAATATAACCTAACCTAACCCAACCTAACATCTCGGCGGTAATATTTGACCACATTCCTGTCTTGTTGGCCTCTACGTCTCCGTGTGACCTTTATATACATCAATAACGTAATATAACCTAACCTAACCCAACCTAACATCTCGGCGGTAATATTTGACAACATACCTGGCGAGTTGGACTCTACGTCTCCGTGGGACCTTCATATACATCAATAACGTAATATAACGTAACCTAACACAACCTATCAACTCGGCGGTAATATTTGACCACATTCCTGGCGAGTTGGCTTCTCCATCTCCGTGGGACCTTTGTATACATCAATAACGTAATATAACCTAACCTAACCCAACCTAACGTCTCGGCGGTAATATTTGAAAACATTCCTGGCGAGTTGGCATCTACGTCTCCGTGGGACATTTATATACATCAATAACGTAATATAACCTAACCTAACCCAACCTAACATCTCGGCGGTAATATTTGACAACATTCCTGGGGAGTTGGCCTCTACGTCCCCGTGGGAGCTTTACATACATCAATAACGTAATGTAACCTAACCTAACCCAATCTAACATCTCGGCGGTAATATTTGACCACATTCCTGTCTTGTTGGCCTCTACGTCTCCGTGGGACCTTTATATACTTCAATAACGTAATATAACCTAACCTAACCCAACCTAACATCTCGGCGGTAATATTTGACAACATACCTGGCGAGTTGGACTCTGCGTCTCCGCAGGACATTCATATACATCAATAACGCAATATAACGTAACCTGACCCAACCTATCATCTCGACAGTAATATTTGACAACATTCCTGGCGAGTTGGCCTCTACGTCCCCGTGGGACCTTTATATTCATCAATAACGTAATATAACCTTACCTAACCCAACCTAACATCTCGCCGGTAATATTTGACAACATTCCTATCGAGTTGGCCTCTAGGTCTCCGTTTGACCTTCATATACATCAATTACGTAATATAACCTAACGTAACCCAACCTATCATCTCGGCGGTAGTATTTGAAAACATACCTGGCGAGTTGGACTCTACGTCTCCGTGGGACCTTCATATACATGAATAACGTAATATAACCTAACCTAACCCAACCTAACGTCTCGGCGGTAATATTTGAAAACATACCTGGCGAGGTGGCCTCTACGTCTCCGTGGGATATTTATATACATCAATAACATAATATAACATAAGCTAACCCAATATAACATCTCGGCGGTAATATTTGACCACATTCCTGGCTTGTTGGACTCTACGTCTCCGTGGGACCGTCATATAGAACTATAACGTAATATAACCTAACCTAACCCAACCTAACATCTCGGCGGTAATATTTGACCACATTCCAGGCTTGTTGGCCTCTATGTCTCCGTGGGATCTTTATATACATCAATAACGTAATATAACATTACCTAACCCAACCTAACATCTCGGCGGTAATATTTGACTACATTCCTGTCTTGTTGGCCTCTACGTCTCCGTGTGACCTTTATATACATCAATAACGTAATATAACCTAACCTAACCCAACCTAACATCTCGGCGGTAATATTTGACAACATACCTGGCGAGTTGGACTCTACGTCTCCGTGGGACCTTCATATACATTAATAACGTAATATAACGTAACCTAACCCAACCTATCAACTCGGCGGTAATATTTGACAACATTCCTGGCGAGATGGCATCTACGTCCCCGTGAGACCTTTATAGACATCAATAACGTAATATAACCTTACCTAACCCAACCTAACATCTCGCCGGTAATATTTGACAACATTCCCATCGAGTTGGCCTCTAGGTCTCCGTTTGACCTTCATATACATCAATAACGTAATATAACCTAACGTAACACAACCTATCATCTCGACGGTAGTATTTGACAGCATTCCTGGCGAGTTGGCCTCTACATACCTCCGTGTAACCTTCGTATACATCAATAACATAATATAAGCTAGCCTAACCCAACCTAACATTTCGTGGGTAATATTTGACCACATTCCTGTCTTGTTGGCCTCTATGTCTCCGTGGGACCTTTATATACATCAATAACGTAATATAACCTAACCTAACCCAACCTAACATATAGCTGGTAATATTTGACATCATTCCTGTCGAGTTGGCCTCTACGGCTCCGTTTGACCATCATATACATCAATAACGTAATATAACGTAACCTAACCCAACCTATCATCGCGGCTGTAATATTTGACAACATTCCTGGCGAGTTTGCCTCTACGTCTCCGTGGGATCTTTATATACATCAATAACGTAATATAACCTAACCTAACCCAACCTAACATCTCGGCGGTAATATTTTGACAACATACCTGGCGAGTTGGACTCTACGTCTCCGTGGGACCTTCATATACATCAATAACATAATATAACGTAACCTAACCCAACCTATCAACTCGGCGGTAATATTTGACAACATTCCTGGCGAGATGGCCTCTACGTCCCCGTGGGACCATCATATACATCAATAACGTAATATAACCTTACCTAACCCAACCTAACATCTCGCCGGTAATATTTGACAACATTCCCATCGCGTTGGCCTCTAGGTCTCCGTTTGACCTTCATATACATCAATAACGTAATATAACCTAACGTAACACAACCTATCATCTCGACGGTAGTATTTGACAACATTCCTGGCGAGTTGGCCTCTACGTCTCCGTGGGACCTTTATATACATCAATAACGTAATATAACCTCACCTAACCCAACCTAACATCTCGGCGGTAATATTTGACCACATTCCTGTCTTGTTGGCCTCTACGTCTCCGTGTGACCTTTATATACATCAATAACGTAATATAACCTAACCTAACCCAACCTAACATCTCGGCGGTAATATTTGACAACATTCCTGGCGAGTTGGCTTCTCCGTTTCCGTAGGAACTTTATATACATCAATAACGTAATATAACCTAACCTTACCCAACCGAACATTTCGGCGGTAATATTTGACAACATACCTGGCGAGTTGGCCTCTACGTCTCCGTGGGAGCTTTATATACATCAATAACGTAATATAACCTAACCGAACCCAACCTAACATCTCGGCGGTAATATTTGACCACATTCCTGGCTTGTTGGCCTCTACGACTACGTGGGACTTTTATATACATCAATAACGTAATATAACCTAACCTAACCCAATATAACATATCGGGGGTAATATTTGACCACATTCCTGGCTTGTTGGCCTCTATGTCTCCGTGGGACCTTTATATACATCCATAACGTAATATAACCTAACCTAACCAAACCTAACATCTCGCCGGTAATATTTGACATCATTCCTGTCGAGTTGGCCTCTACGTCTCCGTTTGACCATCATATACATCAATAACGTAATATAACGTAACCTAACCCAACCTATCATCGCGGCTGTAATATTTGACAACATTCCTGGCGAGTTGGCCTCTACGTCTCCGTGGGATCTTTATATACATCAATAACGTAATATAACCTAACCTAACCCAACCTAACATCTCGGCGGTAATATTTGCCCACATTCCTGGCGAGTTGGCTTCTCCGTCTCCGTGGGACCTTTGTATACATCAATAACGTAATATAACCTAACCTAACCCAACCTATCAACTCGGCGGTAATATTTGACAACATTCCTGGCGAGATGGCCTCTACGTCCCCGTGGGACTTTTATAGACATCAATAACGTAATATAACCTTACCTAACCCAACCTAACATGTCGCCGGTAATATTTGACAACATTCCCATCGAGTTGGCCTCTAGGTCTCCGTTTGACCTTCATATACATCAATAACGTAATATAACCTAACGTAACACAACCTATCATCTCGACGGTAGTATTTGACAACATTCCTGGCGAGTTGGCCTGTATGTCTCCGTGGGACCTTTATATACATCAATAACGTAATATAACCTAACCTAACCCAACCTAACATCTCGGCGGTAATATTTGACCACATTCCTGTCTTGTTGGCCTCTACGTCTCCGTGTGACCTTTATATACATCAATAACGTAATATAACCTAACCTAACCCAACCTAAAATCTCGGCGGTAATATTTGACATCATTCCTGGCGAGTTGGCCTCTACGTCTCCGTGGGACCTTTATATACATCAGTAACGTAATATAACCTAACCTAACCCAACCTAAAATCTCGGCGGTAATATTTGACCACATTCCTGTCTTGTTGGCCTCTACGTCTCCGTGTGACCTTTATATACATCAATAACGTAATATAACCTAACCTAACCCAACCTAACATCTCGGCGGTAATATTTGACAACATACCTGGCGAGTTGGACTCTACGTCTCCGTGGGACCTTCATATACATCAATAACATACTATAACGTAACCTAACCCAACCTATCAACTCGGCGGTAATATTTGACAACATTCCTGGCGAGATGGCCTCTACGTCCCCGTGGGACCATCATATACATCAATAACGTAATATAACCTTACCTAACCCAACCTAACATCTCGCCGGTAATATTTGACAACATTCCCATCGCGTTGGCCTCTAGGTCTCCGTTTGACCTTCATATACATCAATAACGTAATATAACCTAACGTAACACAACCTATCATCTCGACGGTAGTATTTGACAACATTCCTGGCGAGTTGGCCTCTACGACTCCGTGGGACCTTTATATACATCAATAACGTAATATAACCTAACCTTACCCAACCGAACATCTCGGCGGTAATATTTGACAACATACCTGGCGAGTTGGACTCTACGTCTCCGTGGGACCTTCATATACATCAATAACGTAATATAACGTAACCTAACCCAACCTATCATCTCGGCGGTAATATTTGACAACATTCCTGGCGAGATGGCCGCTACGTCCCCGTGGGACCTTTATAGACATCAATAACGTAATATAACCTAACCTAACCCAACCTAAAATCTCGGCGGTAATATTTGACATCATTCCTGGCGAGTTGGCCTCTACGTCTCCGTGGGACCTTTATATACATCAATAACGTAATATAACCTAACCTAACCCAACCTAACATCTCGGCGGTAATATTTGAAAACATTCCTGGCGAGTTGGCCTCTAGGTCTCCGTTTGACCATCATATACATCAATAACGTAATATAACGTAACCTAACCCAACCTATCATCTCGGCGGTAGTATTTGACAACATTCCTGGCGAGTTGGCCTCTACGTCTCCGTGGGAGCTTTATATACATCAATAACGTAATATAACCTAACCTAACCCAACTCAAATCTCGGCGATAATATTTGACATCATTCCTGGCGAGTTGGCCTCTACGTCTCCGTGGGATATTTATATACATCAATAAAATTATTTAACATAAGCTAACCCAAACTAACATCTCGGCGGTAATATTTGACCACTTTCCTGGCTTGTTGGACACTACGTCACCGTGGGACCTTCATATAGATCTATAACGTTATATAACCTAACCTAACCCTACCTAACATCTCGGCGGTATTATTTGAAAACATTCCTGGCGAGTTGGCATCTACGTCTACGTGGGACTTTTATATACATCAATAACGTAGTATAACCTAACCTAACCCAACCTAGCATCTCGGCGGTAATATTTGCCATCATTCCTGGCGAGTTGGTCTCTACGTCCCCGTGGGACCTTTATATTCATCAATAACGTAATATAACCTCACCTAACCCAACCTAACATCTCGCCGGTAATATTTGACAACATTCCCATCGAGTTGGCCTATAGGTCTCCGTTTGACCTTCATATACATCAATAACGTAATATAACCTAACGTAACGCAACCTATCATCTCGGCGGTAGTATTTGAAAACATACCTGGCGAGTTGGACTCTACGTCTCCGTGGGACCTTCATATACATCAATAACGTAATATAACCTAACCTAACCCAACCTAACGTCTCGGCGGTAATATTTGAAAACATACCTGGCGAGGTGGCCTCTACGTCTCCGTGGGATATTTATATACATCAATAACATAATATAACATAAGCTAACCCAATATAACATCTCGGCGGTAATATTTGACCACATTCCTGGCTTGTTGGACTCTACGTCTCCGTGGGACCGTCATATAGAACTATAACGTAATATAACCTAACCTAACCCAACCTAACATCTCGGCGGTAATATTTGAAAACATTCCTGGCGAGTTGGCATCTACGTCTCCGTGGGACATTTATATACATCAATAACGTAATATAACCTAACCTAACCCAACCTAACATCTCGGCGGTAATATTTGACAACATTCCTGGCGAGTTGGCCTCTACGTCTCCGTAGGACCTTTATATACATCAGTAACGTAATATAACCTAACCTAACCCAACCTAACATCTCGGCGGTAATATTTGACCACATTCCAGGCTTGTTGGCCTCTATGTCTCCGTGGGATCTTTATATACATCAATAACGTAATATAACATTACCTAACCCAACCTAACATCTCGGCGGTAATATTTGACCACATTCCTGTCTTGTTGGCCTCTACGTCTCCGTGTGACCTTTATATACATCAATAACGTAATATAACCTAACCTAACCCAACCTAACATCTCGGCGGTAATATTTGACAACATACCTGGCGAGTTGGACTCTACGTCTCCGTGGGACCTTCATATACATCAATAACGTGATATAACGTAACCTAACCCAACCTATCAACTCGGCGGTAATATTTGACAACATTCCTGGCGAGATGGCATCTACGTCCCCGTGAGACCTTTATAGACATCAATAACGTAATATAACCTTACCTAACCCAACCTAACATCTCGCCGGTAATATTTGACAACATTCCCATCGAGTTGGCCTCTAGGTCTCCGTTTGACCTTCATATACATCAATAACGTAATATAACCTAACGTAACACAACCTATCATCTCGACGGTAGTATTTGACAACATTCCTGGCGAGTTGGCCTCTACGACTCCGTGGGACCTTTATATACATCAATAACGTAATATAACCTAACCTTACCCAACCGAACATCTCGGCGGTAATATTTGACAACATACCTGGCGAGTTGGACTCTACGTCTCCGTGGGACCTTCATATACATCAATAACGTAATATAACGTAACCTAACCCAACCTATCATCTCGGCGGTAATATTTGACAACATTCCTGGCGAGATGGCCGCTACGTCCCCGTGGGACCTTTATAGACATCAATAACGTAATATAACCTAACCTAACCCAACCTAAAATCTCGGCGGTAATATTTGACATCATTCCTGGCGAGTTGGCCTCTACGTCTCCGTGGGACCTTTATATACATCAATAACGTAATATAACCTAACCTAACCCAACCTAACATCTCGGCGGTAATATTTGAAAACATTCCTGGCGAGTTGGCCTCTAGGTCTCCGTTTGACCATCATATACATCAATAACGTAATATAACGTAACCTAACCCAACCTATCATCTCGGCGGTAGTATTTGACAACATTCCTGGCGAGTTGGCCTCTACGTCTCCGTGGGAGCTTTATATACATCAATAACGTAATATAACCTAACCTAACCCAACTCAAATCTCGGCGGTAATATTTGACATCATTCCTGGCGAGTTGGCATCTACGTCTCCGTGGGAGCTTTACATACATCAATAACGTAATGTAACCTAACCTAACCCAACCTAACATCTCGGCGGTAATATTTGACCACATTCCTGTCTTGTTGGCCTCTACGTCTCCGTGGGACCTTTATATACTTCAATTACGTAATATAACCTAACCTAACCCAACCTAACATCTCGGCGTTAATATTTGAAAACATTCCTGGCGAGTTGGACTCTGCGTCTCCGTGGGACCTTCATATACATCAATAACGTAATATAACGTAACCTAACCCAACCTATCATCTCGGCGGTAATATTTGACAACATTCCTGCCGAGTTGGCCTCTACGTCCCCGTGGGACCTTTATATACATCAATAACGTAATATAACCTCACCTAACCCAACCTAACATCTCGCCGGTAATATTTGACAACATTCCTATCGAGTTGCCCTCTAGGTCTCCGTTTGACCTTCATATACATCAATAACGTAATATAACCTAACGTAACCCAACCTATCATCTCGGCGGTAGTATTTGACAACATTCCTGGCGAGTTGGCCTCTACGTCTCCGTTTGACCATCATATACATCAATAACGTAATATAACGTAACCTAACCCAACCTATCATCTCGGCGGTAGTATTTGACAACATTCCTGGCGAGTTGGCCTGTACGTCTCCGTGGGACCTTTATATACATCAATAACGTAATATAACCTAACCTAACCCAACTTAAAATCTCGGCGGGAACATTTGACATCATTCCTGACGAGATGGCCTCTACGTCTCCGTGGGATATTTACATACATCAATAACATAATATAACATAAGCTAACCCAATATAACATCTCGGCGGTAATATTTAAACACTTTCCCGGCTTGTTGGACTCTACGTCACCGTGGGACCTTCATATAGATATATAACGTAATATAACCTAACCTAACCCAACCTAACATCTCGGCGGTAATATTTGACCACATTCCTGTCTTGTTGGCCTCTACGTCTCCGTGTGACCTTTATATACATCAATAACGTAATATAACCTAACCTAACCCAACCTAACATCTGGGCGGTAATATTTGACAACATACCTGGCGAGTTGGACTCTACTTCTCCGTGGGACCTTTATATACATCAATAACGTAATATAACGTAACCTAACCCAACCTATCAACTCGGCGGTAATATTTGACAACATTCCTGGCGAGATGGCCTCTACGTCTCCGTGGGACCTTCATATACATCAATAACGTAATATAACGTAACCTAACCCAACCTATCATCTCGGCGGTAATATGTGACAACATTCCTGGCAAGATGGCCTCTACGTCCCCGTGGGACCTTTATAGACATCAATAACGTAATATAACCTTACCTAACCCAACCTAACATCTCGCCGGTAATATTTGACAACATTCCTATCGAGTTGGCCTCTAGGTCTCCGTTTGACCTTCATATACATCAATAACGTAATATAACCTAACCTAACCCAATCTAACATATCGGGGGTAATATTTGACCACATTCCTGGCTTGTTGGCCTCTATGTCTCCGTGGGACCTTTATATACATCCATAACGTAATATAACGTAACCTAACACAACCTATCAACTCGGCGGTAATATTTGACCACATTCCTGGCGAGTTGACTTCTCCATCTCCGTGGGACCTTTGTATACATCAATAACGTAATATAACCTAACCTAACCCAACCTAACGTCTCGGCGGTAATATTTGAAAACATTCCTGGCGAGTTGGCATCTACGTCTCCGTGGGACATTTATATACATCAATAACGTAATATAACCTAACCTAACCCAACCTAACATCTCGGCGGTAATATTTGACAACATTCCTGGGGAGTTGGCCTCTACGTCCCCGTGGGACCCTTATAGACATCAATAACGTAATATAACCTTACCTAACCCAACCTAACTTCTCGGCGGTAATAATTGAAAACATACCTGGCGAGTTGGCCTCTACGTCTCCGTAGGACCTTTATATACATCAGTAACGTAATATAACCTAACCTAACCCAACCTCACATCTCGGCGGTAATATTTGACCACATTCCTGTCTTGTTGGCCTCTACGTCTCCGTGTGACCTTTATATACATCAATAACGTAATATAACCTAACCTAACCCAACTTATATCTCGGCGGTAATATTTGACATCATTCCTGGCGAGTTGGCATCTACGTCTCCGTGGGAGCTTTACATACATCAATAACGTAATGTAACCTAACCTAACCCAATCTAACATCTCGGCGGTAATATTTGACCACATTCCTGTCTTGTTGGCCTCTACGTCTCCGTGGGACCTTTATATACTTCAATAACGTAATATAACCTAACCTAACCCAACCTAACATCTCGGCGGTAATATTTGACAACATACCTGGCGAGTTGGACTCTGCGTCTCCGCAGGACATTCATATACATCAATAACGCAATATAACGTAACCTGACCCAACCTATCATCTCGACAGTAATATTTGACAACATTCCTGGCGAGTTGGCCTCTACGTCCCCGTGGGACCTTTATATTCATCAATAACGTAATATAACCTTACCTAACCCAACCTAACATCTCGCCGGTAATATTTGACAACATTCCTATCGAGTTGGCCTCTAGGTCTCCGTTTGACCTTCATATACATCAATTACGTAATATAACCTAACGTAACCCAACCTATCATCTCGGCGGTAGTATTTGAAAACATACCTGGCGAGTTGGACTCTACGTCTCCGTGGGACCTTCATATACATGAATAACGTAATATAACCTAACCTAACCCAACCTAACGTCTCGGCGGTAATATTTGAAAACATACCTGGCGAGGTGGCCTCTACGTCTCCGTGGGATATTTATATACATCAATAACATAATATAACATAAGCTAACCCAATATAACATCTCGGCGGTAATATTTGACCACATTCCTGGCTTGTTGGACTCTACGTCTCCGTGGGACCGTCATATAGAACTATAACGTAATATAACCTAACCTAACCCAACCTAACATCTCGGCGGTAATATTTGACCACATTCCAGGCTTGTTGGCCTCTATGTCTCCGTGGGATCTTTATATACATCAATAACGTAATATAACATTACCTAACCCAACCTAACATCTCGGCGGTAATATTTGACCACATTCCTGTCTTGTTGGCCTCTACGTCTCCGTGTGACCTTTATATACATCAATAACGTAATATAACCTAACCTAACCCAACCTAACATCTCGGCGGTAATATTTGACAACATACCTGGCGAGTTGGACTCTACGTCTCCGTGGGACCTTCATATACATCAATAACGTAATATAACGTAACCTAACCCAACCTATCAACTCGGCGGTAATATTTGACAACATTCCTGGCGAGATGGCATCTACGTCCCCGTGAGACCTTTATAGACATCAATAACGTAATATAACCTTACCTAACCCAACCTAACATCTCGCCGGTAATATTTGACAACATTCCCATCGAGTTGGCCTCTAGGTCTCCGTTTGACCTTCATATACATCAATAACGTAATATAACCTAACGTAACACAACCTATCATCTCGACGGTAGTATTTGACAACATTCCTGGCGAGTTGGCCTCTACGTCTCCGTGGGACCTTTATATACATCAATAACGTAATATAACCTAACCTAACCCAACCTAACATCTCGGCGGTAACATTTGACCACATTCCTGTCTTGTTGGCCTCTACGTCTCCGTGTGACGTTTATACACATCAATAACGTAATATAACCTAACCTAACCCAACTTATATCTCGGCGGTAATATTTGACATCATTCCTGGCGAGTTGGCATCTACGTCTCCGTGGGAGCTTTACATACATCAATAACGTAATGTAACCTAACCTAACCCAATCTAACATCTCGGCGGTAATATTTGACCACATTCCTGTCTTGTTGGCCTCTACGTCTCCGTGGGACCTTTATATACTTCAATAACGTAATATAACCTAACCTAACCCAACCTAACATCTCGGCGGTAATATTTGACAACATACCTGGCGAGTTGGACTCTGCGTCTCCGCAGGACATTCATATACATCAATAACGCAATATAACGTAACCTGACCCAACCTATCATCTCGACAGTAATATTTGACAACATTCCTGGCGAGTTGGCCTCTACGTCCCCGTGGGACCTTTATATTCATCAATAACGTAATATAACCTTACCTAACCCAACCTAACATCTCGCCGGTAATATTTGACAACATTCCTATCGAGTTGGCCTCTAGGTCTCCGTTTGACCTTCATATACATCAATTACGTAATATAACCTAACGTAACCCAACCTATCATCTCGGCGGTAGTATTTGAAAACATTCCTGGCGAGTTGGCCTCTACGTCTCCGTGGGATCTTTATATACATCAATAACATAATATAAGCTGGCCTAACCCAATCTAACATCTCGGCGGTAATATTTGACCACATTCCTGGCTTGTTGGCCTCTACGTCACCGTGGGACCTTTATATACATCAATAACGCAATATAACCTAACCTAACGCAACCTAACATCTCGGCGGTAATATTTGAAAACATACCTGGCGAGTTGGCCTCTACGTCTCCGTTTGACCATCATATACATCAATAACGTAATATAACGTAACCTAACCTAACCTATCATCGCGGCGGTAATATTTGACAACATTCCTGGCGAGTTGGCCTCTACGTCTCTGTGCAACCTTTATATACATCTATAACGTAATATAACCTAACCTAAACCAACCTAACATCTCGGCGATAATATTTGACATCATTCCTGGCGAGTTGGCCTCTACGTCTCCGTGGGATATTTATATACATCAATAAAATTATTTAACATAAGCTAACCCAAACTAACATCTCGGCGGTAATATTTGACCACTTTCCTGGCTTGTTGGACACTACGTCACCGTGGGACCTTCATATAGATCTATAACGTTATATAACCTAACCTAACCCTACCTAACATCTCGGCGGTATTATTTGAAAACATTCCTGGCGAGTTGGCATCTACGTCTACGTGGGACTTTTATATACATCAATAACGTAGTATAACCTAACCTAACCCAACCTAGCATCTCGGCGGTAATATTTGCCATCATTCCTGGCGAGTTGGTCTCTACGTCCCCGTGGGACCTTTATATTCATCAATAACGTAATATAACCTCACCTAACCCAACCTAACATCTCGCCGGTAATATTTGACAACATTCCCATCGAGTTGGCCTATAGGTCTCCGTTTGACCTTCATATACATCAATAACGTAATATAACCTAACGTAACGCAACCTATCATCTCGGCGGTAGTATTTGAAAACATACCTGGCGAGTTGGACTCTACGTCTCCGTGGGACCTTCATATACATCAATAACGTAATATAACCTAACCTAACCCAACCTAACGTCTCGGCGGTAATATTTGAAAACATACCTGGCGAGGTGGCCTCTACGTCTCCGTGGGATATTTATATACATCAATAACATAATATAACATAAGCTAACCCAATATAACATCTCGGCGGTAATATTTGACCACATTCCTGGCTTGTTGGACTCTACGTCTCCGTGGGACCGTCATATAGAACTATAACGTAATATAACCTAACCTAACCCAACCTAACATCTCGGCGGTAATATTTGAAAACATTCCTGGCGAGTTGGCATCTACGTCTCCGTGGGACATTTATATACATCAATAACGTAATATAACCTAACCTAACCCAACCTAACATCTCGGCGGTAATATTTGACAACATTCCTGGCGAGTTGGCCTCTACGTCTCCGTAGGACCTTTATATACATCAGTAACGTAATATAACCTAACCTAACCCAACCTAACATCTCGGCGGTAATATTTGACCACATTCCAGGCTTGTTGGCCTCTATGTCTCCGTGGGATCTTTATATACATCAATAACGTAATATAACATTACCTAACCCAACCTAACATCTCGGCGGTAATATTTGACCACATTCCTGTCTTGTTGGCCTCTACGTCTCCGTGTGACCTTTATATACATCAATAACGTAATATAACCTAACCTAACCCAACCTAACATCTCGGCGGTAATATTTGACAACATACCTGGCGAGTTGGACTCTACGTCTCCGTGGGACCTTCATATACATCAATAACGTGATATAACGTAACCTAACCCAACCTATCAACTCGGCGGTAATATTTGACAACATTCCTGGCGAGATGGCATCTACGTCCCCGTGAGACCTTTATAGACATCAATAACGTAATATAACCTTACCTAACCCAACCTAACATCTCGCCGGTAATATTTGACAACATTCCCATCGAGTTGGCCTCTAGGTCTCCGTTTGACCTTCATATACATCAATAACGTAATATAACCTAACGTAACACAACCTATCATCTCGACGGTAGTATTTGACAACATTCCTGGCGAGTTGGCCTCTACGTCTCCGTGGGACCTTTATATACATCAATAACGTAATATAACCTAACCTAACCCAACCTAACATCTCGGCGGTAATATTTGACCACATTCCTGTCTTGTTGGCCTCTACGTCTCCGTGTGACCTTTATACACATCAATAACGTAATATAACCTAACCTAACCCAACTTATATCTCGGCGGTAATATTTGACATCATTCCTGGCGAGTTGGCATCTACGTCTCCGTGGGAGCTTTACATACATCAATAACGTAATGTAACCTAACCTAACCCAATCTAACATCTCGGCGGTAATATTTGACCACTTTCCTGGCTTGTTGGACACTACGTCACCGTGGGACCTTCATATAGATCTATAACGTTATATAACCTAACCTAACCCTACCTAACATCTCGGCGGTATTATTTGAAAACATTCCTGGCGAGTTGGCATCTACGTCTACGTGGGACTTTTATATACATCAATAACGTAGTATAACCTAACCTAACCCAACCTAGCATCTCGGCGGTAATATTTGCCATCATTCCTGGCGAGTTGGTCTCTACGTCCCCGTGGGACCTTTATATTCATCAATAACGTAATATAACCTCACCTAACCCAACCTAACATCTCGCCGGTAATATTTGACAACATTCCCATCGAGTTGGCCTATAGGTCTCCGTTTGACCTTCATATACATCAATAACGTAATATAACCTAACGTAACGCAACCTATCATCTCGGCGGTAGTATTTGAAAACATACCTGGCGAGTTGGACTCTACGTCTCCGTGGGACCTTCATATACATCAATAACGTAATATAACCTAACCTAACCCAACCTAACGTCTCGGCGGTAATATTTGAAAACATACCTGGCGAGGTGGCCTCTACGTCTCCGTGGGATATTTATATACATCAATAACATAATATAACATAAGCTAACCCAATATAACATCTCGGCGGTAATATTTGACCACATTCCTGGCTTGTTGGACTCTACGTCTCCGTGGGACCGTCATATAGAACTATAACGTAATATAACCTAACCTAACCCAACCTAACATCTCGGCGGTAATATTTGAAAACATTCCTGGCGAGTTGGCATCTACGTCTCCGTGGGACATTTATATACATCAATAACGTAATATAACCTAACCTAACCCAACCTAACATCTCGGCGGTAATATTTGACAACATTCCTGGCGAGTTGGCCTCTACGTCTCCGTAGGACCTTTATATACATCAGTAACGTAATATAACCTAACCTAACCCAACCTAACATCTCGGCGGTAATATTTGACCACATTCCAGGCTTGTTGGCCTCTATGTCTCCGTGGGATCTTTATATACATCAATAACGTAATATAACATTACCTAACCCAACCTAACATCTCGGCGGTAATATTTGACCACATTCCTGTCTTGTTGGCCTCTACGTCTCCGTGTGACCTTTATATACATCAATAACGTAATATAACCTAACCTAACCCAACCTAACATCTCGGCGGTAATATTTGACAACATACCTGGCGAGTTGGACTCTACGTCTCCGTGGGACCTTCATATACATCAATAACGTGATATAACGTAACCTAACCCAACCTATCAACTCGGCGGTAATATTTGACAACATTCCTGGCGAGATGGCATCTACGTCCCCGTGAGACCTTTATAGACATCAATAACGTAATATAACCTTACCTAACCCAACCTAACATCTCGCCGGTAATATTTGACTACATTCCCATCGAGTTGGCCTCTAGGTCTCCGTTTGACCTTCATATACATCAATAACGTAATATAACCTAACGTAACACAACCTATCATCTCGACGGTAGTATTTGACAACATTCCTGGCGAGTTGGCCTCTACGTCTCCGTGGGACCTTTATATACATCAATAACGTAATATAACCTAACCTAACCCAACCTAACATCTCGGCGGTAATATTTGACCACATTCCTGTCTTGTTGGCCTCTACGTCTCCGTGTGACCTTTATACACATCAATAACGTAATATAACCTAACCTAACCCAACTTATATCTCGGCGGTAATATTTGACATCATTCCTGGCGAGTTGGCATCTACGTCTCCGTGGGAGCTTTACATACATCAATAACGTAATGTAACCTAACCTAACCCAATCTAACATCTCGGCGGTAATATTTGACCACATTCCTGTCTTGTTGGCCTCTACGTCTCCGTGGGACCTTTATATACTTCAATAACGTAATATAACCTAACCTAAGCCAACCTAACATCTCGGCGGTAATATTTGACAACATACCTGGCGAGTTGGACTCTGCGTCTCCGCAGGACATTCATATACATCAATAACGCAATATAACGTAACCTGACCCAACCTATCATCTCGACAGTAATATTTGACAACATTCCTGGCGAGTTGGCCTCTACGTCCCCGTGGGACCTTTATATTCATCAATAACGTAATATAACCTTACCTAACCCAACCTAACATCTCGCCGGTATTATTTGACAACATTCCTATCGAGTTGGCCTCTAGGTCTCCGTTTGACCTTCATATAAATCAATTACGTAATATAACCTAACGTAACCCAACCTATCATCTCGGCGGTAGTATTTGAAAACATACCTGGCGAGTTGGACTCTACGTCTCCGTGGGACCTTCATATACATCAATAACGTAATATAACGTAACCTAACCCAACCTATCAACTCGGCGGTAATATTTGACAACATTCCTGGCGAGATGGCATCTACGTCCCCGTGAGACCTTTATAGACATCAATAACGTAATATAACCTTACCTAACCCAACCTAACATCTCGCCGGTAATATTTGAAAACATACCTGGCGAGTTGGCCTCTACGTCTCCGTTTGACCATCATATACATCAATAACGTAATATAACGTAACCTAACCTAACCTATCATCGCGGCGGTAATATTTGACAACATTCCTGGCGAGTTGGCCTCTACGTCTCTGTGCAACCTTTATATACATCTATAACGTAATATAACCTAACCTAAACCAACCTAACATCTCGGCGGTAATATTTGACAACATTCCTGGCGAGTTGGCCTCTACGTCCCCGTGGGACCTTTATAGACATCAATAACGTAGTATAACCTTACCTAACCCAACCTAACATCTCGCCGGTAATATTTGACAACATTCCTATCGAGTTGGCCTCTAGGTCTCCGTTTGACCTTCATATACATCAATAACGTAATATAACCTAACGTAACCCAACCTATCATCTCGGCGGTAGTATTTGTCAACATTCCTGGCGAGTTGGCCTCTACGTCTCCGTGGGATCTTTATATACATCAATAACATAATATAAGCTGGCCTAACCCAATCTAACATCTCGGCGGTAATATTTGACCACATTCCTGGCTTGTTGGCCTCTACGTCACCGTGGGACCTTTATATACATCAATAACGCAATATAACCTAACCTAACCCAACCTAACATCTCGGCGGTAATATTTGAAAACATTCCTGGCGAGTTGGCATCTACGTCTCCGTGGGACATTTATATACATCAATAACGTAATATAACCTAACCTAACCCAACCTAACATCTCGGCGGTAATATTTGACAACATTCCTGGCGAGTTGGCCTCTACGTCCCCGTGGGACCTTTATAGACATCAATAACGTAATATAACCTTACCTAACCCAACCTAACATCTCGCCGGTAATATTTGACAACATTCCTATCGAGTTGGCCTCTAGGTCTCCGTTTGACCTTCATATACATCAATAACGTAATATAACCTAACGTAACCCAACCTATCATCTCGGCGGTAGTATTTGTCAACATTCCTGGCGAGTTGGCCTCTACGTCTCCGTGGGACCTTTATATACATCAATAACGTAATATAACCTAACCTAACCCAACTTAAAATCTCGGCGGTAATATTTGACATCATTCCTGGGGAGTTGGCTTCTTCGTCTCCGTGGGACCTTTATATACATCAATAACGTAATATAACCTAACCTAACCCAACCTAACTTCTCGGCGGTAATAATTGAAAACATACCTGGCGAGTTGGCCTCTACGTCTCCGTAGGACCTTTATATACATCAGTAACGTAATATAACCTAACCTAACCCAACCTAACATCTCGGCGGTAATATTTGACCACATTCCAGGCTTGTTGGCCTCTATGTCTCCGTGGGATCTTTATATACATCAAATATGTAATATAACATTACCTAACCCAACCTAACATCTCGGCGGTAATATTTGACCACATTCCTGTCTTGTTGGCCTCTACGTCTCCGTGTGACCTTTATATACATCAATAACGTAATATAACCTAACCTAACCCAACCTAACATCTCGGCGGTAATATTTGACAACATACCTGGCGAGTTGGACTCTACGTCTCCGTGGGACCTTCATATACATCAATAACGTAATATAACGTAACCTAACCCAACCTATCAACTCGGCGGTAATATTTGACAACATTCCTGGCGAGATGGCATCTACGTCCCCGTGAGACCTTTATAGACATCAATAACGTAATATAACCTTACCTAACCCAACCTAACATCTCGCCGGTAATATTTGACAACATTCCCATCGAGTTGGCCTCTAGGTCTCCGTTTGACCTTCATATACATCAATAACGTAATATAACCTAACGTAACACAACCTATCATCTCGACGGTAGTATTTGACAACATTCCTGGCGAGTTGGCCTCTACGTCTCCGTGGGACCTTTATATACATCAATAACGTAATATAACCTAACCTAACCCAACCTAACATCTCGGCGGTAATATTTGACCACATTCCTGTCTTGTTGGCCTCTACGTCTCCGTGTGACCTTTATATACATCAATAACGTAATATAACCTAACCTAACCCAACTTATATCTCGGCGGTAATATTTGACATCATTCCTGGCGAGTTGGCATCTACGTCTCCGTGGGAGCTTTACATACATCAATAACGTAATGTAACCTAACCTAACCCAATCTAACATCTCGGCGGTAATATTTGACCACATTCCTGTCTTGTTGGCCTCTACGTCTCCGTGGGACCTTTATATACTTCAATAACGTAATATAACCTAACCTAACCCAACCTAACATCTCGGCGGTAATATTTGACAACATACCTGGCGAGTTGGACTCTGCGTCTCCGCAGGACATTCATATACATCAATAACGCAATATAACGTAACCTAACCCAACCTATCAACTCGGCGGTAATATTTGACAACATTCCTGGCGAGATGGCATCTACGTCCCCGTGAGACCTTTATAGACATCAATAACGTAATATAACCTTACCTAACCCAACCTAACATCTCGCCGGTAATATTTGACAACATTCCCATCGAGTTGGCCTCTAGGTCTCCGTTTGACCTTCATATACATCAATAACGTAATATAACCTAACGTAACACAACCTATCATCTCGACGGTAGTATTTGATAACATTCCTGGCGAGTTGGCCTCTACGTCTCCGTGGGACCTTTATATACATCAATAACGTAATATAACCTAACCTAACCCAACCTAACATCTCGGCGGTAATATTTGACCACATTCCTGTCTTGTTGGCCTCTACGTCTCCGTGTGACCTTTATATACATCAATAACGTAATATAACCTAACCTAACCCAACTTATATCTCGGCGGTAATATTTGACATCATTCCTGGCGAGTTGGCATCTACGTCTCCGTGGGAGCTTTACATACATCAATAACGTAATGTAACCTAACCTAACCCAATCTAACATCTCGGCGGTAATATTTGACCACATTCCTGTCTTGTTGGCCTCTACGTCTCCGTGGGACCTTTATATACTTCAATAACGTAATATAACCTAACCTAACCCAACCTAACATCTCGGCGGTAATATTTGACAACATACCTAGCGAGTTGGACTCTGCGTCTGCGCAGGACATTCATATACATCAATAACGCTATATAACGTAACCTGACCCAACTTATCATCTCGACAGTAATATTTGACAACATTCCTGGCGAGTTGGCCTCTACGTCCCCGTGGGACCTTTATATTCATCAATAACGTAATATAACCTTACCTAACCCAACCTAACATCTCGCCGGTAATATTTGACAACATTCCTATCGAGTTGGCCTCTAGGTCTCCGTTTGACCTTCATATACATCAATTACGTAATATAACCTAACGTAACCCAACCTATCATCTCGGCGGTAGTATTTGAAAACATTCCTGGCGAGTTGGCCTCTACGACTCCGTGGGATCTTTATATACATCAATAACATAATATAAGCTGGCCTAACCCAATCTAACATCTCGGCGGTAATATTTGACCACATTCCTGGCTTGTTGGCCTCTACGTCACCGTGGGACCTTTATATACATCAATAACGCAATATAACCTAACCTAACGCAACCTAACATCTCGGCGGTAATATTTGAAAACATACCTGGCGAGTTGGCCTCTACGTCTCCGTTTGACCATCATATACATCAATAACGTAATATAACGTAACCTAACCTAACCTATCATCGCGGCGGTAATATTTGACAACATTCGTGGCGAGTTGGCCTCTACGTCTCTGTGCAACCTTTATATACATCTATAACGTAATATAACCTAACCTAAACCAACCTAACATCTCGGCGATAATATTTGACATCATTCCTGGCGAGTTGGCCTCTACGTCTCCGTGGGATATTTATATACATCAATAAAATTATTTAACATAAGCTAACCCAAACTAACATCTCGGCGGTAATATTTGACCACTATCCTGGCTTGTTGGACACTACGTCACCGTGGGACCTTCATATAGATCTATAACGTTATATAACCTAACCTAACCCTACCTAACATCTCGGCGGTATTATTTGACAACATTCCTATCGAGTTGGCCTCTAGGTCTCCGTTTGACCTTCATATACATCAATTACGTAATATAACCTAACGTAACCCAACCTATCATCTCGGCGGTAGTATTTGAAAACATTCCTGGCGAGTTGGCCTCTACGTCTCCGTGGGATCTTTATATACATCAATAACATAATATAAGCTGGCCTAACCCAATCTAACATCTCGGCGGTAATATTTGACCACATTCCTGGCTTGTTGGCCTCTACGTCACCGTGGGACCTTTATATACATCAATAACGCAATATAACCTAACCTAACGCAACCTAACATCTCGGCGGTAATATTTGAAAACATACCTGGCGAGTTGGCCTCTACGTCTCCGTTTGACCATCATATACATCAATAACGTAATATAACGTAACCTAACCTAACCTATCATCGCGGCGGTAATATTTGACAACATTCCTGGCGAGTTGGCCTCTACGTCTCTGTGCAACCTTTATATACATCTATAACGTAATATAACCTAACCTAAACCAACCTAACATCTCGGCGATAATATTTGACATCATTCCTGGCGAGTTGGCCTCTACGTCTCCGTGGGATATTTATATACATCAATAAAATTATTTAACATAAGCTAACCCAAACTAACATCTCGGCGGTAATATTTGACCACTATCCTGGCTTGTTGGAAACTACGTCACCGTGGGACCTTCATATAGATCTATAACGTTATATAACCTAACCTAACCCTACCTAACATCTCGGCGGTATTATTTGAAAACATTCCTGGCGAGTTGGCATCTACGTCTACGTGGGACTTTTATATACATCAATAACGTAGTATAACCTAACCTAACCCAACCTAGCATCTCGGCGGTAATATTTGCCATCATTCCTGGCGAGTTGGTCTCTACGTCCCCGTGGGACCTTTATATTCATCAATAACGTAATATAACCTTACCTAACCCAACCTAACATCTCGCCGGTAATATTTGACAACATTCCTATCGAGTTGGCCTCTAGGTCTCCGTTTGACCTTCATATACATCAATTACGTAATATAATCTAACCTAACCCAACCTAGCATCTCGGCGGTAGTATTTGAAAACATTCCTGGCGAGTTGGCCTCTACGTCTCCGTGTAACCCTGGTATACATCAATAACGTAATATAACGTAACTTAACCCAACCTATCATCTCGGCGGTAATATTTGACAACATTCCTGGCGAGTTGGCTTCTCCGTTTCCGTAGGAACTTTATATACATCAATAACGTAATATAACCTAACCTAACCCAACCTAACATCTCGGCCGTAATATTTGACCACATTCCTGGTTTGTTGGCCTCTACGACTACGTGGGACATTTATATACATCAATAACGTAATATAACCTAACCTAACCCAATCTAACATATCGGGGGTAATATTTGACCACATTCCTGGCTTGTTGGCCTCTATGTCTCCGTGGGACCTTTATATACATCCATAACGTAATATAACCTAACCTAACCAAACCTAACATTTCTCCGGTAATATTTGACATCATTCCTGTCGAGTTGGCCTCTACGTCTCCGTTTGACCATCATATACATCAATAACGTAATATAACGTAACCTAACCCAACCTATCATCGCGGCTGTAATATTTGACAACATTCCTGGCGAGTTGGCCTCTACGTCTCCGTGGGATCTTTATATACATCAATAACGTAATATAACCTAACCTAACCCAACCTAACATCTCGGCGGTAATATTTGACCACATTCCTGGCGAGTTGGCTTCTCCGTCTCCGTGGGACCTTTGTATACATCAATAACGTAATATAACCTAACCTAACCGAACCTATCAACTCGGCGGTAATATTTGACAACATTCCTGGCGAGATGGCCTCTACGTCCCCGTGGGACCTTTATAGACATCAATAACGTAATATAACGTAACCTAACACAACCTATCATCTCGGCGGTAATATGTGACAACATTCCTGGCAAGATGGCCTCTACGTCCCCGTGGGACCTTTATAGACATCAATAACGTAATATAACCTTACCTAACCCAACCTAACATCTTGCCGGTAATATTTGACAACATTCCTATCGAGTTGGCCTCTAGGTCTCCGTTTGACCTTCATATACATCAATAACGTAATATAACCTAACGTAACCCAACATATCATCTCGACGGTAGTATATGACAACATTCCTGGCGAGTTGGCCTCTACGGACCTCCGTGTAACCTTCGTATACATCCATAACATAATATAAGCTAGCCTAACCCAACCTAACATTTCGGGGGTAATATTTGACCACATTCCTGGCTTGTTGTCCTCTATGTCTCCGTGGGACCGTTATATACATCAATAACGTAATATAACCTAACCTAACCCAACCTAACATCTAGCTGGAAATATTTGACATCATTCCTGTCGAGTTGGCCTCTATGTCTCCGTTTGACCATCATATACATCAATAACGTAATATAACGTAACCTAGCCCAACCGATCATCGCGGCTGTAATATATGACAACATTCCTGGCGAGTTGGCCTCTACGTCTCCGTGGGATCTTTATATACATCAATAACGTAATATAACCTAACCAAACCCAACCTAACATCTCGGCGGTAATATTTGACCACATTCCTGGCGAGTTGGCTTCTCCATCTCCGTGGGACCTTTGTATACATCAATAACGTAATATAACCTAACCTAACCCAACCTAACGTCTCGGCGGTAATATTTGAAAACATACCTGGCGAGGTGGCCTCTACGTCTCCGTGGGATATTTATATACATCAATAACATAATATAACATAAGCTAACCCAATATAACATCTCGGCGGTAATATTTGACCACATTCCTGGCTTGTTGGACTCTATGTCTCCGTGGGACCGTCATATAGAACTATAACGTAATATAACCTAACCTAACCCAACCTAACATCTCGGCGGTAATATTTGAAAACATTCCTGGCGAGTTGGCATCTACGTCTCCGTGGGACATTTATATACATCAATAACGTAATATAACCTAACCTAACCCAACCTAACATCTCGGCGGTAATATTTGACAACATTCCTGGGGAGTTGGCCTCTACGTCCCCGTGGGACCTTTATAGACATCAATAACGTAATATAACCTTACCTAACCCAACCTAACTTCTCGGCGGTAATAATTGAAAACATACCTGGCGAGTTGGCCTCTACGTCTCCGTAGGACCTTTATATACATCAGTAACGTAATATAACCTAACCTAACCCAACCTAACATCTCGGCGGTAATATTTGACCACATTCCAGGCTTGTTGGCCTCTATGTCTCCGTGGGATCTTTATATACATCAATAACGTAATATAACATTACCTAACCCAACCTAACATCTCGGCGGTAATATTTGACCACATTCCTGTCTTGTTGGCCTCTACGTCTCCGTGTGACCTTTATATACATCAATAACGTAATATAACCTAACCTAACCCAACCTAACATCTCGGCGGTAATATTTGACAACATACCTGGCGAGTTGGACTCTACGTCTCCGTGGGACCTTCATATACATCAATAACGTAATATAACGTAACCTAACCCAACCTATCAACTCGGCGGTAATATTTGACAACATTCCTGGCGAGATGGCATCTACGTCCCCGTGAGACCTTTATAGACATCAATAACGTAATATAACCTTACCTAACCCAACCTAACATCTCGCCGGTAATATTTGACAACATTCCCATCGAGTTGGCCTCTAGGTCTCCGTTTGACCTTCATATACATCAATAACGTAATATAACCTAACGTAACACAACCTATCATCTCGACGGTAGTATTTGACAACATTCCTGGCGAGTTGGCCTCTACGTCTCCGTGGGACCTTTATATACATCAATAACGTAATATAACCTAACCTAACCCAACCTAACATCTCGGCGGTAATATTTGACCACATTCCTGTCTTGTTGGCCTCTACGTCTCCGTGTGACCTTCATATACATCAATAACGTAATATAACCTAACCTAACCCAACTTATATCTCGGCGGTAATATTTGACATCATTCCTGGCGAGTGGGCATCTACGTCTCCGTGGGAGCTTTACATACATCAATAACGTAATGTAACCTAACCTAACCCAATCTAACATCTCGGCGGTAATATTTGACCACATTCCTGTCTTGTTGGCCTCTACGTCTCCGTGGGACCTTTATATACTTCAATAACGTAATATAACCTAACCTAACCCAACCTAACATCTCGGCGGTAATATTTGACAACATACCTGGCGAGTTGGACTCTGCGTCTCCGCAGGACATTCATATACATCAATAACGTAATATAACCTTACCTAACCCAACCTAACATCTCGCCGGTAATATTTGACAACATTCCCATCGAGTTGGCCTCTAGGTCTCCGTTTGACCTTCATATACATCAATAACGTAATATAACCTAACGTAACACAACCTATCATCTCGACGGTAGTATTTGATAACATTCCTGGCGAGTTGGCCTCTACGTCTCCGTGGGACCTTTATATACATCAATAACGTAATATAACCTAACCTAACCCAACCTAACATCTCGGCGGTAATATTTGACCACATTCCTGTCTTGTTGGCCTCTACGTCTCCGTGTGACCTTTATATACATCAATAACGTAATATAACCTAACCTAACCCAACTTATATCTCGGCGGTAATATTTGACATCATTCCTGGCGAGTTGGCATCTACGTCTCCGTGGGAGCTTTACATACATCAATAACGTAATGTAACCTAACCTAACCCAATCTAACATCTCGGCGGTAATATTTGACCACATTCCTGTCTTGTTGGCCTCTACGTCTCCGTGGGACCTTTATATACTTCAATAACGTAATATAACCTAACCTAACCCAACCTAACATCTCGGCGGTAATATTTGACAACATACCTGGCGAGTTGGACTCTGCGTCTCCGCAGGACATTCATATACATCAATAACGTAATATAACCTTACCTAACCCAACCTAACATCTCGCCGGTAATATTTGACAACATTCCCATCGAGTTGGCCTCTAGGTCTCCGTTTGACCTTCATATACATCAATAACGTAATATAACCTAACGTAACACAACATATCATCTCGACGGTAGTATTTGATAACATTCCTGGCGAGTTGGCCTCTACGTCTCCGTGGGACCTTTATATACATCAATAACGTAATATAACCTAACCTAACCCAACCTAACATCTCGGCGGTAATATTTGACCACATTCCTGTCTTGTTGGCCTCTACGTCTCCGTGTGACCTTTATATACATCAATAACGTAATATAACCTAACCTAACCCAACTTATATCTCGGCGGTAATATTTGACATCATTCCTGGCGAGTTGGCATCTACGTCTCCGTGGGAGCTTTACATACATCAATAACGTAATGTAACCTAACCTAACCCAATCTAACATCTCGGCGGTAATATTTGACCACATTCCTGTCTTGTTGGCCTCTACGTCTCCGTGGGACCTTTATATACTTCAATAACGTAATATAACCTAACCTAACCCAACCTAACATCTCGGCGGTAATATTTGACAACATACCTAGCGAGTTGGACTCTGCGTCTGCGCAGGACATTCATATACATCAATAACGCTATATAACGTAACCTGACCCAACTTATCATCTCGACAGTAATATTTGACAACATTCCTGGCGAGTTGGCCTCTACGTCCCCGTGGGACCTTTATATTCATCAATAACGTAATATAACCTTACCTAACCCAACCTAACATCTCGCCGGTAATATTTGACAACATTCCTATCGAGTTGGCCTCTAGGTCTCCGTTTGACCTTCATATACATCAATTACGTAATATAACCTAACGTAACCCAACCTATCATCTCGGCGGTAGTATTTGAAAACATTCCTGGCGAGTTGGCCTCTACGACTCCGTGGGATCTTTATATACATCAATAACATAATATAAGCTGGCCTAACCCAATCTAACATCTCGGCGGTAATATTTGACCACATTCCTGGCTTGTTGGCCTCTACGTCACCGTGGGACCTTTATATACATCAATAACGCAATATAACCTAACCTAACGCAACCTAACATCTCGGCGGTAATATTTGAAAACATACCTGGCGAGTTGGCCTCTACGTCTCCGTTTGACCATCATATACATCAATAACGTAATATAACGTAACCTAACCTAACCTATCATGGCGGCGGTAATATTTGACAACATTCGTGGCGAGTTGGCCTCTACGTCTCTGTGCAACCTTTATATACATCTATAACGTAATATAACCTAACCTAAACCAACCTAACATCTCGGCGATAATATTTGACATCATTCCTGGCGAGTTGGCCTCTACGTCTCCGTGGGATATTTATATACATCAATAAAATTATTTAACATAAGCTAACCCAAACTAACATCTCGGCGGTAATATTTGACCACTATCCTGGCTTGTTGGACACTACGTCACCGTGGGACCTTCATATAGATCTATAACGTTATATAACCTAACCTAACCCTACCTAACATCTCGGCGGTATTATTTGACAACATTCCTATCGAGTTGGCCTCTAGGTCTCCGTTTGACCTTCATATACATCAATTACGTAATATAACCTAACGTAACCCAACCTATCATCTCGGCGGTAGTATTTGAAAACATTCCTGGCGAGTTGGCCTCTACGTCTCCGTGGGATCTTTATATACATCAATAACATAATATAAGCTGGCCTAACCCAATCTAACATCTCGGCGGTAATATTTGACCACATTCCTGGCTTGTTGGCCTCTACGTCACCGTGGGACCTTTATATACATCAATAACGCAATATAACCTAACCTAACGCAACCTAACATCTCGGCGGTAATATTTGAAAACATACCTGGCGAGTTGGCCTCTACGTCTCCGTTTGACCATCATATACATCAATAACGTAATATAACGTAACCTAACCTAACCTATCATCGCGGCGGTAATATTTGACAACATTCCTGGCGAGTTGGCCTCTACGTCTCTGTGCAACCTTTATATACATCTATAACGTAATATAACCTAACCCAAACCAACCTAACATCTCGGCGATAATATTTGACATCATTCCTGGCGAGTTGGCCTCTACGTCTCCGTGGGATATTTATATACATCAATAAAATTATTTAACATAAGCTAACCCAAACTAACATCTCGGCGGTAATATTTGACCACTATCCTGGCTTGTTGGAAACTACGTCACCGTGGGACCTTCATATAGATCTATAACGTTATATAACCTAACCTAACCCTACCTAACATCTCGGCGGTATTATTTGAAAACATTCCTGGCGAGTTGGCATCTACGTCTACGTGGGACTTTTATATACATCAATAACGTAGTATAACCTAACCTAACCCAACCTAGCATCTCGGCGGTAATATTTGCCATCATTCCTGGCGAGTTGGTCTCTACGTCCCCGTGGGACCTTTATATTCATCAATAACGTAATATAACCTTACCTAACCCAACCTAACATCTCGCCGGTAATATTTGACAACATTCCTATCGAGTTGGCCTCTAGGTCTCCGTTTGACCTTCATATACATCAATTACGTAATATAATCTAACCTAACCCAACCTAGCATCTCGGCGGTAGTATTTGAAAACATTCCTGGCGAGTTGGCCTCTACGTCTCCGTGTAACCCTGGTATACATCAATAACGTAATATAACGTAACTTAACCCAACCTATCATCTCGGCGGTAATATTTGACAACATTCCTGGCGAGTTGGCTTCTCCGTTTCCGTAGGAACTTTATATACATCAATAAAGTAATATAACCTAACCTAACCCAACCTAACATCTCGGCCGTAATATTTGACCACATTCCTGGTTTGTTGGCCTCTACGACTACGTGGGACATTTATATACATCAATAACGTAATATAACCTAACCTAACCCAATCTAACATATCGGGGGTAATATTTGACCACATTCCTGGCTTGTTGGCCTCTATGTCTCCGTGGGACCTTTATATACATCCATAACGTAATATAACCTAACCTAACCAAACCTAACATCTCTCCGGTAATATTTGACATCATTCCTGTCGAGTTGGCCTCTACGTCTCCGTTTGACCATCATATACATCAATAACGTAATATAACGTAACCTAACCCAACCTATCATCGCGGCTGTAATATTTGACAACATTCCTGGCGAGTTGGCCTCTACGTCTCCGTGGGATCTTTATATACATCAATAACGTAATATAACCTAACCTAACCCAACCTAACATCTCGGCGGTAATATTTGACCACATTCCTGGCGAGTTGGCTTCTCCGTCTCCGTGGGACCTTTGTATACATCAATAACGTAATATAACCTAACCTAACCGAACCTATCAACTCGGCGGTAATATTTGACAACATTCCTGGCGAGATGGCCTCTACGTCCCCGTGGGACCTTTATAGACATCAATAACGTAATATAACGTAACCTAACACAACCTATCATCTCGGCGGTAATATGTGACAACATTCCTGGCAAGATGGCCTCTACGTCCCCGTGGGACCTTTATAGACATCAATAACGTAATATAACCTTACCTAACCCAACCTAACATCTTGCCGGTAATATTTGACAACATTCCTATCGAGTTGGCCTCTAGGTCTCCGTTTGACCTTCATATACATCAATAACGTAATATAACCTAACGTAACCCAACATATCATCTCGACGGTAGTATATGACAACATTCCTGGCGAGTTGGCCTCTACGGACCTCCGTGTAACCTTCGTATACATCCATAACATAATATAAGCTAGCCTAACCCAACCTAACATTTCGGGGGTAATATTTGACCACATTCCTGGCTTGTTGTCCTCTATGTCTCCGTGGGACCGTTATATACATCAATAACGTAATATAACCTAACCTAACCCAACCTAACATCTAGCTGGAAATATTTGACATCATTCCTGTCGAGTTGGCCTCTATGTCTCCGTTTGACCATCATATACATCAATAACGTAATATAACGTAACCTAGCCCAACCGATCATCGCGGCTGTAATATATGACAACATTCCTGGCGAGTTGGCCTCTACGTCTCCGTGGGATCTTTATATACATCAATAACGTAATATAACCTAACCAAACCCAACCTAACATCTCGGCGGTAATATTTGACCACATTCCTGGCGAGTTGGCTTCTCCATCTCCGTGGGACCTTTGTATACATCAATAACGTAATATAACCTAACCTAACCCAACCTAACGTCTCGGCGGTAATATTTGAAAACATACCTGGCGAGGTGGCCTCTACGTCTCCGTGGGATATTTATATACATCAATAACATAATATAACATAAGCTAACCCAATATAACATCTCGGCGGTAATATTTGACCACATTCCTGGCTTGTTGGACTCTATGTCTCCGTGGGACCGTCATATAGAACTATAACGTAATATAACCTAACCTAACCCAACCTAACATCTCGGCGGTAATATTTGAAAACATTCCTGGCGAGTTGGCATCTACGTCTCCGTGGGACATTTATATACATCAATAACGTAATATAACCTAACCTAACCCAACCTAACATCTCGGCGGTAATATTTGACAACATTCCTGGGGAGTTGGCCTCTACGTCCCCGTGGGACCTTTATAGACATCAATAACGTAATATAACCTTACCTAACCCAACCTAACTTCTCGGCGGTAATAATTGAAAACATACCTGGCGAGTTGGCCTCTACGTCTCCGTAGGACCTTTATATACATCAGTAACGTAATATAACCTAACCTAACCCAACCTAACATCTCGGCGGTAATATTTGACCACATTCCAGGCTTGTTGGCCTCTATGTCTCCGTGGGATCTTTATATACATCAATAACGTAATATAACATTACCTAACCCAACCTAACATCTCGGCGGTAATATTTGACCACATTCCTGTCTTGTTGGCCTCTACGTCTCCGTGTGACCTTTATATACATCAATAACGTAATATAACCTAACCTAACCCAACCTAACATCTCGGCGGTAATATTTGACAACATACCTGGCGAGTTGGACTCTACGTCTCCGTGGGACCTTCATATACATCAATAACGTAATATAAAGTAACCTAACCCAACCTATCAACTCGGCGGTAATATTTGACAACATTCCTGGCGAGATGGCATCTACGTCCCCGTGAGACCTTTATAGACATCAATAACGTAATATAACCTTACCTAACCCAACCTAACATCTCGCCGGTAATATTTGACAACATTCCCATCGAGTTGGCCTCTAGGTCTCCGTTTGACCTTCATATACATCAATAACGTAATATAACCTAACGTAACACAACCTATCATCTCGACGGTAGTATTTGACAACATTCCTGGCGAGTTGGCCTCTACGTCTCCGTGGGACCTTTATATACATCAATAACGTAATATAACCTAACCTAACCCAACCTAACATCTCGGCGGTAATATTTGACCACATTCCTGTCTTGTTGGCCTCTACGTCTCCGTGTGACCTTTATATACATCAATAACGTAATATAACCTAACCTAACCCAACTTATATCTCGGCGGTAATATTTGACATCATTCCTGGCGAGTGGGCATCTACGTCTCCGTGGGAGCTTTACATACATCAATAACGTAATGTAACCTAACCTAACCCAATCTAACATCTCGGCGGTAATATTTGACCACATTCCTGTCTTGTTGGCCTCTACGTCTCCGTGGGACCTTTATATACTTCAATAACGTAATATAACCTAACCTAACCCAACCTAACATCTCGGCGGTAATATTTGACAACATACCAGGCGAGTTGGACTCTGCGTCTCCGCAGGACATTCATATACATCAATAACGCAATATAACGTAACCTGACCCAACCTATCATCTCGACAGTAATATTTGACAACATTCCTGGCGAGTTGGCCTCTACGTCCCCGTGGGACCTTTATATTCATCAATAACGTAATATAACCTTACCTAACCCAACCTAACATCTCGCCGGTAATATTTGACAACATTCCTATCGAGTTGGCCTCTAGGTCTCCGTTTGACCTTCATATACATCAATTACGTAATATAACCTAACGTAACCCAACCTATCATCTCGGCGGTAGTATTTGAAAACATACCTGGCGAGTTGGACTCTACGTCTCCGTGGGACCTTCATATACATCAATAACGTAATATAACCTAACCTAACCCAACCTAACGTCTCGGCGGTAATATTTGAAGACATACCTGGCGAGGTGGCCTCTACGTCTCCGTGGGATATTTATATACATCAATAACATAATATAACATGAGCTAACCCAATATAACATCTCGGCGGTAATATTTGACCACATTCCTGGCTTGTTGGACTCTACGTCTCCGTGGGACCGTCATATAGAACTATAACGTAATATAACCTAACCTAACCCAACCTAACATCTCGGCGGTAATATTTGAAAACATTCCTGGCGAGTTGGCATCTACGTCTCCGTGGGACATTTATATACATCAATAACGTAATATAACCTAACCTAACCCAACCTAACATCTCGGCGGTAATATTTGACAACATTCCTGGCGAGTTGGCCTCTACGTCCCCGTGGGACCTTTATAGACATCAATAACGTAATATAACCTTACCCAACCCAACCTAACATCTCGCCGGTAATATTTGACAACATTCCTATCGAGTTGGCCTCTAGGTCTCCGTTTGACCTTCATATACATCAATAACGTAATATAACCTAACGTAACCCAACCTATCATCTCGGCGGTAGTATTTGTCAACATTCCTGGCGAGTTGGCCTCTACGTCTCCGTGTGACCTTTATATACATCAATAACGTAATATAACCTAACCTAACCCAACTTATATCTCGGCGGTAATATTTGACATCATTCCCGGCGAGTTGGCATCTACGTCTCCGTGGGAGCTTTACATACATCAATAACGTAATGTAACCTAACCTAACCCAATCTAACATCTCGGCGGTAATATTTGACCACATTCCTGTCTTGTTGGCCTCTACGTCTCCGTGGGACCTTTATATACTTCAATAACGTAATATAACCTAACCTAACCCAACCTAACATCTCGGCGGTAATATTTGACAACATACCTGGCGAGTTGGACTCTGCGTCTCCGCAGGACATTCATATACATCAATAACGCAATATAACGTAACCTGACCCAACCTATCATCTCGACAGTAATATTTGACAACATTCCTGGCGAGTTGGCCTCTACGTCCCCGTGGGACCTTTATATTCATCAATAACGTAATATAACCTTACCTAACCCAACCTAACATCTCGCCGGTAATATTTGACAACATTCCTATCGAGTTGGCCTCTAGGTCTCCGTTTGACCTTCATATACATCAATTACGTAATATAACCTAACGTAACCCAACCTATCATCTCGGCGGTAGTATTTGAAAACATTCCTGGCGAGTTGGCCTCTACGTCTCCGTGGGATCTTTATATACATCAATGACATAATATAAGCTGGCCTAACCCAATCTAACATCTCGGCGGTAATATTTGACAACATTCCTGGCGAGTTGGCCTCTACGTCTCCGTGTAACCTTCGTATACATCAATAACATAATATAAGCTAGCCTAACCCAACCTAACATCTCGGCGGTAATATTTGACAACATGCCTGGCGAGTTGGACTCTGCGTCTCCGCAGGATCTTCATATACATCAATAACGCAATATAACGTAACCTGACCCAACCTATCATCTCGACAGTAATATTTGACTACATTCCTGGCGAGTTGGCCTCTACGTCCCCGTGGGACCTTTATATTCATCAATAACGTAATATAACCTTATCTAACCCAACCTAACATCTCGCCGGTAATATTTGACAACATTCCTATCGAGTTGGCCTCTAGGTCTCCGTTTGACCTTCATATACATCAATTACGTAATATAACCTAACGTAACCCAACCTATCATCTCGGCGGTAGTATTTGAAAACATTCCTGGCGAGTTGGCCTCTAGGTCGCCGTTTGACCTTCATATACACCAATAACGTAATATAACCTATCGTAACCCAACCTATCATCTCGGCGGTAGTAATTGACAACATTCCTGGCGAGTTGGCCTCTACGTCTCCGTGGGACCTTTATATACATCAATAACGTAAAATAACCTTACCTAACCCAACTTAAAATCTCGGCGGTAATATTTGACATCATTCCTGGCGAGTTGGCCTCTACGTCTCCGTGGGAGCTTTATATACATCAATAACGTAATATAACCTAACTTAACCCAACTTAACATCTCGGCGGTAATATTTCACCACATTCCTGCCCTTTTGGCCTCTACGTCTCCGTGGGACCTTTATATACATCAATAACGTAATATAACCTAACCTAACCCAACCTACCATCTCGACGGTAATATTTGACCACATTCCTGGCGATTTGGATTCTCCGTCTCCGTGGGACCTTTATATACATCAATAACGTAATATAACCTAACCTAACCCAACCTAACATCTCGGCGGTAATACTTGACAACATACCTGGCGAGTTGGACTCTGCGTCTCCGTGGGACCTTCATATACATCAATAACGTAATATAACCTAACGTAACCCAACATATCATCTCGACGGTAGTATTTGACAACATTCCTGGCGAGTTGGCCTCTACGTCTCCGTGTAACCTTCGTATACATCAATAAAATAATATAAGCTAGCCTAACCCAACCTAACATCTCGGGGGTAATATTTGACGACATTCCTGGCTTGTTGGCCTCTACGTCTCCGTGGGACCTTTATATACATCAATAACGTAATATAACCTAACCTAACCCAACCTAACATCTCGCCGGTAATATTTGACATCATTCCTGTCAAGTTGGCCTCTACGTCTCCGTTTGACCATCATATACATCAATAACGTAATATAACGTAACCTAACCCAACCTATCATCGCGGCTGTAATATTTGACAACATTCCTGGCGAATTGGCCTCTACGTCTCCGTGCGATCTTTATATACATCAATAACGTAATATAACCTAACCTAACCCAACCTAACATCTCGGCAGTAATATTTGACCACATTCCTGGCGAGTTGGCTTCTCCGTCTCCGTGGGACCTTTTTATACATCAATAACGTAATATAACCTAACCTAACCCAACCTAACGTCTCGGCGGTAATATTTGAAAACATACCTGGCGAGGTGGCCTCTACGTCTCCGTGGGATATTTATATACATCAATAACATAATATAGCATAAGCTAACCCAATATAACATCTCGGCGGTAATATTTGACCACATTCCTGGCTTGTTGGACTCTACGTCTCCGTGGGACCGTCATATAGAACTATAACGTAATATAACCTAACCTAACCCAACCTAACATCTCGGCGGTAATATTTGACCACATACCTGGCTTGTTGGCCTCTACGTCTCCGTGGAACCTTTATATACATCAATATCGCAATATAACCTAACCTAACGCAACCTAACATCTCGGCGGTAATATTTGAAAACATACCTGGCGAGTTGGCCTCTACGTCTCCGTGAGACCTTTATATACATCAATAACGTAATATAACGTAACCTAAACCAACCTATCATCGCGGCGGTAATATTTGACAACATTCCTGGCGGGTTGGCCTCTACGTCTCTGTGCGACCTTTATATACATCTGTAACGTAATATAACCTAACCTAAACCAACCTAACATCTCGGCGATAATATTTGACCACATTCCTGGCTTGTTGGCCTCTACGTCTCCGTGGGACCTTTATATACATCAATAACGTAATATAACCTAACCTAACCCAACCTACCATCTCGACGGTAATATTTGACAACATACCTGGCGAGTTGGACTCTGCGTCTGCGTGGGACCTTCATATACATCAATATCGTAATATAACCTAACCTAACCCAACCTAACATCTCGGCGGTAATATTTGACCACATTCCTGGCGATTTGGATTCTCCCTCTCCGTGGGACCTTTATATACATCAATAACGTAATATAACCTAACCTAACCCAACCTAACATCTCGGCGGTAATACTTGACAACATACCTGGCGAGTTGGACTCTGCGTCTCCGTGGGACCTTCATATACATCAATAACGTAATATAACCTAACGTAACCCAACATATCATCTCGACGGTAGTATTTGACAACATTCCTGGCGAGTTGGCCTCTACGTCTCCGTGTAACCTTCGTATACATCAATAAAATAATATAAGCTAGCCTAACCCAACCTAACATCTCGGGGGTAATATTTGACGACATTCCTGGCTTGTTGGCCTCTACGTCTCCGTGGGACCTTTATATACATCAATAACGTAATATAACCTAACCTAACCCAACCTAACATCTCGCCGGTAATATTTGACATCATTCCTGTCAAGTTGGCCTCTACGTCTCCGTTTCACCATCATATACATCAATAACGTAATATAACGTAACCTAACCCAACCTATCATCGCGGCTGTAATATTTGACAACATTCCTGGCGAGTTGGCCTCTACGTCTCCGTGCGATCTTTATATACATCAATAACGTAATATAACCTAACCTAACCCAACCTAACATCTCGGCAGTAATATTTGACCACATTCCTGGCGAGTTTGCTTCTCCGTCTCCGTGGGACCTTTGTATACATCAATAACGTAATATAACCTAACCTAACCCAACCTAACGTCTCGGCGGTAATATTTGAAAACATACCTGGCGAGGTGGCCTCTACGTCTCCGTGGGATATTTATATACATCAATAACATAATATAGCATAAGCTAACCCAATATAACATCTCGGCGGTAATATTTGACCACATTCCTGGCTTGTTGGACTCTACGTTACCGTGGGACCGTCATATAGAACTATAACGTAATATAACCTAACCTAACCCAACCTAACATCTCGGCGGTAATATTTGACCACATACCTGGCTTGTTGGCCTCTACGTCTCCGTGGAACCTTTATATACATCAATATCGCAATATAACCTAACCTAACGCAACCTAACATCTCGGCGGTAATATTTGAAAACATACCTGGCGAGTTGGCCTCTACGTCTCCGTGAGACCTTTATATACATCAATAACGTAATATAACGTAACCTAAACCAACCTATCATCGCGGCGGTAATATTTGACAACATTCCTGGCGAGTTGGCCTCTACGCCTCTGTGCGACCTTTATATACATCTGTAACGTAATATAACCTAACCTAAACCAACCTAACATCTCGGCGATAATATTTGACCACATTCCTGGCTTGTTGGCCTCTACGTCTCCGTGGGACCTTTATATACATTAATAACGTAATATAACCTAACCTAACCCAACTTAACATCTCGGCGGTAATATTTGACCACATTCCTGTCTTGTTGGCCTCTACGTCTCCGTGTGACCTTTATATACATCAATAACGTAATATAACCTAACCTAACCCAACCTAACATCTCGGCGGTAATATTTGACAACATACCTGGCGAGTTGGACTCTACGTCTCCGTGGGACCTTCATATACATCAATAACGTAATATAACGTAACCTAACCCAACCTATCAACTCGGCGGTAATATTTGACAACATTCCTGGCGAGATGGCATCTACGTCCCCGTGAGACCTTTATAGACATCAATAACGTAATATAACCTTACCTAACCCAACCTAACATCTCGCCGGTAATATTTGACAACATTCCCATCGAGTTGGCCTCTAGGTCTCCGTTTGACCTTCATATACATCAATAACGTAATATAACCTAACGTAACACAACCTATCATCTCGACGGTAGTATTTGACAACATTCCTGGCGAGTTGGCCTCTACGTCTCCGTGGGACCTTTATATACATCAATAACGTAATATAACCTAACCTAACCCAACCTAACATCTCGGCGGTAATATTTGACCACATTCCTGTCTTGTTGGCCTCTACGTCTCCGTGTGACCTTTATATACATCAATAACGTAATATAACCTAACCTAACCCAACTTATATCTCGGCGGTAATATTTGACATCATTCCTGGCGAGTGGGCATCTACGTCTCCGTGGGAGCTTTACATACATCAATAACGTAATGTAACCTAACCTAACCCAATCTAACATCTCGGCGGTAATATTTGACCACATTCCTGTCTTGTTGGCCTCTACGTCTCCGTGGGACCTTTATATACTTCAATAACGTAATATAACCTAACCTAACCCAACCTAACATCTCGGCGGTAATATTTGACAACATACCTGGCGAGTTGGACTCTGCGTCTCCGCAGGACATTCATATACATCAATAACGCAATATAACGTAACCTGACCCAACCTATCATCTCGACAGTAATATTTGACAACATTCCTGGCGAGTTGGCCTCTACGTCCCCGTGGGACCTTTATATTCATCAATAACGTAATATAACCTTACCTAACCCAACCTAACATCTCGCCGGTAATATTTGACAACATTCCTATCGAGTTGGCCTCTAGGTCTCCGTTTGACCTTCATATACATCAATTACGTAATATAACCTAACGTAACCCAACCTATCATCTCGGCGGTAGTATTTGAAAACATACCTGGCGAGTTGGACTCTACGTCTCCGTGGGACCTTCATATACATCAATAACGTAATATAACCTAACCTAACCCAACCTAACGTCTCGGCGGTAATATTTGAAGACATACCTGGCGAGGTGGCCTCTACGTCTCCGTGGGATATTTATATACATCAATAACATAATATAACATGAGCTAACCCAATATAACATCTCGGCGGTAATATTTGACCACATTCCTGGCTTGTTGGACTCTACGTCTCCGTGGGACCGTCATATAGAACTATAACGTAATATAACCTAACCTAACCCAACCTAACATCTCGGCGGTAATATTTGAAAACATTCCTGGCGAGTTGGCATCTACGTCTCCGTGGGACATTTATATACATCAATAACGTAATATAACCTAACCTAACCCAACCTAACATCTCGGCGGTAATATTTGACAACATTCCTGGCGAGTTGGCCTCTACGTCCCCGTGGGACCTTTATAGACATCAATAACGTAATATAACCTTACCCAACCCAACCTAACATCTCGCCGGTAATATTTGACAACATTCCTATCGAGTTGGCCTCTAGGTCACCGTTTGACCTTCATATACATCAATAACGTAATATAACCTAACGTAACCCAACCTATCATCTCGGCGGTAGTATTTGTCAACATTCCTGGCGAGTTGGCCTCTACGTCTCCGTGTGACCTTTATATACATCAATAACGTAATATAACCTAACCTAACCCAACTTATATCTCGGCGGTAATATTTGACATCATTCCCGGCGAGTTGGCATCTACGTCTCCGTGGGAGCTTTACATACATCAATAACGTAATGTAACCTAACCTAACCCAATCTAACATCTCGGCGGTAATATTTGACCACATTCCTGTCTTGTTGGCCTCTACGTCTCCGTGGGACCTTTATATACTTCAATAACGTAATATAACCTAACCTAACCCAACCTAACATCTCGGCGGTAATATTTGACAACATACCTGGCGAGTTGGACTCTGCGTCTCCGCAGGACATTCATATACATCAATAACGCAATATAACGTAACCTGACCCAACCTATCATCTCGACAGTAATATTTGACAACATTCCTGGCGAGTTGGCCTCTACGTCCCCGTGGGACCTTTATATTCATCAATAACGTAATATAACCTTACCTAACCCAACCTAACATCTCGCCGGTAATATTTGACAACATTCCTATCGAGTTGGCCTCTAGGTCTCCGTTTGACCTTCATATACATCAATTACGTAATATAACCTAACGTAACCCAACCTATCATCTCGGCGGTAGTATTTGAAAACATTCCTGGCGAGTTGGCCTCTACGTCTCCGTGGGATCTTTATATACATCAATGACATAATATAAGCTGGCCTAACCCAATCTAACATCTCGGCGGTAATATTTGACAACATTCCTGGCGAGTTGGCCTCTACGTCTCCGTGTAACCTTCGTATACATCAATAACATAATATAAGCTAGCCTAACCCAACCTAACATCTCGGCGGTAATATTTGACAACATGCCTGGCGAGTTGGACTCTGCGTCTCCGCAGGATCTTCATATACATCAATAACGCAATATAACGTAACCTGACCCAACCTATCATCTCGACAGTAATATTTGACTACATTCCTGGCGAGTTGGCCTCTACGTCCCCGTGGGACCTTTATATTCATCAATAACGTAATATAACCTTATCTAACCCAACCTAACATCTCGGCGGTAATATTTGACAACATACCTGGCGAGTTGGACTCTGCGTCTCCGCAGGACATTCATATACATCAATAACGCAATATAACGTAACCTGACCCAACCTATCATCTCGACAGTAATATTTGACAACATTCCTGGCGAGTTGGCCTCTACGTCCCCGTGGGACCTTTATATTCATCAATAACGTAATATAACCTTACCTAACCCAACCTAACATCTCGCCGGTAATATTTGACAACATTCCTATCGAGTTGGCCTCTAGGTCTCCGTTTGACCTTCATATACATCAATTACGTAATATAACCTAACGTAACCCAACCTATCATCTCGGCGGTAGTATTTGAAAACATTCCTGGCGAGTTGGCCTCTACGTCTCCGTGGGATCTTTATATACATCAATGACATAATATAAGCTGGCCTAACCCAATCTAACATCTCGGCGGTAATATTTGACAACATTCCTGGCGAGTTGGCCTCTACGTCTCCGTGTAACCTTCGTATACATCAATAACATAATATAAGCTAGCCTAACCCAACCTAACATCTCGGCGGTAATATTTGACAACATGCCTGGCGAGTTGGACTCTGCGTCTCCGCAGGATCTTCATATACATCAATAACGCAATATAACGTAACCTGACCCAACCTATCATCTCGACAGTAATATTTGACTACATTCCTGGCGAGTTGGCCTCTACGTCCCCGTGGGACCTTTATATTCATCAATAACGTAATATAACCTTATCTAACCCAACCTAACATCTCGCCGGTAATATTTGACAACATTCCTATCGAGTTGGCCTCTAGGTCTCCGTTTGACCTTCATATACATCAATTACGTAATATAACCTAACGTAACCCAACCTATCATCTCGGCGGTAGTATTTGAAAACATTCCTGGCGAGTTGGCCTCTAGGTCGCCGTTTGACCTTCATATACACCAATAACGTAATATAACCTATCGTAACCCAACCTATCATCTCGGCGGTAGTAATTGACAACATTCCTGGCGAGTTGGCCTCTACGTCTCCGTGGGACCTTTATATACATCAATAACGTAAAATAACCTTACCTAACCCAACTTAAAATCTCGGCGGTAATATTTGACATCATTCCTGGCGAGTTGGCCTCTACGTCTCCGTGGGAGCTTTATATACATCAATAACGTAATATAACCTAACTTAACCCAACTTAACATCTCGGCGGTAATATTTCACCACATTCCTGCCCTTTTGGCCTCTACGTCTCCGTGGGACCTTTATATACATCAATAACGTAATATAACCTAACCTAACCCAACCTACCATCTCGACGGTAATATTTGACCACATTCCTGGCGATTTGGATTCTCCGTCTCCGTGGGACCTTTATATACATCAATAACGTAATATAACCTAACCTAACCCAACCTAACATCTCGGCGGTAATACTTGACAACATACCTGGCGAGTTGGACTCTGCGTCTCCGTGGGACCTTCATATACATCAATAACGTAATATAACCTAACGTAACCCAACATATCATCTCGACGGTAGTATTTGACAACATTCCTGGCGAGTTGGCCTCTACGTCTCCGTGTAACCTTCGTATACATCAATAAAATAATATAAGCTAGCCTAACCCAACCTAACATCTCGGGGGTAATATTTGACGACATTCCTGGCTTGTTGGCCTCTACGTCTCCGTGGGACCTTTATATACATCAATAACGTAATATAACCTAACCTAACCCAACCTAACATCTCGCCGGTAATATTTGACATCATTCCTGTCAAGTTGGCCTCTACGTCTCCGTTTGACCATCATATACATCAATAACGTAATATAACGTAACCTAACCCAACCTATCATCGCGGCTGTAATATTTGACAACATTCCTGGCGAATTGGCCTCTACGTCTCCGTGCGATCTTTATATACATCAATAACGTAATATAACCTAACCTAACCCAACCTAACATCTCGGCAGTAATATTTGACCACATTCCTGGCGAGTTGGCTTCTCCGTCTCCGTGGGACCTTTTTATACATCAATAACGTAATATAACCTAACCTAACCCAACCTAACGTCTCGGCGGTAATATTTGAAAACATACCTGGCGAGGTGGCCTCTACGTCTCCGTGGGATATTTATATACATCAATAACATAATATAGCATAAGCTAACCCAATATAACATCTCGGCGGTAATATTTGACCACATTCCTGGCTTGTTGGACTCTACGTCTCCGTGGGACCGTCATATAGAACTATAACGTAATATAACCTAACCTAACCCAACCTAACATCTCGGCGGTAATATTTGACCACATACCTGGCTTGTTGGCCTCTACGTCTCCGTGGAACCTTTATATACATCAATATCGCAATATAACCTAACCTAACGCAACCTAACATCTCGGCGGTAATATTTGAAAACATACCTGGCGAGTTGGCCTCTACGTCTCCGTGAGACCTTTATATACATCAATAACGTAATATAACGTAACCTAAACCAACCTATCATCGCGGCGGTAATATTTGACAACATTCCTGGCGAGTTGGCCTCTACGTCTCTGTGCGACCTTTATATACATCTGTAACGTAATATAACCTAACCTAAACCAACCTAACATCTCGGCGATAATATTTGACCACATTCCTGGCTTGTTGGCCTCTACGTCTCCGTGGGACCTTTATATACATCAATAACGTAATATAACCTAACCTAACCCAACCTACCATCTCGACGGTAATATTTGACAACATACCTGGCGAGTTGGACTCTGCGTCTCCGTGGGACCTTCATATACATCAATATCGTAATATAACCTAACCTAACCCAACCTAACATCTCGGCGATAATATTTGACCACATTCCTGGCTTGTTGGCCTCTACGTCTCCGTGGGACCTTTATATACATTAATAACGTAATATAACCTAACCTAACCCAACTTAACATCTCGGCGGTAATATTTGATCACATTCCTGTCTTGTTGGCCTCTACGCCTCCGTGGGAGCTTTATATACATCACTAACGTAATATAACCTAACCTAACCCAACCTAAAATCTCGGCGGTAATATTTGACATCATTCCTGGCGAGTTGGCCTCTACGTCTCCGTGGGAGCTTTATATACATCAATATCGTAATATAACCTAACCTAACCCAACCTAACATCTCGGCGGTAATATTTGACCACGTTCCTGGCTTGTTGGACTCTACGTCTCCGTGAGACCGTCAAATAGAACTATAACGTAATATAACCTAACCTAACCCAACCTAACATCTCGGCGGTAATATTTGAAAACATTCCTGGCGAGTTGGCCTCTAGGTCTCCGTTTGACCTTCATATACATCAATAACGTAATATAACCTATCGTAACCCAACCTATCATCTCGGCGGTAGTATTTGACAACATTCCTGGTGAGTTGGCCTCTACGTCTCCGTGGGACCTTTATATACATCAATAACGTAAAATAACCTTACCTAACCCAACTTAAAATCTCGGCGGTAATATTTGACATCATTCCTGTCGAGTTGGCCTCTACGTCTCCGTTTGACCATCAAATACATCAATAACGTAATATAACGAAACCTAACCCAACCTATCATCGCGGCTGTAATATATGACAACATTCCTGGCGAGTTGGCCTCTACGTCTCCGTGGGATCTTTATATACATCAATAACGTAATATAACCTAACCTAACCCAACCTAACATTTCGGCAGTAATATTTGACCACATTCCTGGCGAGTTGGCTTCTCCGTCTCCGTGGGACCTTTGTATACATCAATAACGTAATATAACCTAACCTAACCCAACCTAACGTCTCGGCGGTAATATTTGAAAACATACCTGGCGAGGTGGCCTCTACGTCTCCGTGGGATATTTATATACATCAATAACATAATATAACATAAGCTAACCCAATATAACATCTCGGCCGTAATATTTGCCATCATTCCTGGCGAGTTGGCCTCTACGTCTCCGTGTAACCCTGGTATACAACAATAACGTAATATAACGTAACTTAACCCAACCTATCATCTCGGCGGTAATATTTGACATCATTCCTGTCGAGTTGGCCTCTACGTCTCCGTTTGACCATCAAATACATCAATAACGTAATATAACGAAACCTAACCCAACCTATCATCGCGGCTGTAATATTTGACAACATTCCTGGCGAGTTGGCCTCTACGTCTCCGTGGGATCTTTATATACATCAATAACGTAATATAACCTAACCTAACCCAACCTAACATTTCGGCAGTAATATTTGACCACATTCCTGGCGAGTTGGCTTCTCCGTCTCCGTGGGACCTTTGTATACATCAATAACGTAATATAACCTAACCTAACCCAACCTAACGTCTCGGCGGTAATATTTGAAAACATACCTGGCGAGGTGGCCTCTACGTCTCCGTGGGATATTTATATACATCAATAACATAATATAACATAAGCTAACCCAATATAACATCTCGGCAGTAATATTTGCCATCATTCCTGGCGAGTTGGCCTCTACGTCTCCGTGTAACCCTGGTATACAACAATAACGTAATATAACGTAACTTAACCCAACCTATCATCTCGGCGGTAATATTTGACAACATTCCTGGCGAGTTGGCCTCTACGTCTCCGTTTGACCATCATATACATCAATAACGTAATATAACGAAACCTAACCCAACCTATCATCGCGGCTGTAATATTTGACAACATTCCTGGCGAGTTGGCCTCTACGTCTCCGTGGGATCTTTATATACATCAATAACGTAATATAACCTAACCTAACCCAACCTAACATTTCGGCAGTAATATTTGACCACATTCCTGGCGAGTTGGCTTCTCCGTCTCCGTGGGACCTTTGTATACATCAATAACGTAATATAACCTAACCTAACCCAACCTAACGTCTCGGCGGTAATATTTGAAAACATACCTGGCGAGGTGGCCTCTACGTCTCCGTGGGATATTTATATACATCAATAACATAATATAACATAAGCTAACCCAATATAACATCTCGGCAGTAATATTTGCCATCATTCCTGGCGAGTTGGTCTCTACGTCTCCGTGTAACCCTGGTATACAACAATAACGTAATATAACGTAACTTAACCCAACCTATCATCTCGGCGGTAATATTTGACATCATTCCTGTCGAGTTGGCCTCTACGTCTCCGTTTGACCATCAAATACATCAATAACGTAATATAACGAAACCTAACCCAACCTATCATCGCGGCGGTAATATTTGACAACATTCCTGGCGAGTTGGCCTCTACGTCTCTGTGCAACCTTTATATACATCTATAACGTAATATAACCTAACCTAAACCAACCTAACATTTCGGCGATAATATTTGACATCATTCCTGGCGAGTTGGCCTCTACGTCTCCGTGGGATATTTATATACATCAATAAAATAATATAACATAAGCTAACCCAAACTAACATCTCGGCGGTAATATTTGACCACTTTCCTGGCTTGTTGGACACTACGTCACCGTGGGACCTTCATATAGATCTATAACGTTATATAACCTAACCTAACCCTACCTAACATCTCGGCGGTATTATTTGACCACATTCCTGGCTTGTTGGCATCTACGTCTCCGTGGGACCTTTATATACATCAATAACGTAATATAACCTAACCTAACCCAACTTAACATCTCGGCGGTAATATTTGATCACATTCCTGTCTTGTTAGCCTCTACGTCTCCGTGGGACCTTTATATACATCACTAACGTAATATAACCTAACCTAACCCAACCTAAAATCTCGGCGGTAATATTTGACATCATTCCTGGCGAGTTGGACTCTACGTCTCCGTGGGAGCTTCATATACATCAATATCGTAATATAACCTAACCTAACCCAACCTAACATCTCGGCGGTAATATTTGACCACGTTCCTGGCTTGTTGGACTCTACGTCTCCGTGAGACCGTCATATAGAACTATAACGTAATATAACCTAACCTAACCCAACCTAACATCTCGGCGGTAATATTTGAAAACATTCCTGGCGAGTTGGCCTCTAGGTCTCCGTTTGACCTTCATATACATCAATAACGTAATATAACCTATCGTAACCCAACCTATCATCTCGGCGGTAGTATTTGACAACATTCCTGGTGAGTTGGCCTCTACGTCTCCGTGGGACCTTTATATACATCAATAACGTAAAATAACCTTACCTAACCCAACTTAAAATCTCGGCGGTAATATTTGACATCATTCCTGTCGAGTTGGCCTCTACGTCTCCGTTTGACCATCAAATACATCAATAACGTAATATAACGAAACCTAACCCAACCTATCATCGCGGCTGTAATATATGACAACATTCCTGGCGAGTTGGCCTCTACGTCTCCGTGGGATCTTTATATACATCAATAACGTAATATAACCTAACCTAACCCAACCTAACATTTCGGCAGTAATATTTGACCACATTCCTGGCGAGTTGGCTTCTCCGTCTCCGTGGGGCCTTTGTATACATCAATAACGTAATATAACCTAACCTAACCCAACCTAACGTCTCGGCGGTAATATTTGAAAACATACCTGGCGAGGTGGCCTCTACGTCTCCGTGGGATATTTATATACATCAATAACATAATATAACATAAGCTAACCCAATATAACATCTCGGCAGTAATATTTGCCATCATTCCTGGCGAGTTGGCCTCTACGTCTCCGTGTAACCCTGGTATACAACAATAACGTAATATAACGTAACTTAACCCAACCTATCATCTCGGCGGTAATATTTGACATCATTCCTGTCGAGTTGGCCTCTACGTCTCCGTTTGACCATCAAATACATCAATAACGTAATATAACGAAACCGAACCCAACCTATCATCGCGGCTGTAATATTTGACAACATTCCTGGCGAGTTGGCCTCTACGTCTCCGTGGGAGCTTAATATACATCAATATCGTAATATAACCTAACCTAACCCAACCTAACATCTCGGCGGTAATATTTGACCACATTCCTGGCGATTTGGCTTCTCCGTCTCCGTGGGACTTTTATATACATCAATAACGTAATATAACCAAACCTAACCCAACCTAACATCTCGGCGGTAATACTTGACAACATACCTGGCGAGTTGGACTCTGCGTCTCCGTGGGACCTTCATATACATCAATAACGTAATATAACCTAACGTAACCCAACATATCATCTCGACGGTAGTATTTGACAACATTCCTGGCGAGTTGGCCTCTACGTCTCAGTGTAACCTTCGTATACATCAATAAAATAATATAAGCTAGCCTAACCCAACCTAACATCTCGGGGGTAATATTTGACGACATTCCTGGCTTGTTGGCCTCTATGTCTCCGTGAGACCTTTATATACATCAATAACGTAATATAACCTAACCTAACCCAACCTAACATCTCGCCGGTAATATTTGACATCATTCCTGTCGAGTTGGCCTCTACGTCTCCGTTTGACCATCATATACATCAATAACGTAATATAACGTAACCTAACCCAACCTGTCATCGCGGCTGTAATATTTGACAACATTCCTGGCGAGTTGGCCTCTACGTCTCCGTGCGATCTTTATATACATCAATAACGTAATATAACCTAACCTAACCCAACCTAACATCTCGGCAGTAATATTTGACCACATTCCTGGCGAGTTGGCTTCTCCGTCTCCGTGGGACCTTTGTATACATCAATAACGTAATATAACCTAACCTAACCCAACCTAACGTCTCGGCGGTAATATTTGAAAACATACCTGGCGAGGTGGCCTCTACGTCTCCGTGGGATATTTATATACATCAATAACATAATATAGCATAAGCTAACCCAATATAACATCTCGGCGGTAATATTTGACCACATTCCTGGCTTGTTGGACTCTACGTCTCCGTGGGACCGTCATATAGAACTATAACGTAATATAACCTAACCTAACCCAACCTAACATCTCGGCGGTAATATTTGACCACATACCTGGCTTGTTGGCCTCTACGTCTCCGTGGGTCCTTTATATACATCAATATCGCAATATAACCTAACCTAACGCAACCTAACATCTCGGCGGTAATATTTGAAAACATACCTGGCGAGTTGGCCTCTACGTCTCCGTGAGACCTTTATATACATCAATAACGTAATATAACGTAACCTAAACCAACCTATCATCGCGGCGGTAATATTTGACAACATTCCTGGCGAGTTGGCCTCTACGTCTCTGTGCGACCTTTATATACATCTGTAACGTAATATAACCTAACCTAAACCAACCTAACATCTCGGCGATAATATTTGACCACATTCCTGGCTTGTTGGCCTCTACGTCTCCGTGGGACCTTTATATACATCAATAACGTAATATAACCTAACCTAACCCAACTTAACATCTCGGCGGTAATATTTGATCACATTCCTGTCTTGTTGGCCTCTACGTCTCCGTGGGACCTTTATATACATCACTAACGTAATATAACCTAACCTAACCCAACCTAAAATCTCGGCGGTAATATTTGACATCATTCCTGGCGAGTTGGCCTCTACGTCTCCGTGGGAGCTTTGTATACATCAATATCGTAATATAAACGAACCTAACCCAACCTAACATCTCGGCGGTAATATTTGACCACGTTCCTGGCTTGTTGGCCTCTACGTCTCCGTGGGTCCTTTATATACATCACTAACGTAACATAACGTAACCTAACCCAACCTAAAATCTCGGCGGTAATACTTGACATCATTCCTGGCGAGTTGGCCTCTACGTCTCCGTGGGAGCTTTATATACATCAATATCGTAATATAACCTAACCTAACCCAACCTAACATCTCGGCGGTAATATTTGACCACGTTCCTGGCTTGTTGGACTCTACGTCTCCGTGGGACCGTCATATAGAACTATAACGTAATATAACCTAACCTAACCCAACCTAACATCTCGGCGGTAATATTTGAAAACATTCCTGGCGAGTTGGCCTCTAGGTCTCCGTTTGACCTTCATATACATCAATAACGTAATATAACCTATCGTAACCCAACCTATCATCTCGGCGGTAGTATTTGACAACATTCCTGGTGAGTTGGCCTCTACGTCTCCGTGGGACCTTTATATACATCAATAACGTAAAATAACCTTACCTAACCCAACTTAAAATCTCGGCGGTAATATTTGACATCATTCCTGTCGAGTTGGCCTCTACGTCTCCGTTTGACCATCAAATACATCAATAACGTAATATAACGCAACCTAACCCAACCTATCATCTCGGCGGTAGTATTTGACAACATTCCTGGCGAGTTGGCCTCTACGTCTCCGTGGGACCTTTATATACATCAATAACGTAATATAACCTAACCTAACCCAACTTAAATCTCGGCGGTAATATTTGACATCATTCCTGGCGAGTTGGCATCTACGTCTCCGTGGAAGCTTTACATACGTCAATAACGTAATGTAACCTAACCTAACCAAACCTAACATCTCGGCGGTAATATTTGACCACATTCCTGTCTTGTTGGCCTCTACGTCTGCGTGGGACCTTTATATACTTCAATAACGTAATATAACCTAACCTAACCCAACCTAACATCTCGGCGGTAATATTTGACAACATACCTGGCAAGTTGGACTCTGCGTCTCCGCAGGACCTTCATATACATCAATAACGCAATATAACGTAACCTGACCCAACCTATCATCTCGACAGTAATATTTGACAACATTCCTGGCGAGTTGGCCTCTACGTCCCCGTGGGACCTTTATATTCATCAATAACGTAATATAACCTTATCTAACCCAACCTAACATCTCGCCGGTAATATTTGACAACATTCCTATCGAGTTGGCCTCTAGGTCTCCGTTTGACCTTCATATACATCAATTACGTAATATAACCTAACATAACCCAACCTAACATCTCGGCGGTAATATTTGACATCATTCCTGGCGTGTTGGCCTCTACGTCTCCGTTTGACCTTCATATACATCAATAACGTAATATAACCTAACCTAACACAACCTATCATCTCGGCGGTAATATTTGGCATCATTCCTGGCGAGTTGGCCTCTACGTCTCCGTTTGACCTTCATATACATCAATAACGTAATATAACCTAACCTTACCCAACCTATCATCTCGGCGGTAATATTTGACCACATTCCTGGCGAGTTGGCCTTTACGTATCCGTGGGACCTTTATACACATATAACATAATGTAAGCTAGCCTAACCCAATCTAACATCTCGGCGATAATATTTGACATCATTCCTGGCGAGATGGCCTCTACGTCTCCGTGGGATATTTATATACATCAATAAAATAATATAACATAAGCTAACCCAAACTAACATCTCGGCGGTAATATTTGACCACTTTCCTGGCTTATTGGACACTACGTCACCGTGGGACCTTCATATAGATCTATAACGTTATATAACCTAACCTAACCCTACCTAACATCTCGCCGATATTATTTGAAAACATTCCTGGCGAGTTGGCATCGACGTCTACGTAGGACTTTTATATACATCAATAACGTAGTATAACCTAACCTAACCCAACCTAGCATCTCGGCGGTAATATTTGCCATCATTCCTGGCGTGTTGGCCTCTACGTCTCCGTGGGACCTTTATATACATCAATAACGTAATATAACCTAACCTAACCCAACTTAACATCTCGGCAGTAATATTTGACCGCATTCCTGTCTTGTTGGCCTCTACGTCTCCGTGGGACCTTTATATACATCAATAACGTAATATAACCTAACCTAACCCAACCTAAAATCTCGGCGGTAATATTTGACAACATTCCTGGCGAGTTGGCCTCTACGTCTCCGTGGGAGCTTAATATACATCAATATCGTAATATAACCTAACCTAACCCAACCTAACATCTCGGCGGTAATATTTGACCACATTCCTGGCGATTTGGCTTCTCCGTCTCCGTGGGACTTTTATATACATCAATAACGTAATATAACCAAACCTAACCCAACCTAACATCTCGGCGGTAATACTTGACAACATACCTGGCGAGTTGGACTCTGCGTCTCCGTGGGACCTTCATATACATCAATAACGTAATATAACCTAACGTAACCCAACATATCATCTCGACGGTAGTATTTGACAACATTCCTGGCGAGTCGGCCTCTACGTCTCCGTGTAACCTTCGTATACATCAATAACATAATATAAGCTAGCCTAACCCAACCTAACATCTCGGGGGTAATATTTGACCACATTCCTGGCTTGTTGGCCTCTATGTCTCCGTGGGACCTTTATATACATCAATAACGTAATATAACCTAACCTAACCCAACCTAACATCTCGCCGGTAATATTTGACATCATTCCTGTCGAGTTGGCCTCTACGTCTCCGTTTGACCATCATATACATCAATAACGTAATATAACGTAACCTAACCCAACCTATCATCGCGGCGGTAATATTTGACAACATTCCTGGCGAGTTGGCCTCTACGTCTCTGTGCGACCTTTATATACATCTGTAACGTAATATAACCTAACCTAAACCAACCTAACATCTCGACGATAATATTTGACCACATTCCTGGCTTGTTGGCCTCTACGTCTCCGTGGGACCTTTATATACATCAATAACGTAATATAACCTAACCTAACCCAACCTAAAATCTCGGCGGTAATATTTGACAACATTCCTGGCGAGTTGGCCTCTACGTCTCCGTGGGAGCTTAATATACATCAATATCGTAATATAACCTAACCTAACCCAACCTAACATCTCGGCGGTAATATTAGCCATCATTCCTGGCGTGTTGGCCTCTACGTCTCCGTGGGACCTTTATATACATCAATAACGTAATATAACCTAACCTAACCCAACTTAACATCTCGGCGGTAATATTTGACCACATTCCTGTCTTGTTGGCCTCTACGTCTCCGTTTGACCATCATATACATCAATAACGTAATATAACGTAACCTAACCCAACCTATCATCGCGGCTGTAATATTTGAAAACATTACTGGCGAGTTGGCCTCTACGTCTCCGTGGGATCTTTATATACATCAATAACGTAATATAACCTAACCTAACCCAACCTAACATCTCGGCAATAATATTTGACCACATTCCTGGCGAGTTGGCTTCTCCGTCTCCGTGGGACCTTTGTATACATCAATAACGTAATATAACCTAACCTAACCCAACTTAACATCTCGGCGGTAATATTTGACCACATTCCTGTCTTGTTGGCCTCTACGTCTCCGTGGGACCTTTATATACATCAATAACGTAATATAACCTCACCTAACCCAACCTAACATCTCGGCGGTAATACTTGACAACATACCTGGCGAGTTGGACTCTGCGTCTCCGTGGGACCTTCATATACATCAATAACGTAATATAACCTAACGTAACCCAACATATCATCTCGACGGTAGTATTTGACAACATTCCTGGCGAGTTGGCCTCTACGTCTCCGTGTAACCTTCGTATACATCAATAAAATAATATAAGCTAGCCTAACCCAACCTAACATCTCGGGGGTAATATTTGACGACATTCCTGGCTTGTTGGCCTCTATGTCTCCGTGGGACCTTTATATACATCAATAACGTAATATAACCTAACCTAACCCAACCTAACATCTCGCCGGTAATATTTGACATCATTCCTGTCGAGTTGGCCTCTACGTCTCCGTTTGACCATCATATACATCAATAACGTAATATAACGTAACCTAACCCAACCTATCATCGCGGCTGTAATATTTGACAACATTCCTGGCGAGTTGGCCTCTACGTCTCCGTGCGATCTTTATATACATCAATAACGTAATATAACCTAACCTAACCCAACCTAACATCTCGGCAGTAATATTTGACCACATTCCTGGCGAGTTGGCTTCTCCGTCTCCGTGGGACCTTTGTATACATCAATAACGTAATATAACCTAACCTAATCCAACCTAACGTCTCGGCGGTAATATTTGACCACATTCCTGGCGATTTGGCTTCTCCGTCTCCGTGGGACTTTTATATACATCAATAACGTAATATAACCAAACCTAACCCAACCTAACATCTCAGCGGTAATACTTGACAACATACCTGGCGAGTTGGACTCTGCGTCTCCGTGGGACCTTCATATACATCAACAACGTAATATAACCTAACGTAACCCAACATATCATCTCGACGGTAGTATTTGACAACATTCCTGGCGAGTTGGCCTCTACGTCTCCGTGTAACCTTCGTATACATCAATAACATAATATAAGCTAGCCTAACCCAACCTAACATCTCGGGGGTAATATTTGACCACATTCCTTGCTTGTTGGCCTCTATGTCTCCGTTTGACCTTCATATACATCAATAACGTAATGTAACCTATCGTAACCCAACCTATCATCTCGGCGGTAGTATTTGACAACATTACTGGCGAGTTGGCCTCTACGTCTCCGTGGGAGCTTTATATACATCAATAACGTAATATAACCTAACCTAACCCAACCTAACATCTCGGGGGTAATATTTGACCACATTCCTGGCTTGTTGGCCTCTATGTCTCCGTGGGACCTTTATATACATCAATAACGTAATATAACCTAACCTAACCCAACCTAACATCTCGCCGGTAATATTTGACATCATTCCTGTCGAGTTGGCCTCTACGTCTCCGTTTGACCATCATATACATCAATAACGTAATACAACGTAACCTAACCCAACCTGTCATCGCGGCTGTAATATTTGACAACATTCCTTGCGAGTTGGCCTCTACGCCTCCGTGCGATCTTTATATACATCAATAACGTAACATAACCTAACCTAACCCAACCTAACATCTCGGCGGTAATATTTGACCACATTCCTGGCGAGTTGGCTTCTCCGTCTTCGCGGGACCTTTGTATACATCAATAACGTAATATAACCTAACCTAACCCAACCTAACGTCTCGGCGGTAATATTTGAAAACATACCTGGCGAGGTGGCCTCTACGTCTCCGTGGGATATTTATATACATCAATAACATAATATAACATAAGCTAACCCAATATAACATCTCGGCGGTAATATTTGACCACATTCCTGGCTTGTTGGACTCTACGTCTCCGTGGGACCGTCATATAGAGCTATAACGTAATATAACCTAACCTAACCCAACCTAACATCTCGGCGGTAATATTTGACCACATACCTGGCTTGTTGGCCTCTACGTCTCCGTGGGACCTTTATATACATCAATATCGCAATATAACCTAACCTAACGCAACCTAACATCTCGGCGGTAATATTTGAAAACATACCTGGCGAGTTGGCCTCTACGTCTCCGTGGGACCTTTATATACATCAATAACGTAATATAACGTAACCTAACCCAACCTATCATCGCGGCGGTAATATTTGACGACATTCCTGGCGAGTTGGCCCCTACGTCTCTGTGCGACCTTTATATACATCTGTAACGTAATATAACCTAACCTAAACCAACCTAACATCTCGGCGATAATATTTGACCACATTCCTGGCTTGTTGGCCTCTACGTCTCCGTGGGACCTTTATATACATCAATAACGTAATTGAACCTAACCTAACCCAACTTAACATCTCGGCGGTAATATTTGACCACATTCCTGTCTTGTTGGCCTCTACGTCTCCGTGGGAGCTTTATATACATCAATATCGTAATATAACCTAACCTAACCCAACCTAACATCTCGGCGGTAATATTTGACCACGTTCCTGGCTTGTTGGACTCTACGTCTCCGTGGGACCGTCATATAGAACTATAACGTAATATAACCTAACCTAACTCAACCTAACATCTCGGCGGTAATATTTGAAAACATTCCTGGCGAGTTGGCCTCTAGGTCTCCGTTTGACCTTCATATACATCAATAACGTAATATAACCTATCGTAACCCAACCTATCATCTCGGCGGTAGTATTTGACAACATTCCTGCCGAGTTGGCCTCTACGTCTCCGTGGGACCTTTATATACATCAATAACGTAAAATAACCTTACCTAACCCAACTTAAAATCTCGGCGGTAATATTTGACATCATTCCTGGCGAGTTGGCCTCTACGTCTCCGTGGGAGCTTTATATACATCAATAACGTAATATAACCTAACCTAACCCAACCTAACATCTCGGGGGTAATATTTGACGACATTCCTGGCTTGTTGGCCTCTATGTCTCCGTGGGACCTTTATATACATCAATAACGTAATATAACCTAACCTAACCCAACCTAACATCTCGCCGGTAATATTTGACATCATTCCTGTCGAGTTGGCCTCTACGTCTCCGTTTGACCATCATATACATCAATAACGTAATATAACGTAACCTAACCCAACCTATCATCGCGGCTGTAATATTTGACAACATTCCTGGCGAGTTGGCCTCTACGTCTCCGTGCGATCTTTATATACATCAATAACGTAATATAACCTAACCTAACCCAACCTAACATCTCGGCAGTAATATTTGACCACATTCCTGGCGAGTTGGCTTCTCCTTCTCCGTGGGACCTTTGTATACATCAATAACGTAATATAACCTAACCTAATCCAACCTAACGTCTCGGCGGTAATATTTGACCACATTCCTGGCGATTTGGCTTCTCCGTCTCCGTGGGACTTTTATATACATCAATAACGTAATATAACCAAACCTAACCCAACCTAACATCTCAGCGGTAATACTTGACAACATACCTGGCGAGTTGGACTCTGCGTCTCCGTGGGACCTTCATATACATCAACAACGTAATATAACCTAACGTAACCCAACATATCATCTCGACGGTAGTATTTGACAACATTCCTGGCGAGTTGGCCTCTACGTCTCCGTGTAACCTTCGTATACATCAATAACATAATATAAGCTAGCCTAACCCAACCTAACATCTCGGGGGTAATATTTGACCACATTCCTTGCTTGTTGGCCTCTATGTCTCCGTGGGACCTTTATATACATCAATAACGTAATATAACCTAACCTAACCCAACCTAACATCTCGCCGGTAATATTTGACCACGTTCCCGGCTTGTTGGACTCTACGTGTCCGTGGGACCGTCATATAGAACTATAACGTAATATAACCTAACCTAACCCAACCTAACATCTCGGCGGTAATATTTGAAAACATTCCTGGCGAGTTGGCCTCTAGGTCTCCGTTTGACCTTCATATACATCAATAACGTAATGTAACCTATCGTAACCCAACCTATCATCTCGGCGGTAGTATTTGACAACATTACTGGCGAGTTGGCCTCTACGTCTCCGTGGGAGCTTTATATACATCAATAACGTAATATAACCTAACCTAACCCAACCTAACATCTCGGGGGTAATATTTGACCACATTCCTGGCTTGTTGGCCTCTATGTCTCCGTGGGACCTTTATATACATCAATAACGTAATATAACCTAACCTAACCCAACCTAACATCTCGCCGGTAATATTTGACATCATTCCTGTCGAGTTGGCCTCTACGTCTCCGTTTGACCATCATATACATCAATAACGTAATACAACGTAACCTAACCCAACCTGTCATCGCGGCTGTAATATTTGACAACATTCCTTGCGAGTTGGCCTCTACGCCTCCGTGCGATCTTTATATACATCAATAACGTAACATAACCTAACCTAACCCAACCTAACATCTCGGCGGTAATATTTGACCACATTCCTGGCGAGTTGGCTTCTCCGTCTTCGCGGGACCTTTGTATACATCAATAACGTAATATAACCTAACCTAACCCAACCTAACGTCTCGGCGGTAATATTTGAAAACATACCTGGCGAGGTGGCCTCTACGTCTCCGTGGGATATTTATATACATCAATAACATAATATAACATAAGCTAACCCAATATAACATCTCGGCGGTAATATTTGACCACATTCCTGGCTTGTTGGACTCTACGTCTCCGTGGGACCGTCATATAGAGCTATAACGTAATATAACCTAACCTAACCCAACCTAACATCTCGGCGGTAATATTTGACCACATACCTGGCTTGTTGGCCTCTACGTCTCCGTGGGACCTTTATATACATCAATATCGCAATATAACCTAACCTAACGCAACCTAACATCTCGGCGGTAATATTTGAAAACATACCTGGCGAGTTGGCCTCTACGTCTCCGTGGGACCTTTATATACATCAATAACGTAATATAACGTAACCTAACCCAACCTATCATCGCGGCGGTAATATTTGACAACATTCCTGGCGAGTTGGCCCCTACGTCTCTGTGCGACCTTTATATACATCTGTAACGTAATATAACCTAACCTAAACCAACCTAACATCTCGGCGATAATATTTGACCACATTCCTGGCTTGTTGGCCTCTACGTCTCCGTGGGACCTTTATATACATCAATAACGTAATATAACCTAACCTAACCCAACTTAACATCTCGGCGGTAATATTTGACCACATTCCTGTCTTGTTGGCCTCTACGTCTCCGTGGGAGCTTTATATACATCAATATCGTAATATAACCTAACCTAACCCAACCTAACATCTCGGCGGTAATATTTGACCACGTTCCTGGCTTGTTGGACTCTACGTCTCCGTGGGACCGTCATATAGAACTATAACGTAATATAACCTAACCTAACTCAACCTAACATCTCGGCGGTAATATTTGAAAACATTCCTGGCGAGTTGGCCTCTAGGTCTCCGTTTGACCTTCATATACATCAATAACGTAATATAACCTATCGTAACCCAACCTATCATCTCGGCGGTAGTATTTGACAACATTCCTGCCGAGTTGGCCTCTACGTCTCCGTGGGACCTTTATATACATCAATAACGTAAAATAACCTTACCTAACCCAACTTAAAATCTCGGCGGTAATATTTGACATCATTCCTGGCGAGTTGGCCTCTACGTCTCCGTGGGAGCTTTATATACATCAATAACGTAATATAACCTAACCTAACCCAACCTAACATCTCGGGGGCAATATTTGACCACATTCCTGGCTTGTTGGCCTCTATGTCTCCGTGGCACCTTTATATACATCAATAACGTAATATAACCTAACCTAACCCAACCTAACATCTCGCCGGTAATATTTGACATCATTCCTGTCGAGTTGGCCTCTACGTCTCCGTTTGACCATCATATACATCAATAACGTAATACAACGTAACCTAACCCAACCTATCATCGCGGCTGTAATATTTGACAACATTCCTGGCGAGTTGGCCTCTACGCCTCCGTGGGATCTTTATATACATCAATAACGTAATATAACCTAACCTAACCCAACCTAACATCTCGGCGGTAATATTTGACCACATTCCTGGCGAGATGGCTTCTCCGTCTTCGTGGGACCTTTGTATACATCAATAACGTAATATAACCTAACCTAACCCAACCTAACGTCTCGGCGGTAATATTTGAAAACATACCTGGCGAGTTGGCCTCTACGTCTCCGTGGGACCTTTATATACATCAATAACGTAATATAACGTAACCTAACCCAACCTATCATCGCGGCGGTAATATTTGACAACATTCCTGGCGAGTTGGCCTCTACGTCTCTGTGCGACCTTTATATACATCTGTAACGTAATATAACCTAACCTAAACCAACCTAACATCTCGGCGATAATATTTGACCACATTCCTGGCTTGTTGGCCTCTACGTCTCCGTGGGACCTTTATATACATCAATAACGTAATATAACCTAACCTAACCCAACTTAACATCTCGGCGGTAATATTTGACCACGTTCCTGGCTTGTTGGACTCTACGTCTCCGTGGGACCGTCATATAGAACTATAACGTAATATAACCTAACCTAACTCAACCTAACGTCTCGGCGGTAATATTTGAAAACATTCCTGGCGAGTTGGCCTCTAGGTCTCCGTTTGACCTTCATATACATCAATAACGTAATATAACCTATCGTAACCCAACCTATCATCTCGGCGGTAGTATTTGACAACATTCCTGGCGAGTTGGCCTCTACGTCTCCGTGGGACCTTTATATACATCAATAACGTAAAATAACCTTACCTAACCCAACTTAAAATCTCGGCGGTAATATTTGACATCATTCCTGGCGAGTTGGCCTCTACGTCTCCGTGGGAGCTTTATATACATCAATAACGTAATACAACCTAACCTAACCCAACCTAACATCTCGGCGGTAATATTTGACCACATTCCTGGCGAGTTGGCCTCTACGTCTCCTTGGGACCTTTATATACATCAATAACGTAATATAACGTAACCTAACCCAACCTATCATCTCGGCGGTAATATTTGACAACATTCCTGGCGAGTTGGCCTCTACGTCTCCGTGGGAGCTTTATATACATCAATAACGTAATATAACCTAACCTAACCCAACCTAACATCTCGCCGGTAATATTTGACATCATTCCTGTCGAGTTGGCCTCTACATCTCCGTTTGACCATCATATACATCAATAACGTAATACAACGTAACCTAACCCAACCTAACATCTCGCCGGTAATATTTGACATCATTCCTGTCGAGTTGGCCTCTACGTCTCCGTTTGACCATCATATACATCAATAACGTAATACAACGTAACCTAACCCAACCTATCATCGCGGCTGTAATATTTGACCACATTCCTGGCGAGTTGGCTTCTCCGTCTTCGTGGGACCTTTGTATACATCAATAACGTAATATAACCTAACCTAACCCAACCTAACGTCTCGGCGGTAATATTTGAAAACATACCTGGCGAGTTGGCCTCTACGTCTCCGTGGGACCTTTATATACATCAATAACGTAATATAACGTAACCTAACCCAACCTATCATCGCGGCGGTAATATTTGACAACATTCCTGGCGAGTTGGCCTCTACGTCTCTGTGCGACCTTTATATACATCTGTAACGTAATATAACCTAACCTAAACCAACCTAACATCTCGGCGATAATATTTGACCACATTCCTGGCTTGTTGGCCTCTACGTCTCCGTGGGACCTTTATATACATCAATAACGTAATATAACCTAACCTAACCCAACTTAACATCTCGGCGGTAATATTTGACAACATTCCTGGCGAGTTGGCCTCTACGTCTCCGTGGGACCTTTATATACATCAATAACGTAAAATAACCTTACCTAACCCAACTTAAAATCTCGGCGGTAATATTTGACATCATTCCTGGCGAGTTGGCCTCTAGGTCTCCGTTTGACCTTCATATACATCAATAACGTAATATAACCTATCGTAACCCAACCTATCATCTCGGCGGTAGTATTTGACAACATTCCTGGCGAGTTGGCCTCTACGTCTCCGTGGGACCTTTATATACATCAATAACGTAAAATAACCTTACCTAACCCAACTTAAAATCTCGGCGGTAATATTTGACATCATTCCTGGCGAGTTGGCCTCTACGTCTCCGTGGGAGCTTTATATACATCAATAACGTAATATAACCTAACCTAACCCAACCTAACATCTCGGGGGCAATATTTGACCACATTCCTGGCTTGTTGGCCTCTACGTCTCCGTGGGACCTTTATATACATCAATAACGTAATATAACGTAACCTAACCCAACCTATCATTGCGGCTGTAATATTTGACAACATTCCTGGCGAGTTGGCCTCTACGTCTCCGTGGGATCTTTATATACATCAATAACGTAATATAACCTAACCTAACCCAACCTAACATCTCGGCGGTAATATTTGAACACATTCCTGGCGAGTTGGCTTCTCCGTCTCCGTGGGACCTTTGTATACATCAATAACGTAATATAACCTAACCTAACCCAACCTAACGTCTCGGCGGTAATATTTGAAAACATACCTGGCGAGGTGGCCTCTACGTCTCCGTGGGATATTTATATACATCAATAACATAATATAACATAAGCTAACCCAATATAACATCTCGGCGGTAATATTTAACCACATTCCTGGCTTGTTGGACTCTACGTCTCCGTGGGACCGTCATATAGAACTATAACGTAATATAACCTAACCTAACCCAACCTAACATCTCGGCGGTAATATTTGAAAACATTCCTGGCGAGTTGGCATCTACGTCTCCGTGGGACATTTATATACATCAATAACGTAATATAACCTAACCTAACCCAACCTAGCATCTCGGCGGTAGTATTTGACACCATACCTGGCGAGGTAGCCTCTACGTCTCCGTGGGATATTTATATACATCAATAACATAATATAACCTAACCTAACCCAACCTAACATCTCGCCGGTAATATTTGACATCATTCCTGTCGAGTTGGCCTCTACGTCTCCGTTTGACCATCATATATATCAATAACGTAATATAACGTAACCTAACCCAACCTATCATCGCGGCGGTAATATTTGACAACATTCCTGGCGAGTTGGCCTCTACGTCTCTGTGCGACCTTTATATACATCTGTAACGTAATATAACCTAACCTAAACCAACCTAACATCTCGGCGATAATATTTGACAACATTCCTGGCGAGTTGGCCTCTACGTCTCTGTGCGACCTTTATATACATCTGTAACGTAATATAACCTAACCTAAACCAACCTAACATCTCGGCGGTAATATTTGAAAACATTCCTGGCGAGTTGGCATCTACGTCTCCGTGGGACATTTATATACATCAATAACGTAATATAACCTAACCTAACCCAACCTAGCATCTCGGCGGTAGTATTTGACACCATACCTGGCGAGGTGGCCTCTACGTCTCCGTGGGATATTTATATACATCAATAACATAATATAACCTAACCTAACCCAACCTAACATCTCGCCGGTAATATTTGACATCATTCCTGTCGAGTTGGCCTCTACGTCTCCGTTTGACCATCATATATATCAATAACGTAATATAACGTAACCTAACCCAACCTATCATCGCGGCGGTAATATTTGACAACATTCCTGGCGAGTTGGCCTCTACGTCTCTGTGCGACCTTTATATACATCTGTAACGTAATATAACCTAACCTAAACCAACCTAACATCTCGGCGATAATATTTGACAACATTCCTGGCGAGTTGGCCTCTACGTCTCTGTGCGACCTTTATATACATCTGTAACGTAATATAACCTAACCTAAACCAACCTAACATCTCGGCGATAATATTTGACCACATTCCTGGCTTGTTGGCCTCTACGTCTCCGTGGGACCTTTATATACATCAATAACGTAATATAACCTAACCTAACCCAACTTAACATCTCGGCGGTAATATTTGACCACATTCCTGTCTTGTTGGCCTTTACGTCTCCGTGGGACCTTTATATACATCAATAACGTAATATAACCTAACCTAACCCAACCTAACATCTCGGCGGTAATATTTGACCACGTTCCTGGCTTGTTGGACTCTACGTCTCCGTGGGACCGTCATATAGAACTATAACGTAATATAACCTAACATAACTCAACCTAACATCTCGGCGGTAATATTTAAAACATTCCTGGCGAGTTGGCCTCTACGTCTCTGTGCGACCTTTATATACATCAATAACGTAATATAACCTAACCTAATCCAACCTAACATCTCGGCGGTAATATTTGACCACATTCCTGGCGAGTTGGCTTCTCCGTCTCCGTGGGACCTTTGTATACATCAATAACGTAATATAACCTAACCTAACCCAACCTAACGTCTCGGCGGTAATATTTGAAAACATACCTGGCGAGGTGGCCTCTACGTCTCCGTGGGATATTTATATACATCAATAACATAATATAACATAAGCTAACCCAATATAACATCTCGGCGGTAATATTTGACCACATTCCTGGCTTGTTGGACTCTACGTCTCCGTGGGACCGTCATATAGAACTATAACGTAATATAACCTAACCTAACCCAACCTAACATCTCGGCGGTAATATTTGAAAACATTCCTGGCGAGTTGGCATCTACGTCTCCGTGGGACATTTATATACATCAATAACGTAATATAACCTAACCTAACCCAACCTAGCATCTCGGCGGTAGTATTTGACACCATACCTGGCGAGGTGGCTTCTACGTCTCCGTGGGATATTTATATACATCAATAACATAATATAACCTAACCTAACCCAACCTAACATCTCGCCGGTAATATTTGACATCATTCCTGTCGAGTTGGCCTCTACGTCTCCGTTTGACCATCATATATATCAATAACGTAATATAACGTAACCTAACCCAACCTATCATCGCGGCGGTAATATTTGACAACATTCCTGGCGAGTTGGCCTCTACGTCTCTGTGCGACCTTTATATACATCTGTAACGTAATATAACCTAACCTAAACCAACCTAACATCTCGGCGATAATATTTGACAACATTCCTGGCGAGTTGGCCTCTACGTCTCTGTGCGACCTTTATATACATCTGTAACGTAATATAACCTAACCTAAACCAACCTAACATCTCGGCGATAATATTTTACCACATTCCTGGCTTGTTGGCCTCTACGTCTCCGTGGGACCTTTATATACATCAATAACGTAATATAACCTAACCTAACCCAACTTAACATCTCGGCGGTAATATTTGACCACATTCCTGTCTTGTTGGCCTTTACGTCTCCGTGGGACCTTTATATACATCAATAACGTAATATAACCTAACCTAACCCAACCTAACATCTCGGCGGTAATATTTGACCACGTTCCTGGCTTGTTGGACTCTACGTCTCCGTGGGACCGTCATATAGAACTATAACGTAATATAACCTAACATAACTCAACCTAACATCTCGGCGGTAATATTTAAAACATTCCTGGCGAGTTGGCCTCTACGTCTCTGTGCGACCTTTATATACATCAATAACGTAATATAACCTAACCTAATCCAACCTAACATCTCGGCGGTAATATTTGACCACATTCCTGGCGAGTTGGCTTCTCCGTCTCCGTGGGACCTTTGTATACATCAATAACGTAATATAACCTAACCTAACCCAACCTAACGTCTCGGCGGTAATATTTGAAAACATACCTGGCGAGGTGGCCTCTACGTCTCCGTGGGATATTTATATACATCAATAACATAATATAACATAAGCTAACCCAATATAACATCTCGGCGGTAATATTTGACCACATTCCTGGCTTGTTGGACTCTACGTCTCCGTGGGACCGTCATATAGAACTATAACGTAATATAACCTAACCTAACCCAACCTAACATCTCGGCGGTAATATTTGAAAACATTCCTGGCGAGTTGGCATCTACGTCTCCGTGGGACATTTATATACATCAATAACGTAATATAACCTAACCTAACCCAACCTAGCATCTCGGCGGTAGTATTTGACACCATACCTGGCGAGGTGGCTTCTACGTCTCCGTGGGATATTTATATACATCAATAACATAATATAACCTAACCTAACCCAACCTAACATCTCGCCGGTAATATTTGACATCATTCCTGTCGAGTTGGCCTCTACGTCTCCGTTTGACCATCATATATATCAATAACGTAATATAACGTAACCTAACCCAACCTATCATCGCGGCGGTAATATTTGACAACATTCCTGGCGAGTTAGCCTCTACGTCTCTGTGCGACCTTTATATACATCTGTAACGTAATATAACCTAACCTAAACCAACCTAACATCTCGGCGATAATATTTGACAACATTCCTGGCGAGTTGGACTCTACGTCTCTGTGCGACCTTTATATACATCTGTAACGTAATATAACCTAACCTAAACCAACCTAACATCTCGGCGATAATATTTGACCACATTCCTGGCTTGTTGGCCTCTACGTCTCCGTGGGACCTTTATATACATCAATAACGTAATATAACCTAATCTAACCCAACCTACCATCTCGACGGTAATATTTGACAACATACCTGGCGAGTTGGACTCTGCGTCTCCGTGGGACCTTCATATACATCAATAACGTAATATAACGTAACCTAACCCAACCTATCATCTCGGCGGTAATATTTGACAACATTCCTGGCGAGTTGGCCTCTACGTCTCCGTGGGAGCTTTATATACATCAATATCGTAATATAACCTAACCTAACCCAACCTAACATCTCGGTGGTAATATTTGACCACACTCCTGGCGATTTGGCTTCTCCGTCTCCATGGGACCTTTATATACATCAATAACGTAATATAACCTAACCTAACCCAGCCTAACATCTCGGCGGTAATACTTGACAACATACCTGGCGAGTTGGACTCTGCGTCTCCGTGGGACCTTCATTTACATCAATAACGTAATATAACCTAACATAACCCAACATATCATCTCGACGGTAGTATTTGACAACATTCCTGGCTTGTTGGCCTCTACGTCTCCGTGGGACCTTTATATACATCAATAACGTAATATAACCTAACCTAACCCAACCTATCATCTCGGCGGTAATATTTGACCACATTCCTTGCGAGTTGGCTTCTCCGTCTCCGTGGGACCTTTGTATACATCAATAACGTAATATAACCTAACCTAACCCAACCTAACGTCTCGGCGGTAATATTTGAAAACATACCTGGCGAGGTGGCCTCTACGTCTCCGTGGGATATTTATATACATCAATAACGTAATATAACCTAACCTAACCCAACCTACCATCTCGACGGTAATATTTGACAACATACCTGGCGAGTTGGACTCTGCGTCTCCGTGGGACCTTCATATACATCAATAACGTAATATAACGTAACCTAACCCAACCTATCATCTCGGCGGTAATATTTGACAACATTCCTGGCGAGTTGGCCTCTACGTCCCCGTGGGACCTTTATATACATCAATAACGTAATATAACCTCACCTAACCCAACCAAACATCTCGCCGGTAATATTTGATCACATTCCTGGCTTGTTGGCCTCTACGTCTGCGTGGGACCTTTATATACTTCAATAACGTAATATAACCTAACCTAATCCAACCGAACATCTCGGCGGTAATATTTGACAAAATTCCTGGCGAGTTGGCTTCTCCGTTTCCGTGGGACCTTTATATACATCAATAACGTAATATAACCTAACCTAACCCAACCTAACATCTCGGCGGTAATATTTGACCACATACCTGGCTTGTTGGCCTCTACGTCTCCGTGGGACCTTTATATACATCAATATCGCAATATAACCTAACCTAACGCAACCTAACATCTCGGCGGTAATATTTGAAAATATACCTGGCGAGTTGGCCTCTACGTCTCCGTTTGACCATCATATACATCAATATCGTAATATAACGTAACCTAACCCAACCTATCATCGCGGCGGTAATATTTGACAACATTCCTGGCGAGTTGGCCTCTACGTCTCTTTGCGACCTTTATATACATCTATAACGTAATATAACCTAACCTGAACCAACCTAACATCTCGGCGGTAATATTTGACCACATTCCTGTCTTGTTGGCCTCTACGTCTCCGTGGGTCCTTTATATACATCAATAACGTAGTGTAACATAACCTAACCCAACCTAGCATCTCAGCGGTAATATTTGCCATCATTCCTGGCGAGTTGACCCCTACGTCTCCGTGTAACCCTGGTATACAACAATAACGTAATATAACGTAACTTAACCCAACCTATCATCTCGGCGGTAATATTTGACAACATTCCTGGCGAGTTGGCCTCTACGTCTCCGTGTAACCCTGGTATACAACAATAACGTAATATAACGTAACTTAACCCAACCTATCATCTCGGCGATAATATTTGACAACATTCCTGGCGAGTTGGCCTCTACGTCTCCATGTAACCTTCGTATACATCAATAACATAATATAAGCTAGCCTAACCCAACCTAACATCTCGGCGGTAATATTTGACCACATTCCTATCGAGTTGGCCTCTAGGTCTCCGTTTGACCTTCATATACATCAATAACGTAATATAACCTAACGTAACCCAACCTATTATCTCGGCGGTAGTATTTGACAACATTCCTGGCGAGTTGGCCTCTACGTCTCCGTGGGACCTTTATATACATCAATAACATAATATAAGCTGGCCTAACCCAATCTAACATCTCGGCGGTAATATTTGACCACATTCCTGGCTTGTTGGCCTCTACGTCACCGTGGGACCTTTATATACATCAATAACGCAATATAACCTAACCTAACCCAACCTAACATCTCGGCGGTAATATTTGACATCATTCCTGGCGAGTTGGCCTCTACGTCTCCGTTTGACCATCATATACATCAATAACGTAATATAACGTAACCTAACCCAACCTATCATCGCGGCGGTAATATTTGACCACATTCCTGTCTTGTTGGCCTCTACGTCTCCGTGGGACCTTTATATACTTCAATAACGTAATATAACCTAACCTAACCCAACCTATCTTCTCGGCGGTAATATTTGACAACATTCCTGGCGAGTTGGCCTCTACGTCTCTGTGCGACCTTTATATACATCTATAACGTAATATAACCTAACCTAAACCAACCTAACATCTCGGGGATAATATTTGACATCTTTCCTGGCGAGTTGGCCTCTACGTCTCTGTTGGATATTTATATACATCAATAAAATAATATAACATAAGCTAACCCAACCTTACATCTCGGAGGTAATATTTGACCACTTTCCTGGCTTGTTGGACTGTACGTCACCGTGGGACCTTCATATAGATGTATAACGTAATATAACCTAACCTAAGCCAACCTAACATCTCGGCGGTATTATTTGAAAACATTCCTGGCGAGTTGGCCTCTACGTCTCCGTTTGACCATCATATATATCAATAACGTAATATAACGTAACCTAACCCAACCTATCATCGCGGCGGTAATATTTGACAACATTCCTGGCGAGTTAGCCTCTACGTCTCTGTGCGACCTTTATATACATCTGTAACGTAATATAACCTAACCTAAACCAACCTAACATCTCGGCGATAATATTTGACAACATTCCTGGCGAGTTGGACTCTACGTCTCTGTGCGACCTTTATATACATCTGTAACGTAATATAACCTAACCTAAACCAACCTAACATCTCGGCGATAATATTTGACCACATTCCTGGCTTGTTGGCCTCTACGTCTCCGTGGGACCTTTATATACATCAATAACGTAATATAACCTAATCTAACCCAACCTACCATCTCGACGGTAATATTTGACAACATACCTGGCGAGTTGGACTCTGCGTCTCCGTGGGACCTTCATATACATCAATAACGTAATATAACGTAACCTAACCCAACCTATCATCTCGGCGGTAATATTTGACAACATTCCTGGCGAGTTGGCCTCTACGTCTCCGTGGGAGCTTTATATACATCAATATCGTAATATAACCTAACCTAACCCAACCTAACATCTCGGTGGTAATATTTGACCACACTCCTGGCGATTTGGCTTCTCCGTCTCCATGGGACCTTTATATACATCAATAACGTAATATAACCTAACCTAACCCAGCCTAACATCTCGGCGGTAATACTTGACAACATACCTGGCGAGTTGGACTCTGCGTCTCCGTGGGACCTTCATTTACATCAATAACGTAATATAACCTAACATAACCCAACATATCATCTCGACGGTAGTATTTGACAACATTCCTGGCTTGTTGGCCTCTACGTCTCCGTGGGACCTTTATATACATCAATAACGTAATATAACCTAACCTAACCCAACCTAACATCTCGGCGGTAATATTTGACCACATTCCTGGCGAGTTGGCTTCTCCGTCTCCGTGGGACCTTTGTATACATCAATAACGTAATATAACCTAACCTAACCCAACCTAACGTCTCGGCGGTAATATTTGAAAACATACCTGGCGAGGTGGCCTCTACGTCTCCGTGGGATATTTATATACATCAATAACGTAATATAACCTAACCTAACCCAACCTACCATCTCGACGGTAATATTTGACAACATACCTGGCGAGTTGGACTCTGCGTCTCCGTGGGACCTTCATATACATCAATAACGTAATATAACGTAACCTAACCCAACCTATCATCTCGGCGGTAATATTTGACAACATTCCTGGCGAGTTGGCCTCTACGTCCCCGTGGGACCTTTATATACATCAATAACGTAATATAACCTCACCTAACCCAACCAAACATCTCGCCGGTAATATTTGATCACATTCCTGGCTTGTTGGCCTCTACGTCTGCGTGGGACCTTTATATACTTCAATAACGTAATATAACCTAACCTAATCCAACCGAACATCTCGGCGGTAATATTTGACAAAATTCCTGGCGAGTTGGCTTCTCCGTTTCCGTGGGACCTTTATATACATCAATAACGTAATATAACCTAACCTAACCCAACCTAACATCTCGGCGGTAATATTTGACCACATACCTGGCTTGTTGGCCTCTACGTCTCCGTGGGACCTTTATATACATCAATATCGCAATATAACCTAACCTAACGCAACCTAACATCTCGGCGGTAATATTTGAAAATATACCTGGCGAGTTGGCCTCTACGTCTCCGTTTGACCATCATATACATCAATATCGTAATATAACGTAACCTAACCCAACCTATCATCGCGGCGGTAATATTTGACAACATTCCTGGCGAGTTGGCCTCTACGTCTCTTTGCGACCTTTATATACATCTATAACGTAATATAACCTAACCTGAACCAACCTAACATCTCGGCGGTAATATTTGACCACATTCCTGTCTTGTTGGCCTCTACGTCTCCGTGGGACCTTTATATACATCAATAACGTAGTGTAACATAACCTAACCCAACCTAGCATCTCGGCGGTAATATTTGCCATCATTCCTGGCGAGTTGGCCTCTACGTCTCCGTGTAACCCTGGTATACAACAATAACGTAATATAACGTAACTTAACCCAACCTATCATCTCGGCGGTAATATTTGACAACATTCCTGGCGAGTTGGCCTCTACGTCTCCATGTAACCTTCGTATACATCAATAACATAATATAAGCTAGCCTAACCCAACCTAACATCTCGGCGGTAATATTTGACCACATTCCTATCGAGTTGGCCTCTAGGTCTCCGTTTGACCTTCATATACATCAATAACGTAATATAACCTAACGTAACCCAACCTATTATCTCGGCGGTAGTATTTGACAACATTCCTGGCGAGTTGGCCTCTACGTCTCCGTGGGACCTTTATATACATCAATAACATAATATAAGCTGGCCTAACCCAATCTAACATCTCGGCGGTAATATTTGACCACATTCCTGGCTTGTTGGCCTCTACGTCACCGTGGGACCTTTATATACATCAATAACGCAATATAACCTAACCTAACCCAACCTAACATCTCGGCGGTAATATTTGACATCATTCCTGGCGAGTTGGCCTCTACGTCTCCGTTTGACCATCATATACATCAATAACGTAATATAACGTAACCTAACCCAACCTATCATCGCGGCGGTAATATTTGACCACATTCCTGTCTTGTTGGCCTCTACGTCTCCGTGGGACCTTTATATACTTCAATAACGTAATATAACCTAACCTAACCCAACCTATCTTCTCGGCGGTAATATTTGACAACATTCCTGGCGAGTTGGCCTCTACGTCTCTGTGCGACCTTTATATACATCTATAACGTAATATAACCTAACCTAAACCAACCTAACATCTCGGGGATAATATTTGACATCTTTCCTGGCGAGTTGGCCTCTACGTCTCCGTTGGATATTTATATACATCAATAAAATAATATAACATAAGCTAACCCAACCTAACATCTCGGAGGTAATATTTGACCACTTTCCTGGCTTGTTGGACTGTACGTCACCGTGGGACCTTCATATAGATGTATAACGTAATATAACCTAACCTAAGCCAACCTAACATCTCGGCGGTATTATTTGAAAACATTCCTGGCGAGTTGGCATCTACGTCTACGTGGGACTTTTATATACATCAATAACGTAGTATAACCTAACCTAACCCAACCTAGCATCTCGCCGGTGATATTTGCCATCATTCCTGGCGAGTTGGAGTCTACGTCTCCGTGTAACCCTGGTATACAACAATAACGTAATACAACGTAACTTAACCCAACCTATCATCTCGGCGGTAATATTTGACAACATTCCTGGCGAGTCGGCCTCTACGTCTCCATGTAACCTTCGTATACATCAATAACATAATATAAGCTAGCCTAACCCAACCTAACATCTCGGCGGTAATATTTGACCACATTCCTGGCTTGTTGGCCTCTATGTCTCCGTGGGACCTTTATATACATCAATAACGTAATATAACCTAACCTAACCCAACCTAACATCTCGGCGGTAATATTTGACATCATTCCTGGCGAGTTGGACTCTACGTCTCCGTTTGTCCATCATATACATCAATAACGTAATATAACGTAACCTAACCCAACCTATCATCGCGGCGGTAATATTTGACCACATTCATGTCTTGTTGGCCTCTACGTCTCCGTGGGACCTTTATATACTTCAATAACGTAACATAACCTAACCTAACCCAACCTATGATCTTGGCGGTAATATTTGACAAAATTCCTGGCGAGTTGGCTTCTCCGTTTCCGTGGGACCTTTATATACATCAATAACGTAATATAACCTAACGTAAACCAACCTATCATCTCGGCGGTAGTATTTGACAACATTCCTGGCGATTTGGCCTCTACGTCACCGTGGGACCTTTATATACATCAATAACGCAATATAACCTAACCTAACCCAACCTAACATCTCGGCGGTAATATTTGACATCATTCCTGGCGAGTTGGCCTCTACGTCTCCGTTTGACCATCATATACATCAATAACGTAATATAACGTAACCTAACCCAACCTATCATCGCGGCGGTAATATTTGACCACATTCCTGTCTTGTTGGCCTCTACGTCTCCGTGGGACCTTTATATACTTCAATAACGTAATATAACCTAACCTAACCCAACCTATCTTCTCGGCGGTAATATTTGACAACATTCCTGGCGAGTTGGCCTCTACGTCTCTGTGCGACCTTTATATACATCTATAACGTAATATAACCTAACCTAAACCAACCTAACATCTCGGGGATAATATTTGACATCTTTCCTGGCGAGTTGGCCTCTACGTCTCCGTTGGATATTTATATACATCAATAAAATAATATAACATAAGCTAACCCAACCTAACATCTCGGAGGTAATATTTGACCACTTTCCTGGCTTGTTGGACTGTACGTCACCGTGGGACCTTCATATAGATGTATAACGTAATATAACCTAACCTAAGCCAACCTAACATCTCGGCGGTATTATTTGAAAACATTCCTGGCGAGTTGGCATCTACGTCTACGTGGGACTTTTATATACATCAATAACGTAGTATAACCTAACCTAACCCAACCTAGCATCTCGCCGGTGATATTTGCCATCATTCCTGGCGAGTTGGAGTCTACGTCTCCGTGTAACCCTGGTATACAACAATAACGTAATACAACGTAACTTAACCCAACCTATCATCTCGGCGGTAATATTTGACAACATTCCTGGCGAGTCGGCCTCTACGTCTCCATGTAACCTTCGTATACATCAATAACATAATATAAGCTAGCCTAACCCAACCTAACATCTCGGCGGTAATATTTGACCACATTCCTGGCTTGTTGGCCTCTATGTCTCCGTGGGACCTTTATATACATCAATAACGTAATATAACCTAACCTAACCCAACCTAACATCTCGGCGGTAATATTTGACATCATTCCTGGCGAGTTGGACTCTACGTCTCCGTTTGTCCATCATATACATCAATAACGTAATATAACGTAACCTAACCCAACCTATCATCGCGGCGGTAATATTTGACCACATTCATGTCTTGTTGGCCTCTACGTCTCCGTGGGACCTTTATATACTTCAATAACGTAACATAACCTAACCTAACCCAACCTATGATCTTGGCGGTAATATTTGACAAAATTCCTGGCGAGTTGGCTTCTCCGTTTCCGTGGGACCTTTATATACATCAATAACGTAATATAACCTAACGTAAACCAACCTATCATCTCGGCGGTAGTATTTGACAACATTCCTGGCGATTTGGCCTCTACGTCTCCGTGGGACATTTATATACATCAATAACGTAATAGAACCTAACCTAACCCAACCTAACATCTCGCCGGTAATATTTGACAACATTCCTATCGAGTTGGCCTCTACGTCTCTGTGCGACCTTTATATACATCTATAACGTAATATAACCTAACCTAAACCAACCTAACATCCCGGCGATAATATTTGACCACGTTCCTGGCTTGTTGGCCTCTACGTCTCCGTGGGACCTTTATATACATCAATAACGTAATATAACCTAACCTAACCCAACTTAAATCTCGGCGGTAATATTTGACATCATTCCTGGCGAGTTGGCATCTACGTCTCCGTTTGACCATCATATACATCTATAACGTAATATAACGTAACCTAACCCAACCTATCATCTCGGCGGTAGTATTTGACAACATTCCTGGCGAGTTGGCCTCTACGTCTCCGTGGGACCTTTATATACATCAATAACGTAATATAACCTAACCTAACCCAACTTAAATCTCGGCTGTAATATTTGGCATCATTCCTGGCGAGTTGGCATCTACGTCTCCGTGGGAGCTTTACATACATCAATAACGTAATATAACCTAACCTAACCCAACCTAACATCTCGGCGGTAATATTTGACCACATTCCTGTCTTGTTGGCCTCTACGTCTCCGTGGGACCTTTATATACTACAATAACGTAATATAACCTAACCTAACCCAACCTAACATCTCGGCGGTAATATTTGACAACATACCTGGCGAGTTGGACTCTGCGTCTCCGCAGGACCTTCATATACATCAATAACGCAATATAACGTAACCTAACCCAACCTATCATCTCGACGGTAATATTTGACAACATTCCTGGCGAGTTGGCCTCTACGTCCCCGTGGGACCTTTATATTCATCAATAACGTAGTATAACCTTACCTAACCCAACCTAACATCTCGCCGGTAATATTTGACAACATTCCTATCGAGTTGGACTCTAGGTCTCCGTTTGACCTTCATATACATCAATAACGTAATATAACCTAACGTAACCCAACCTATCATCTCGGCGGTAGTATTTGAAAACATTCCTGGCGAGTTGGCCTCTACGTCTCCGTGGGACCTTTATATACATCAATAACATAATATAAGCTGACCTAACCCAACCTATCATCGCGGCGGTAATATTTGACCACATTCATGTCTTGTTGGCCTCTACGTCTCCGTGGGACCTTTATATACTTCAATAACGTAACATAACCTAACCTAACCCAACCTATGATCTCGGCGGTAATATTTGACAAAATTCCTGGCGAGTTGGCTTCTCCGTTTCCGTGGGACCTTTATATACATCAATAACGTAATATAACCTAACGTAAACCAACCTATCATCTCGGCGGTAGTATTTGACAACATTCCTGGCGAGTTGGCCTCTACGTCTCCGTGGGACCTTTATATACATCAATAACGTAATAGAACATAACCTAACCCAACCTAACATCTCGCCGGTAATATTTGACAACATTCCTATCGAGTTGGCCTCTACGTCTCCGTGCGACCTTTATATACATCAATAACGTAATATAACCTAACCTAACCCAATCTAAAATCTCGGCGGTAATATTTGACATCATTCCTGGCGAGTTGGCCCCTAGGTCTCCGTTTGACCTTCTTATACATCAATAACGTAATATAACCTAACGTAACCCAACCTATCATCTCGGCGGTAGTATTTGAAAACATTCCTGGCGAGTTGGCCTCTACGTCTACGTGGGACTTTTATATACATCAATAACGTAGTATAACCTAACCTAACCCAACCTAGCATCTCGGCGGTAATATTTGCCATCATTCCTGGCGAGTTGGCCTCTACGTCTCCGTGTAACCCTGGTATACAACAATAACGTAATATAACGTAACTTAACCCAACCTATCATCTCGGCGGTAATATTTGACAACATTCCTGGCGAGTTGGCCTCTACGTCTTCGTGGGACCTTTATATACATCAATAACGTAACATAACATAACCTAACCCAATCTAACATCTCGACGGTAATATTTGACAACATTCCTATCGAGTTGGCCTCTAGGTCTCCGTTTGACCATCATATACATCAATAACGTAATATAACCTTACCTAACCCAACCTAACATCTCGCCGGTAATATTTGACAACATTCCTATCGAGTTGGACTCTAGGTCTCCGTTTGACCTTCATATACATCAATAACGTAATATAACCTAACGTAACCCAACCTATCATCTCGGCGGTAGTATTTGAAAACATTCCTGGCGAGTTGGCCTCTACGTCTCCGTGGGACCTTTATATACATCAATAACATAATATAAGCTGACCTAACCCAACCTATCATCGCGGCGGTAATATTTGACCACATTCATGTCTTGTTGGCCTCTACGTCTCCGTGGGACCTTTATATACTTCAATAACGTAACATAACCTAACCTAACCCAACCTATGATCTCGGCGGTAATATTTGACAAAATTCCTGGCGAGTTGGCTTCTCCGTTTCCGTGGGACCTTTATATACATCAATAACGTAATATAACCTAACGTAAACCAACCTATCATCTCGGCGGTAGTATTTGACAACATTCCTGGCGAGTTGGCCTCTACGTCTCCGTGGGACCTTTATATACATCAATAACGTAATAGAACATAACCTAACCCAACCTAACATCTCGCCGGTAATATTTGACAACATTCCTATCGAGTTGGCCTCTACGTCTCCGTGCGACCTTTATATACATCAATAACGTAATATAACCTAACCTAACCCAATCTAAAATCTCGGCGGTAATATTTGACATCATTCCTGGCGAGTTGGCCCCTAGGTCTCCGTTTGACCTTCTTATACATCAATAACGTAATATAACCTAACGTAACCCAACCTATCATCTCGGCGGTAGTATTTGAAAACATTCCTGGCGAGTTGGCCTCTACGTCTACGTGGGACTTTTATATACATCAATAACGTAGTATAACCTAACCTAACCCAACCTAGCATCTCGGCGGTAATATTTGCCATCATTCCTGGCGAGTTGGCCTCTACGTCTCCGTGTAACCCTGGTATACAACAATAACGTAATATAACGTAACTTAACCCAACCTATCATCTCGGCGGTAATATTTGACAACATTCCTGGCGAGTTGGCCTCTACGTCTTCGTGGGACCTTTATATACATCAATAACGTAATATAACATAACCTAACCCAATCTAACATCTCGACGGTAATATTTGACAACATTCCTATCGAGTTGGCCTCTAGGTCTCCGTTTGACCATCATATACATCAATAACGTAATATAACCTAACGTAACCCAACCTATCATCTCGACGGTAGTATTTGACAACATTCCTGGCGAGTTGGGCTCTACGTCTCCATGTAACCTTCGTATACATCAGTAACATAATATAAGCTAGCCTAACCCAACCTAACATCTCGGCGGTAATATTTGACCACATTCCTGGCTTGTTGGCCTCTATGTCTCCGTGGGACCTTTATATACATCAATAACGTAATATAACCTAACCTAACCCAACTTAACATCTCGGCGGTAATATTTGACATCATTCCTGGCGAGTTGGCCTCTACGTCTCCGTTTGACCATCATATACATCAATAACGTAATATAACGTAACCTAACCCAACTTATCATCGCGGCGGTAATATTTGACCACATTCCTGTCTTGTTGGCCTCTACGTCTCCGTGGGACCTTTATATACTTCAATAACGTAATATAACCTAACCTAACCCAACCTATCTTCTCGGCGGTAATATTTGACAACATTCCTGGCGAGTTGGCCTCTACGTCTCTGTGCGTCCTTTATATACAACTATAACGTAATATAACCTAACCTAAACCAACCTAACATCTCGGCGATAATATTTGACATCTTTCCTGGCGAGTTGGCCTCTACGTCTCCGTTGGATATTTATATACATCAATAAAATAATATAACATAAGCTAACCCAACCTAACATCTCGGCGGTAATATTTGACATCATTCCTGGCGAGTTGGACTCTACGTCTCCGTTTGACCATCATATACATCAATAACGTAATATAACGTAACCTAACCCAACCTATCATCGCGGCGGTAATATTTGACCACATTCATGTCTTGTTGGCCTCTACGTCTCCGTGGGACCTTTATATACTTCAATAACGTAACATAACCTAACCTAACCCAACCTATGATCTCGGCGGTAATATTTGACAAAATTCCTGGCGAGTTGGCTTCTCCGTTTCCGTGGGACCTTTATATACATCAATAACGTAATATAACCTAACGTAAACCAACCTATCATCTCGGCGGTAGTATTTGACAACATTCCTGGCGAGTTGGCCTCTACGTCTCCGTGGGACATTTATATACATCAATAACGTAATAGAACCTAACCTAACCCAACCTAACATCTCGCCGGTAATATTTGACAACATTCCTATCGAGCTGGCCTCTACGTCTCTGTGCGACCTTTATATACATCTATAACGTAATATAACCTAACCTAAACCAACCTATCATCTCGGCGGTAGTATTTGAAAACATTCCTGGCGAGTTGGCCTCTACGTCTCCGTGGGATATTTATATACATCAATAAAATAATATAACATAAGCTAACCCAAACTAACATCTCGGCGGTAATATTTGACCACTTTCCTGGCTTGTTGGACACTACGTCACCGTGGGACCTTCATATAGATCTATAACGTTATATAACATTACCTAACCCAACCTAACATCTCGGCGGTATTATTTGAAAACATTCCTGGCGAGTTGGCATCTACGTCTACGTGGGACTTTTATATACATCAATAACGTAGTATAACCTAACCTAACCCAACCTAGCATCTCGGCGGTAATATTTGCCATCATTCCTGGCGAGTTGGCCTCTACGTCTCCGTGTAACCCCGGTATACAACAATAACGTAATATAACGTTACTTAACCCAACCTATCATCTCGGCGGTAATATTTGACAACATTCCTGGCGAGTTGGCCTCTACGTCTTCGTGGGACCTTTATATACATCAATGACGTAATATAACATAACCTAACCCAATCTAACATCTCGACGGTAATATTTGTCAACATTCCTATCGAGTTGGCCTCTAGGTCTCCGTTTGGCCATCATATACATCAATAACGTAGCATAACCTAACGTAACCCAACCTATCATCTCGACGGTAGGATTTGACAACATTCCTGGCGAGTTGGCCTCTACGTCTCCATGTAACCTTCGTATACATCAATAACATAATATAAGCTAGCCTAACCCAACCTAACATCTCGGCGGTAATATTTGACCACATTCCAGGCTTGTTGGCCTCTATGTCTCCGTGGGACCTTTATATACATCAATAACGTAATATAACCTAACCTAACCCAACCTAACATCTCGGCGGTAATATTTGACATCATTCCTGGCGAGTTGGCCTCTACGTCTCCGGTTGACCATCATATACATCAATAACGTAATATAACGTAACCTAACCCAACCTAACATCTCGGAGGTAATATTTGACCACTTTCCTGGCTTGTTGGACTCTACGTCACCGTGGGACCTTCATATAGATCTATAACGTAATATAACCTAACCTAACCCAACCTAACATCTCGGCGGTATTATTTGAAAACATTCCTGGCGAGTTGGCATCTACGTCTACGTGGGACTTTTATATACATCAATAACGTAGTATAACCTAACCTAACCCAACCTAGCATCTCGGCGGTTATATTTGCCATCATTCCTGGCGAGTTGGCGTCTACGTCTCCGTGTAACCCTGGTATACAACAATAACGTAATACAACGTAACTTAACCCAACCTATCATCTCGGCGGTAATATTTGACAACATTCCTGGCGAGCTGGCCTCTACGTCTCCATGTAACCTTCGTATGCATCAATAACATAATATAAGCTAGCCTAACCCAACCTAACATCTCGGCGGTAATATTTGACCACATTCCTGGCTTGTTGGCCTCTATGTCTCCGTGGGACCTTTATATACATCAATAACGTAATATAACCTAACCTAACCCAACCTAACATCTCGGCGGTAATATTTGACATCATTCCTGGCGAGTTGGACTCTACGTCTCCGTTTGACCATCATATACATCAATAACGTAGTATAACGTAACCTAACCCAACCTATCATCGCGGCGGTAATATTTGACCACATTCATGTCTTGTTGGCCTCTACGTCTCCGTGGGACCTTTATATACTTCAATAACGTAATATAACCTAACCTAACCCAACCTATCATCTTGGCGGTAGTATTTGAAAACATTCCTGGCTAGTTGGCCTCTACGTCTCCGTGGGACCTTTATATACATCAATAACATAATATAAGCTGGCCTAACCCAATCTAACATCTCGGCGGTAATATTTGACCACATTCCTGGCTTGTTGGCCTCTACGTCACCGTGGGACCTTTATATACATCAATAACGCAATATAACCTAACCTAACGCAACCTAACATCTCGGCGGTAATATTTGAAAACATACCTGGCGAGTTGGCCTCTACGTCTCCGTTTGACCATCATATACATCAATAACGTAATATAACGTTACTTAACCCAACCTATCATCTCGGCGGTAATATTTGACAACATTCCTGGCGAGTTGGCCTCTACGTCTTCGTGGGACCTTTATATACATCAATGACGTAATATAACATAACCTAACCCAATCTAACATCTCGACGGTAATATTTGTCAACATTCCTATCGAGTTGGCCTCTAGGTCTCCGTTTGGCCATCATATACATCAATAACGTAGCATAACCTAACGTAACCCAACCTATCATCTCGGCGGTAATATTTGACAACATTCCTGGCGAGCTGGCCTCTACGTCTCCATGTAACCTTCGTATGCATCAATAACATAATATAAGCTAGCCTAACCCAACCTAACATCTCGGCGGTAATATTTGACCACATTCCTGGCTTGTTGGCCTCTATGTCTCCGTGGGACCTTTATATACATCAATAACGTAATATAACCTAACCTAACCCAACCTAACATCTCGGCGGTAATATTTGACATCATTCCTGGCGAGTTGGACTCTACGTCTCCGTTTGACCATCATATACATCAATAACGTAGTATAACGTAACCTAACCCAACCTATCATCGCGGCGGTAATATTTGACCACATTCATGTCTTGTTGGCCTCTACGTCTCCGTGGGACCTTTATATACTTCAATAACGTAATATAACCTAACCTAACCCAACCTATCATCTTGGCGGTAGTATTTGAAAACATTCCTGGCTAGTTGGCCTCTACGTCTCCGTGGGACCTTTATATACATCAATAACATAATATAAGCTGGCCTAACCCAATCTAACATCTCGGCGGTAATATTTGACCACATTCCTGGCTTGTTGGCCTCTACGTCACCGTGGGACCTTTATATACATCAATAACGCAATATAACCTAACCTAACGCAACCTAACATCTCGGCGGTAATATTTGAAAACATACCTGGCGAGTTGGCCTCTACGTCTCCGTTTGACCATCATATACATCAATAACGTAATATAACGTTACTTAACCCAACCTATCATCTCGGCGGTAATATTTGACAACATTCCTGGCGAGTTGGCCTCTACGTCTTCGTGGGACCTTTATATACATCAATGACGTAATATAACATAACCTAACCCAATCTAACATCTCGACGGTAATATTTGTCAACATTCCTATCGAGTTGGCCTCTAGGTCTCCGTTTGGCCATCATATACATCAATAACGTAGCATAACCTAACGTAACCCAACCTATCATCTCGGCGGTAATATTTGACAACATTCCTGGCGAGCTGGCCTCTACGTCTCCATGTAACCTTCGTATGCATCAATAACATAATATAAGCTAGCCTAACCCAACCTAACATCTCGGCGGTAATATTTGACCACATTCCTGGCTTGTTGGCCTCTATGTCTCCGTGGGACCTTTATATACATCAATAACGTAATATAACCTAACCTAACCCAACCTAACATCTCGGCGGTAATATTTGACATCATTCCTGGCGAGTTGGACTCTACGTCTCCGTTTGACCATCATATACATCAATAACGTAGTATAACGTAACCTAACCCAACCTATCATCGCGGCGGTAATATTTGACCACATTCATGTCTTGTTGGCCTCTACGTCTCCGTGGGACCTTTATATACTTCAATAACGTAATATAACCTAACCTAACCCAACCTATCATCTTGGCGGTAGTATTTGAAAACATTCCTGGCTAGTTGGCCTCTACGTCTCCGTGGGACCTTTATATACATCAATAACATAATATAAGCTGGCCTAACCCAATCTAACATCTCGGCGGTAATATTTGACCACATTCCTGGCTTGTTGGCCTCTACGTCACCGTGGGACCTTTATATACATCAATAACGCAATATAACCTAACCTAACGCAACCTAACATCTCGGCGGTAATATTTGAAAACATACCTGGCGAGTTGGCCTCTACGTCTCCGTTTGACCATCATATACATCAATAACGTAATATAACGTTACTTAACCCAACCTATCATCTCGGCGGTAATATTTGACAACATTCCTGGCGAGTTGGCCTCTACGTCTTCGTGGGACCTTTATATACATCAATGACGTAATATAACATAACCTAACCCAATCTAACATCTCGACGGTAATATTTGTCAACATTCCTATCGAGTTGGCCTCTAGGTCTCCGTTTGGCCATCATATACATCAATAACGTAGCATAACCTAACGTAACCCAACCTATCATCTCGACGGTAGGATTTGACAACATTCCTTGCGAGTTGGCCTCTACGTCTCCATGTAACCTTCGTATACATCAATAACATAATATAAGCTAGCCTAACCCAACCTAACATCTCGGCGGTAATATTTGACCACATTCCTGGCTTGTTGGCCTCTATGTCTCCGTGGGACCTTTATATACATCAATAACGTAATATAACCTAACCTAACCCAACCTAACATCTCGGCGGTAATATTTGACATCATTCCTGGCGAGTTGGCCTCTACGTCTCCGGTTGACCATCATATACATCAATAACGTAATATAACGTAACCTAACCCAACCTAACATCTCGGAGGTAATATTTGACCTCATTCATGTCTTGTTGGCCTCTACGTCTCCGTGGGACCTTTATATACTTCAATAACGTAATATAACCTAACCTAACCCAACCTATCATCTTGGCGGTAGTATTTGAAAACATTCCTGGCTAGTTGGCCTCTACGTCTCCGTGGGACCTTTATATACATCAATAACATAATATAAGCTGGCCTAACCCAATCTAACATCTCGGCGGTAATATTTGACCACATTCCTGGCTTGTTGGCCTCTACGTCACCGTGGGACCTTTATATACATCAATAACGCAATATAACCTAACCTAACGCAACCTAACATCTCGGCGGTAATATTTGAAAACATACCTGGCGAGTTGGCCTCTACGTCTCCGTTTGACCATCATATACATCAATAACGTAATATAACGTAACCTAAACCAACCTATCATCGCGGCGGTAATATTTGACAACATTCCAGGCGAGTTGGCCTCTACGTCTCTGTGCGACCTTTATATACATCTATAACGTAATATAACCTAACCTAAACCAACCTATCATCTCGGCGGTAGTATTTGAAAACATTCCTGGCGAGTTGGCCTCTACGTCTCCGTGGGATATTTATATACATCAATAAAATAATATAACATAAGCTAACCCAAACTAACATCTCGGCGGTAATATTTGACCACTTTCCTGGCTTGTTGGACACTACGTCACCGTGGGACCTTCATATAGATCTATAACGTTATATAACATTACCTAACCCAACCTAACATCTCAGCGGTATTATTTGAAAACATTCCTGGCGAGTTGGCATCTACGTCTACGTGGGACTTTTATATACATCAATAACGTAGTATAACCTAACCTAACCCAACCTAGCATCTCGGCGGTAATATTTGCCATCATTCCTGGCGAGTTGGCCTCTACGTCTCCGTGTAACCCCGGTATACAACAGTAACGTAATATAACGTTACTTAACCCAACCTATCATCTCGGCGGTAATATTTGACAACATTCCTGGCGAGTTGGCCTCTACGTCTTCGTGGGACCTTTATATACATCAACGACGTAATATAACATAACCTAACCCAATCTAACATCTCGACGGTAATATTTGTCAACATTCGTATCGAGTTGGCCTCTAGGTCTCCGTTTGGCCATCATATACATCAATAACGTAGCATAACCTAACGTAACCCAACCTATCATCTCGACGGTAGGATTTGACAACATTCCTGGCGAGTTGGCCTCTACGTCTCCATGTAACCTTCGTATACATCAATAACATAATATAAGCTAGCCTAACCCAACCTAACATCTCGGCGGTAATATTTGACCACATTCCTGGCTTGTTGGCCTCTATGTCTCCGTGGGACCTTTATATACATCAATAACGTAATATAACCTAACCTAACCCAACCTAACATCTCGGCGGTAATATTTGACATCATTCCTGGCGAGTTGGCCTCTACGTCTCCGGTTGACCATCATATACATCAATAACGTAATATAACGTAACCTAACCCAACCTAACATCTCGGAGGTAATATTTGACCACATTCATGTCTTGTTGGCCTCTACGTCTCCGTGGGACCTTTATATACTTCAATAACGTAATATAACCTAACCTAACCCAACCTATCATCTTGGCGGTAGTATTTGAAAACATTCCTGGCTAGTTGGCCTCTACGTCTCCGTGGGACCTTTATATACATCAATAACGTAATATAAGCTGGCCTAACCCAATCTAACATCTCGGCGGTAATATTTGACCACATTCCTGGCTTGTTGGCCTCTACGTCACCGTGGGACCTTTATATACATCAATAACGCAATATAAACTAACCTAACGCAACCTAACATCTCGGCGGTAATATTTGAAAACATACCTGGCGAGTTGGCCTCTACGTCTCCGTTTGACCATCATATACATCAATAACGTAATATAACGTAACCTAAACCAACCTATCATCGCGGCGGTAATATTTGACAACATTCCAGGCGAGTTGGCCTCTACGTCTCTGTGCGACCTTTATATACATCTATAACGTAATATAACCTAACCTAAACCAACCTATCATCTCGGCGGTAGTATTTGAAAACATTCCTGGCGAGTTGGCCTCTACGTCTCCGTGGGATATTTATATACATCAATAAAATAATATAACATAACCTAACCCAATCTAACATCTCGACGGTAATATTTGACAACATTCCTATCGAGTTGGCCTCTAGGTCTCCGTTTGACCTTCATATACATCAATAACGTAGCATTACCTAACGTAACCCAACCTATCATCTCGACGGTAGTATTTGACAACATTCCTGGCGAGTTGGCCTCTACGTCTCCATGTAACCTTCGTATACATCAATAACATAATATAAGCTGGCCTAACCCAATCTAACATCTCGGCGGTAATATTTGAAAACATACCTGGCGAGTTGGCCTCTACGTCTCCGTTTGACCATCATATACATCAATAACGTAATATAACGTAACCTAACCCAACCTATCATCGCGGCGGTAATATTTGACAACATTCCAGGCGAGTTGGCCTCTACGTCTCTGTGCGACCTTTATATACATCTATAACGTAATATAACGTAACCTAACCCAACCTATCATCTCGGCGGTAGTATTTGACAACATTCCTGGCGAGTTGGCCTCTACGTCTCCGTGGGATATTTATATACATCAATAAAATAATATAACATAAGCTAACCCAAACTAACATCTCGGCGGTAATATTTGACCACTTTCCTGGCTTGTTGGACACTACGTCACCGTGGGACCTTCATATAGATCTATAACGTTATATAACCTAACATAACCCAACCTAACATCTCGGCGGTATTATTTGAAAACATTCCTGGCGAGTTGGCATCTACGTCTACGTGGGACATTTATATACATCAATAACGTAGTATAACCTAACCTAACCCAACCTAGCATCTCGGCGGTAATATTTGCCATCATTCCTGGCGAGTTGGCCTCTACGTCTCCGTGTAAACCTGGTATACAACAATAACGTAATATAACGTAACTTAACCCAACCTATCATCTCGGCGGTAATATTTGACAACATTCCTGGCGAGTTGGCCTCTACGTCTTCGTGGGACCTTTATATACATCAATAACGTAATATAACATAACCTAACCCAATCTAACATCTCGACGTAATATTTGACAATATTCCTATCGAGTTGGCCTCTAGGTCTCCGTTTGACCTTCATATACATCAATAACGTAGCATAACCTAACGTAACCCAACCTATCATCTCGACGGTGGTATTTGACAACATTCCTGGCGAGTTGGCCTCTACGTCTCCATGTAACCTTCGTATACATCAATAACATAATATAAGCTAGCCTAACCCAACCTAACATCTCGGCGGTAATATTTGACCACATTCCTGGCTTGTTGGCCTCTATGTCTCCGTGGGAACTTTATATACATCAATATCGTAATATAACCTAACCTAAACCAACCTAACATCTCGGCGATAATATTTGAACTCATTCCTGGCCTGTTGGCCTCTACGTCTCCGTGGGACCTTTATATACTTCAATAACGTAATATAACTTAACCTAAACCAACCTGACATCTCGGCGGTAATATTTGAACACATTCCTGGCTTGTTGGACTCTGCGTCTCCGCAGGACCTTCATATACATCAATAACGCAATATAACGTAACCTAACCCAACCTATCATCTCGACGGTAATATTTGACAACATTCCTGGCGAGTTGGCCTCTACGTCTCCGTGGGACCTTTATATACATCTATAACGTAATATAACTTAACCTAAACCAACCTAACATCTCGGCGATAATATTTGAACACATTCCTGGCTTGTTGGCCTCTACGTCTCCGTGGGACCTTTATATACTTCAATAACGTAATATAACCTAACCTAACCCAACCTAACATCCTGGCGGTAATATTTGACAACATACCTGGTGAGTTGGACTCTGCGTCTCCGCAGGACCTTCATATACATCAATAACGCAATATAACGTAACCTAACCCAACCTATCATCTCGACGGTAATATTTGACAACATTCCTGGCGAGTTGGCCTCTACGTCTCCGTGGGAGCTTTATATACATCAATATCGTAATATAACCTAACCTAACCCAACCTAACATCTCGGCGGTAATATTTGACCACATTCCTGTCTTGTTGGTCTCTACGTCTCCGTGGGACCTTTATATACATCAATAACGTAATATAACCTAACCTAACCCAACCGAAAATCTCGGCGGTAATATTTGACATCATTCCTGGCGAATTGGCCTCTACGTCTCCGTGGGAGCTTTATATACATCAATATCGTAATATAACCTAACCTAAACCAACCTAACATCTCGGCGATAATATTTGAACACATTCCTGGCTTGTTGGCCTCTACGTCTCCGTGGGACCTTTATATACTTCAATAACGTAATATAACCTAACCTAACCCAACCTAACATCTCGGCGGTAATATTTGACAACATACCTGGCGAGTTGGACTCTGCGTCTCCGCAGGACCTTCATATACATCAATAACGCAATATAACGTAACCTAACCCAACCTATCATCTCGACGGTAATATTTGACAACATTCCTGGCGAGTTGGCCTCTACGTCTCCGTGGGAGCTTTATATACATGAATATCGTAATATAACCTAACCTAACCCAACCTAACATCTCGGCGGTAATATTTGACCACATTCCTGTCTTGTTGGCCTCTACGTCTCCGTGGGACCTTTAGATACATCAATAACGTAATATAACCTAACCTAACCCAACCGAAAATCTCGGCGGTAATATTTGACATCATTCCTGGCGAATTGGCCTCTACGTCTCCGTGGGAGCTTTATATACATCAATATCGTAATATAACCTAACCTAACCCAACCTAACATCTCGGCGGTAATATTTGACCACATTCCTGTCTTGTTGGCCTCTACGCCCTCGTGGGACCTTTATATAGATCAATAACGTAATATAACCTTACCTAACCCAACCTAACATCTCGCCGGTAATATATGACAACATTCCTATCGAGTTGTCCTCTAGGTCTACGTTTGACCTTCATATACATCAATAACGTAATATAACCTAACGTAACCCAACCTATCATCTCGACGGCAGAATTTGACAACATTCCAGGCGAGTTGGCCTCTACGTCTCCGTGGGACCTTTATATACATCAATAACATAATATAAGCTGGCCTAACCCAATCTAACATCTCGGCGGTAATATTTGACATCATTCCTGGAGAGTTGGCCTCTACGTCTCCGTGGGAGCTTTATATACATGAATATCGTAATATAACCTAACCTAACCCAACCTAACATCTCGGCGGTAATATTTGACCACATTCCTGTCTTGTTGGCCTCTACGTCTCCGTGGGACCTTTAGATACATCAATAACGTAATATAACCTAACCTAACCCAACCGAAAATCTCGGCGGTAATATTTGACATCATTCCTGGCGAATTGGCCTCTACGTCTCCGTGGGAGCTTTATATACATCAATATCGTAATATAACCTAACCTAACCCAACCTAACATCTCGGCGGTAATATTTGACCACATTCCTGTCTTGTTGGCCTCTACGCCCTCGTGGGACCTTTATATAGATCAATAACGTAATATAACCTTACCTAACCCAACCTAACATCTCGCCGGTAATATATGACAACATTCCTATCGAGTTGTCCTCTAGGTCTACGTTTGACCTTCATATACATCAATAACGTAATATAACCTAACGTAACCCAACCTATCATCTCGACGGCAGAATTTGACAACATTCCAGGCGAGTTGGCCTCTACGTCTCCGTGGGACCTTTATATACATCAATAACATAATATAAGCTGGCCTAACCCAATCTAACATCTCGGCGGTAATATTTGACATCATTCCTGGAGAGTTGGCCTCTACGTCTCCGTGTAACATTCGTATACATCAATAACATAAAATAAGCTGGCCTAACCCAATCTAACATCTCGGCGGTAATATTTGACCACATTCCTGTCTTGTTGGCCTCTACGTCTCCGTGGGACCTTTATATACATCAATAACGTAATATAACCTAACCTAACCCAACCGAAAATCTCGGCGGTAATATTTGACATCATTCCTGGCGAATTGGCCTCTACGTCTCCGTGGGAGCTTTATATACATCAATAACGTAATATAACCTAACCTAACCCAACCTAACATCTCGGCGGTAATATTTGACCACATTCCTAGCTTGTTGGCCTTTACGTCTCCGTGGGATCTTTATATACACCAAGAACGTAATATAACATAACCTAACCCAACCTATCTTCTCGGCGGTAATATTTGACAATATTCCTGGCGAGTTGGCTTCTCCGTCTCCGTGGGACCTTTATATACATCAATAACGTAATATAATCTAACCTAACCCAACCTAACTTCTCGGCTGTAATAATTGAAAACATACCCGGCGAGTTGGCCTCTACGTCTCCGTAGGACATTTATATACATCAATAACGTAATATAACCTAACCTAACCCAACCTAACATCTCGGCGGTAATATTTGACCACATTCCTGTCTTGTTGGCCTCTACGTCCCCGTGGGACCTTTATATACATCAATAACGAAATATAACCTAACCTAACCCAACCTATCATCTCGGCGGTAATATTTGACAAAATTCCTGGCGAGTTGGCTTCTTCGTTTCCATGGGACCTTTATATACATCAATAACGTAATATAACCTAACCTAACCCAACTTAAATCTCGGCGGTAATATTTGACATCATTCCTGGCGAGTTGGCCTCTATGTCTCCGTGGGAGCTTTATATACATCAATAACGTAATATAACCTAACCTAACGCAACCTAACATCTCGGCGGTAATATTTGAAATCATTCGTGGCGAGTTGGCCTCTACGTCTCCGTGTAACCTTCGTATACATCAATAACATAATATAAGCTGGCCTAACCCAATCTAACATCTCGGCGGTAATATTTGACCACATTCCTGTCTTGTTGGCCTCTACGTCCCCGTGGGACCTTTATATACATCAATAACGAAATATAACCTAACCTAACCCAACCTATCATCTCGGCGGTAATATTTGACAAAATTCCTGGCGAGTTGGCTTCTCCGTTTCCGTGGGACCTTTATATACATCAATAACGTAATATAACCTAACCTAACCCAACTTAAATCTCGGCGATAATATTTGACATCATTCCTGGCGAGTTGGCCTCTACGTCTCCGTGGGAGCTTTATATACATCAATAACGTAATATAACCTAACCTAACCCAACCTAACATCTCGGCGGTAATATTTGACCACTTTCCTGGCTTGTTGGACACTACGTCACCGTGGGACCTTCATATAGATCTATAACGTTATATAACATTACCTAACCCAACCTAACATCTCAGCGGTATTATTTGAAAACATTCCTGGCGAGTTGGCATCTACGTCTACGTGGGACTTTTATATACATCAATAACGTAGTATAACCTAACCTAACCCAACCTAGCATCTCGGCGGTAATATTTGCCATCATTCCTGGCGAGTTGGCCTCTACGTCTCCGTGTAACCCCGGTATACAACAGTAACGTAATATAACGTTACTTAACCCAACCTATCATCTCGGCGGTAATATTTGACAACATTCCTGGCGAGTTGGCCTCTACGTCTTCGTGGGACCTTTATATACATCAACGACGTAATATAACATAACCTAACCCAATCTAACATCTCGACGGTAATATTTGTCAACATTCGTATCGAGTTGGCCTCTAGGTCTCCGTTTGGCCATCATATACATCAATAACGTAGCATAACCTAACGTAACCCAACCTATCATCTCGACGGTAGGATTTGACAACATTCCTGGCGAGTTGGCCTCTACGTCTCCATGTAACCTTCGTATACATCAATAACATAATATAAGCTAGCCTAACCCAACCTAACATCTCGGCGGTAATATTTGACCACATTCCTGGCTTGTTGGCCTCTATGTCTCCGTGGGACCTTTATATACATCAATAACGTAATATAACCTAACCTAACCCAACCTAACATCTCGGCGGTAATATTTGACATCATTCCTGGCGAGTTGGCCTCTACGTCTCCGGTTGACCATCATATACATCAATAACGTAATATAACGTAACCTAACCCAACCTAACATCTCGGAGGTAATATTTGACCACATTCATGTCTTGTTGGCCTCTACGTCTCCGTGGGACCTTTATATACTTCAATAACGTAATATAACCTAACCTAACCCAACCTATCATCTTGGCGGTAGTATTTGAAAACATTCCTGGCTAGTTGGCCTCTACGTCTCCGTGGGACCTTTATATACATCAATAACGTAATATAAGCTGGCCTAACCCAATCTAACATCTCGGCGGTAATATTTGACCACATTCCTGGCTTGTTGGCCTCTACGTCACCGTGGGACCTTTATATACATCAATAACGCAATATAAACTAACCTAACGCAACCTAACATCTCGGCGGTAATATTTGAAAACATACCTGGCGAGTTGGCCTCTACGTCTCCGTTTGACCATCATATACATCAATAACGTAATATAACGTAACCTAAACCAACCTATCATCGCGGCGGTAATATTTGACAACATTCCAGGCGAGTTGGCCTCTACGTCTCTGTGCGACCTTTATATACATCTATAACGTAATATAACGTAACCTAACCCAACCTATCATCTCGGCGGTAGTATTTGACAACATTCCTGGCGAGTTGGCCTCTACGTCTCCGTGGGATATTTATATACATCAATAAAATAATATAACATAAGCTAACCCAAACTAACATCTCGGCGGTAATATTTGACCACTTTCCTGGCTTGTTGGACACTACGTCACCGTGGGACCTTCATATAGATCTATAACGTTATATAACCTAACATAACCCAACCTAACATCTCGGCGGTATTATTTGAAAACATTCCTGGCGAGTTGGCATCTACGTCTACGTGGGACATTTATATACATCAATAACGTAGTATAACCTAACCTAACCCAACCTAGCATCTCGGCGGTAATATTTGCCATCATTCCTGGCGAGTTGGCCTCTACGTCTCCGTGTAAACCTGGTATACAACAATAACGTAATATAACGTAACTTAACCCAACCTATCATCTCGGCGGTAATATTTGACAACATTCCTGGCGAGTTGGCCTCTACGTCTTCGTGGGACCTTTATATACATCAATAACGTAATATAACATAACCTAACCCAATCTAACATCTCGACGTAATATTTGACAATATTCCTATCGAGTTGGCCTCTAGGTCTCCGTTTGACCTTCATATACATCAATAACGTAGCATAACCTAACGTAACCCAACCTATCATCTCGACGGTGGTATTTGACAACATTCCTGGCGAGTTGGCCTCTACGTCTCCATGTAACCTTCGTATACATCAATAACATAATATAAGCTAGCCTAACCCAACCTAACATCTCGGCGGTAATATTTGACCACATTCCTGGCTTGTTGGCCTCTATGTCTCCGTGGGAACTTTATATACATCAATATCGTAATATAACCTAACCTAAACCAACCTAACATCTCGGCGATAATATTTGAACTCATTCCTGGCCTGTTGGCCTCTACGTCTCCGTGGGACCTTTATATACTTCAATAACGTAATATAACTTAACCTAAACCAACCTAACATCTCGGCGGTAATATTTGAACACATTCCTGGCTTGTTGGACTCTGCGTCTCCGCAGGACCTTCATATACATCAATAACGCAATATAACGTAACCTAACCCAACCTATCATCTCGACGGTAATATTTGACAACATTCCTGGCGAGTTGGCCTCTACGTCTCCGTGGGACCTTTATATACATCTATAACGTAATATAACTTAACCTAAACCAACCTAACATCTCGGCGATAATATTTGAACACATTCCTGGCTTGTTGGCCTCTACGTCTCCGTGGGACCTTTATATACTTCAATAACGTAATATAACCTAACCTAACCCAACCTAACATCCTGGCGGTAATATTTGACAACATACCTGGTGAGTTGGACTCTGCGTCTCCGCAGGACCTTCATATACATCAATAACGCAATATAACGTAACCTAACCCAACCTATCATCTCGACGGTAATATTTGACAACATTCCTGGCGAGTTGGCCTCTACGTCTCCGTGGGAGCTTTATATACATCAATATCGTAATATAACCTAACCTAACCCAACCTAACATCTCGGCGGTAATATTTGACCACATTCCTGTCTTGTTGGTCTCTACGTCTCCGTGGGACCTTTATATACATCAATAACGTAATATAACCTAACCTAACCCAACCGAAAATCTCGGCGGTAATATTTGACATCATTCCTGGCGAATTGGCCTCTACGTCTCCGTGGGAGCTTTATATACATCAATATCGTAATATAACCTAACCTAAACCAACCTAACATCTCGGCGATAATATTTGAACACATTCCTGGCTTGTTGGCCTCTACGTCTCCGTGGGACCTTTATATACTTCAATAACGTAATATAACCTAACCTAACCCAACCTAACATCTCGGCGGTAATATTTGACAACATACCTGGCGAGTTGGACTCTGCGTCTCCGCAGGACCTTCATATACATCAATAACGCAATATAACGTAACCTAACCCAACCTATCATCTCGACGGTAATATTTGACAACATTCCTGGCGAGTTGGCCTCTACGTCTCCGTGGGAGCTTTATATACATGAATATCGTAATATAACCTAACCTAACCCAACCTAACATCTCGGCGGTAATATTTGACCACATTCCTGTCTTGTTGGCCTCTACGTCTCCGTGGGACCTTTAGATACATCAATAACGTAATATAACCTAACCTAACCCAACCGAAAATCTCGGCGGTAATATTTGACATCATTCCTGGCGAATTGGCCTCTACGTCTCCGTGGGAGCTTTATATACATCAATATCGTAATATAACCTAACCTAACCCAACCTAACATCTCGGCGGTAATATTTGACCACATTCCTGTCTTGTTGGCCTCTACGCCCTCGTGGGACCTTTATATAGATCAATAACGTAATATAACCTTACCTAACCCAACCTAACATCTCGCCGGTAATATATGACAACATTCCTATCGAGTTGTCCTCTAGGTCTACGTTTGACCTTCATATACATCAATAACGTAATATAACCTAACGTAACCCAACCTATCATCTCGACGGCAGAATTTGACAACATTCCAGGCGAGTTGGCCTCTACGTCTCCGTGGGACCTTTATATACATCAATAACATAATATAAGCTGGCCTAACCCAATCTAACATCTCGGCGGTAATATTTGACATCATTCCTGGAGAGTTGGCCTCTACGTCTCCGTGGGAGCTTTATATACATGAATATCGTAATATAACCTAACCTAACCCAACCTAACATCTCGGCGGTAATATTTGACCACATTCCTGTCTTGTTGGCCTCTACGTCTCCGTGGGACCTTTAGATACATCAATAACGTAATATAACCTAACCTAACCCAACCGAAAATCTCGGCGGTAATATTTGACATCATTCCTGGCGAATTGGCCTCTACGTCTCCGTGGGAGCTTTATATACATCAATATCGTAATATAACCTAACCTAACCCAACCTAACATCTCGGCGGTAATATTTGACCACATTCCTGTCTTGTTGGCCTCTACGCCCTCGTGGGACCTTTATATAGATCAATAACGTAATATAACCTTACCTAACCCAACCTAACATCTCGCCGGTAATATATGACAACATTCCTATCGAGTTGTCCTCTAGGTCTACGTTTGACCTTCATATACATCAATAACGTAATATAACCTAACGTAACCCAACCTATCATCTCGACGGCAGAATTTGACAACATTCCAGGCGAGTTGGCCTCTACGTCTCCGTAGGACCTTTATATACATCAATAACATAATATAAGCTGGCCTAACCCAATCTAACATCTCGGCGGTAATATTTGACATCATTCCTGGAGAGTTGGCCTCTACGTCTCCGTGTAACATTCGTATACATCAATAACATAAAATAAGCTGGCCTAACCCAATCTAACATCTCGGCGGTAATATTTGACCACATTCCTGTCTTGTTGGCCTCTACGTCTCCGTGGGACCTTTATATACATCAATAACGTAATATAACCTAACCTAACCCAACCGAAAATCTCGGCGGTAATATTTGACATCATTCCTGGCGAATTGGCCTCTACGTCTCCGTGGGAGCTTTATATACATCAATAACGTAATATAACCTAACCTAACCCAACCTAACATCTCGGCGGTAATATTTGACCACATTCCTAGCTTGTTGGCCTTTACGTCTCCGTGGGATCTTTATATACACCAAGAACGTAATATAACATAACCTAACCCAACCTATCTTCTCGGCGGTAATATTTGACAATATTCCTGGCGAGTTGGCTTCTCCGTCTCCGTGGGACCTTTATATACATCAATAACGTAATATAATCTAACCTAACCCAACCTAACTTCTCGGCTGTAATAATTGAAAACATACCCGGCGAGTTGGCCTCTACGTCTCCGTAGGACATTTATATACATCAATAACGTAATATAACCTAACCTAACCCAACCTAACATCTCGGCGGTAATATTTGACCACATTCCTGTCTTGTTGGCCTCTACGTCCCCGTGGGACCTTTATATACATCAATAACGAAATATAACCTAACCTAACCCAACCTATCATCTCGGCGGTAATATTTGACAAAATTCCTGGCGAGTTGGCTTCTTCGTTTCCATGGGACCTTTATATACATCAATAACGTAATATAACCTAACCTAACCCAACTTAAATCTCGGCGGTAATATTTGACATCATTCCTGGCGAGTTGGCCTCTATGTCTCCGTGGGAGCTTTATATACATCAATAACGTAATATAACCTAACCTAACGCAACCTAACATCTCGGCGGTAATATTTGAAATCATTCGTGGCGAGTTGGCCTCTACGTCTCCGTGTAACCTTCGTATACATCAATAACATAATATAAGCTGGCCTAACCCAATCTAACATCTCGGCGGTAATATTTGACCACATTCCTGTCTTGTTGGCCTCTACGTCCCCGTGGGACCTTTATATACATCAATAACGAAATATAACCTAACCTAACCCAACCTATCATCTCGGCGGTAATATTTGACAAAATTCCTGGCGAGTTGGCTTCTCCGTTTCCGTGGGACCTTTATATACATCAATAACGTAATATAACCTAACCTAACCCAACTTAAATCTCGGCGATAATATTTGACATCATTCCTGGCGAGTTGGCCTCTACGTCTCCGTGGGAGCTTTATATACATCAATAACGTAATATAACCTAACCTAACCCAACCTAACATCTCGGCGGTAATATTTGACCACTTTCCTGGCTTGTTGGACACTACGTCACCGTGGGACCTTCATATAGATCTATAACGTTATATAACATTACCTAACCCAACCTAACATCTCAGCGGTATTATTTGAAAACATTCCTGGCGAGTTGGCATCTACGTCTACGTGGGACTTTTATATACATCAATAACGTAGTATAACCTAACCTAACCCAACCTAGCATCTCGGCGGTAATATTTGCCATCATTCCTGGCGAGTTGGCCTCTACGTCTCCGTGTAACCCCGGTATACAACAGTAACGTAATATAACGTTACTTAACCCAACCTATCATCTCGGCGGTAATATTTGACAACATTCCTGGCGAGTTGGCCTCTACGTCTTCGTGGGACCTTTATATACATCAACGACGTAATATAACATAACCTAACCCAATCTAACATCTCGACGGTAATATTTGTCAACATTCGTATCGAGTTGGCCTCTAGGTCTCCGTTTGGCCATCATATACATCAATAACGTAGCATAACCTAACGTAACCCAACCTATCATCTCGACGGTAGGATTTGACAACATTCCTGGCGAGTTGGCCTCTACGTCTCCATGTAACCTTCGTATACATCAATAACATAATATAAGCTAGCCTAACCCAACCTAACATCTCGGCGGTAATATTTGACCACATTCCTGGCTTGTTGGCCTCTATGTCTCCGTGGGACCTTTATATACATCAATAACGTAATATAACCTAACCTAACCCAACCTAACATCTCGGCGGTAATATTTGACATCATTCCTGGCGAGTTGGCCTCTACGTCTCCGGTTGACCATCATATACATCAATAACGTAATATAACGTAACCTAACCCAACCTAACATCTCGGAGGTAATATTTGACCACATTCATGTCTTGTTGGCCTCTACGTCTCCGTGGGACCTTTATATACTTCAATAACGTAATATAACCTAACCTAACCCAACCTATCATCTTGGCGGTAGTATTTGAAAACATTCCTGGCTAGTTGGCCTCTACGTCTCCGTGGGACCTTTATATACATCAATAACGTAATATAAGCTGGCCTAACCCAATCTAACATCTCGGCGGTAATATTTGACCACATTCCTGGCTTGTTGGCCTCTACGTCACCGTGGGACCTTTATATACATCAATAACGCAATATAAACTAACCTAACGCAACCTAACATCTCGGCGGTAATATTTGAAAACATACCTGGCGAGTTGGCCTCTACGTCTCCGTTTGACCATCATATACATCAATAACGTAATATAACGTAACCTAAACCAACCTATCATCGCGGCGGTAATATTTGACAACATTCCAGGCGAGTTGGCCTCTACGTCTCTGTGCGACCTTTATATACATCTATAACGTAATATAACCTAACCTAAACCAACCTATCATCTCGGCGGTAGTATTTGAAAACATTCCTGGCGAGTTGGCCTCTACGTCTCCGTGGGATATTTATATACATCAATAAAATAATATAACATAACCTAACCCAATCTAACATCTCGACGGTAATATTTGACAACATTCCTATCGAGTTGGCCTCTAGGTCTCCGTTTGACCTTCATATACATCAATAACGTAGCATTACCTAACGTAACCCAACCTATCATCTCGACGGTAGTATTTGACAACATTCCTGGCGAGTTGGCCTCTACGTCTCCATGTAACCTTCGTATACATCAATAACATAATATAAGCTGGCCTAACCCAATCTAACATCTCGGCGGTAATATTTGAAAACATACCTGGCGAGTTGGCCTCTACGTCTCCGTTTGACCATCATATACATCAATAACGTAATATAACGTAACCTAACCCAACCTATCATCGCGGCGGTAATATTTGACAACATTCCAGGCGAGTTGGCCTCTACGTCTCTGTGCGACCTTTATATACATCTATAACGTAATATAACGTAACCTAACCCAACCTATAATCTCGGCGGTAGTATTTGACAACATTCCTGGCGAGTTGGCCTCTACGTCTCCGTGGGATATTTATATACATCAATAAAATAATATAACATAAGCTAACCCAAACTAACATCTCGGCGGTAATATTTGACCACTTTCCTGGCTTGTTGGACACTACGTCACCGTGGGACCTTCATATAGATCTATAACGTTATATAACCTAACATAACCCAACCTAACATCTCGGCGGTATTATTTGAAAACATTCCTGGCGAGTTGGCATCTACGTCTACGTGGGACATTTATATACATCAATAACGTAGTATAACCTAACCTAACCCAACCTAGCATCTCGGCGGTAATATTTGCCATCATTCCTGGCGAGTTGGCCTCTACGTCTCCGTGTAAACCTGGTATACAACAATAACGTAATATAACGTAACTTAACCCAACCTATCATCTCGGCGGTAATATTTGACAACATTCCTGGCGAGTTGGCCTCTACGTCTTCGTGGGACCTTTATATACATCAATAACGTAATATAACATAACCTAACCCAATCTAACATCTCGACGTAATATTTGACAATATTCCTATCGAGTTGGCCTCTAGGTCTCCGTTTGACCTTCATATACATCAATAACGTAGCATAACCTAACGTAACCCAACCTATCATCTCGACGGTGGTATTTGACAACATTCCTGGCGAGTTGGCCTCTACGTCTCCATGTAACCTTCGTATACATCAATAACATAATATAAGCTAGCCTAACCCAACCTAACATCTCGGCGGTAATATTTGACCACATTCCTGGCTTGTTGGCCTCTATGTCTCCGTGGGAACTTTATATACATCAATATCGTAATATAACCTAACCTAACCCAACCTAACATCTCGGCGGTAATATTTGACCACATTCCTGTCTTGTTGGCCTCTACGTCTCCGTGGGACCTTTAGATACATCAATAACGTAATATAACCTAACATAACCCAACCTAACATCTCGGCGTTAATATTTGACAACATACCTGGCGAGTTGGACTCTGCGTCTCCGTGGGACCTTCATATACATCAATAACGCAATATAACGTAACCTAACCCAACCTATCATCTCGACGGTAATATTTGACAACATTCCTGGCGAGTTGGCCTCTACGTCCCCGTGGGACCTTTATGTACATCAATAACGTAATATAACCTTACCTAACCCAACCTAACATCTCGCCGGTAATATTTGACAACATTCCTATCGAGTTGGCCTCTAGGTCTCCGTTTGACCTTCACATACATCAATAACGTAATATAACCTAACGTAACCCAACCTATGATCTCGGCGGTAGTATTTGACAACATTCCTGGCGAGTTGGCCTCTACGTCTCCGTGGGACGTTTATATACATCAATAACATAATATAAGCTGGCCTAACCCAATCTAACATCTCGGCGGTAATATTTGACCACATTCCTGGCTTGTTGGCCTCTACGTCTCCGTGGGACCTTTATATACATCAATAACGCAATATAACCTAACCTAACGCAACCCAACATCTCGGCGGTAATATTTGACATCATTCCTGGCGAGTTGGCCTCTACGTCTCCGTGTAACATTCGTATACATCAATAACATAATATAAGCTGGCCTAACCCAATCTAACATCTCGGCGGTAATATTTGACCACATTCCTAGCTTGTTGGCCTCTACGTCTCCGTGGGATCTTTATATACACCAAGACCGTAATATAACATAACCTAACCCAACCTAACTTCTCGGCGGTAATATTTGACAATATTCCTGGCGAGTTGGCTTCTCCGTCTCCGTGGGACCTTTATATACATCGATAACGTAATATAACCTAACCTAACCAACTTAAATCTCAGCGGTAATATTTGACATCATTCCTGGCGAATTGGCCTCTACGTCTCCGTGGGAGCTTTATATACATCAATAACGTAATGTAACCTAACCTATCCCAACCTAACATCTCGGCGGTAATATTTGACCACATTCCTGTCTTGTTGGCCTCTACGTCTCCGTGGGACCTTTATATACTTCAATAACGTAATATAACCTAACCTAACCCAACCTAACATCTCGGCGGTAATATTTGACAACATACCTGGCGAATTGGACTCTGCGTCTCCGTGGGACCTTCATATACATCAATAACGTAATATAACCTAACCTAACCCAACCTAACATCTCGGCGGTAATATTTGACCACATTCCTGTCTTGTTGGCCTCTACGTCTCCGTGACACCTTTATATACTTCAATAACGTAATATAACCTAACATAACCCAACCTAACATCTCGGCGGTAATATTTGACAACATACCTGGCGAGTTGGACTCTGCGTCTCCGTGGGACCTTCATATACATCAATAACGCAATATAACGTAACCTAACCCAACCTATCATCTCGACGGTAATATTTGACAACATTCCTGGCGAGTTGGCCTCTACGTCCCCGTGGGACCTTTATGTACATCAATAACGTAATATAACCTTACCTAACCCAACCTAACATCTCGCCGGTAATATTTGACAACATTCCTATCGAGTTGGCCTCTAGGTCTCCGTTTGACCTTCACATACATCAATAACGTAATATAACCTAACGTAACCCAACCTATGATCTCGGCGGTAGTATTTGACAACATTCCTGGCGAGTTGGCCTCTACGTCTCCGTGGGACGTTTATATACATCAATAACATAATATAAGCTGGCCTAACCCAATCTAACATCTCGGCGGTAATATTTGACCACATTCCTGGCTTGTTGGCCTCTACGTCTCCGTGGGACCTTTATATACATCAATAATGCAATATAACCTAACCTAACGCAACCCAACATCTCGGCGGTAATATTTGACGTCATTCCTGGCGAGTTGGCCTCTACGTCTCCGTGTAACATTCGTATACATCAATAACATAATATAAGCTGGCCTAACCCAATCTAACATCTCGGCGGTAATATTTGACCACATTCCTAGCTTGTTGGCCTCTACGTCTCCGTGGGATCTTTATATACACCAAGACCGTAATATAACATAACCTAACCCAACCTAACATCTCGGCGGTAATATTTGACAACATACCTGCCGAGTTGGCCTCTACGTCTCCGTTTGAACTTCATATACATCAATAACGTAATATAACGTAACCTAACCGAACCTATCATCTCGGCGGTAATATTTGACAACATTCCTGGCGAGTTGGCCTTTACGTCTCCGTGGGACCTTTATATACATCAATAGCGGAATATAACCTAACCTAACGCAACCTAACATCTCGGCGGTAATATTTGACAACATTCCTGGCGAGTTGGCCTCTACGTCTCCGTGGGACCTTTATATACTTCAATAACGTAATATAACCTAACCTAACCCAACCTAACATCTCGGCGGTAATATTTGACAACATACCTGGCGAATTGGACTCTGCGTCTCCGTGGGACCTTCATATACATCAATAACGTAATATAACCTAACCTAACACAACCTATCATCTCGGCGGTAATATTTGACATCATTCCTGGCGAGTTGGCCTCTACGTCTCCGTTTGACCTTCATATACATCAATAACGTAATATAACCTAACCTTACCCAACCTATCATCTCGGCGGTAATATTTGACCACATTCCTGGCGAGTTGGCTTCTCCTTCTCCGTGGGACCTTTATAAACATAAATAACATAATATAACCTAACCTAACCCAACCTAACATCTCGGCGGTAATATTTGACCACTATCCTGTCTTGTTGGCCTCTACATCTCCGTGGGACCTTTATATACATCTATAACGCAATATAACCTAACATAACCCAACCTAACATCTCGGCGGTAATATTTGACATCATTCCTGGCGTGTTGGCCTCTACGTCTCCGTTTGACCTTCATATACATCAATAACGTAATAGAACCTAACCTAACCCAACCTAACATCTCGCCGGTAATATATGACAACATTCCTATCGAGTTGTCCTCTAGGTCTACGTTTGACCTTCATATACATCAATAACGTAATATAACCTAACGTAACCCAACCTATCATCTCGACGGCAGAATTTGACAACATTCCAGGCGAGTTGGCCTCTACGTCTCCGTGGGACCTTTATATACATCAATAACATAACATAAGCTGGCCTAACCCAATCTAACATCTCGGCGGTAATATTTGACCACATTCCTGGCTTGTTGGCCTCTACGTCTCCGTAGGACATTTATATACATCAATAACGTAATATAACCTAACCTAACCCAACCTAACATCTCGGCGGTAATATTTGACCACATTCCTGTCTTGTTGGCCTCTACGTCCCCGTGGGACCTTTATATACATCAATAACGAAATATAACCTAACCTAACCCAACCTATCATCTCGGCGGTAATATTTGACAAAATTCCTGGCGAGTTGGCTTCTCCGTTTCCATGGGACCTTTATATACATCAATAACGTAATATAACCTAACCTAACCCAACTTAAATCTCGGCGGTAATATTTGACATCATTCCTGGCGAGTTGGCCTCTATGTCTCCGTGGGAGCTTTATATACATCAATAACGTAATATAACCTAACCTAACGCAACCTAACATCTCGGCGGTAATATTTGACATCATTCCTGGCGAGTTGGCCTCTACGTTTCCGTGTAACATTCGTATACATCAATAACATAATATAAGCTGGCCTAACCCAATCTAACATCTCGGCGGTAATATTTGACCGCATTCCTGGCTTGTTGGCCTCTACGTCTCCGTGGGACCTTTATATACATCAATAACGCAATATAACCTAACCTAACGCAACCTAACATCTCGGCGGTAATATTTGACATCATTCCTGGCGAGTTGGCCTCTACGTTTCCGTGTAACATTCGTATACATCAATAACATAATATAAGCTGGCCTAACCCAATCTAACATATCGGCGGTAATATTTGACCACATTCCTAGCTTGTTGGCCTCTACGTCTCCGTGGGATCTTTATATACACCAAGAACGTAATATAACATAACCTAACCCAACCTATCTTCTCGGCGGTAATATTTGACAATATTCCTGGCGAGTTGGCTTTTCCGTCTCCGTGGGACCTTTATATACATCAATAACGTAATATAACCTAACCTAACCCAACCTAACTTCTCGGCTGTAATAATTGAAAACATACCCGGCGAGTTGGCCTCTACGTCTCCGTAGGACATTTATATACATCAATAACGTATTATAACCTAACCTAACCCAACCTAACATCTCGGCGGTAATATTTGACCACATTCCTGTCTTGTTGGCCTCTACGTCCCCGTGGGAACTTTATATACATCAATAACGAAATATAACCTAACATAGCCCAACCTATCATCTCGGCGGTAATATTTGACAAAATTCCTGGCGAGTTGGCTTCTCCGTTTCCGTGGGACCTTTATATACATCAATAACGTAATATAACCTAACCTAACCCAACTTAAATCTCGGCGGTAATATTTGACATCATTCCTGGCTTGTTGGCCTCTACGTCTCCGTGGGAGCTTTATATACATCAATAACGTAATATAACCTAACCTAACCCAACCTAACATCTCGGCGGTAGTATTTGACAACATTCCTGGCGAGTTGGCCTCTAAGTCTCCGTGGGACGTTTATATACATCAATAACATAATATAAGCTGGCCTAACCCAATCTAACATCTCGGCGGTAATATTTGACCACATTCCTGTCTTGTTGGCCTCTACGTCCCCGTGGGACCTTTATATACATCAATAACGAAATATAACCTAACCTAACCCAACCTATCATCTCGGCGTTAATATTTGACAAAATTCCTGGCGAGTTGGCTTCTCCGTTTCCGTGGGACCTTTATATACATCAATAACGTAATATAACCTAACCTAACCCAACTTAAATCTCGGCGGTAATATTTGACATCATTCCTGGCGAGTTGGCCTCTACGTCTCCGTGGGAGCTTTATATACATCAATAACGTAATATAACCTAACCTAACCCAACCTAACATCTCGGCGGTAATATTTGACCACATTCCTGTCTTGTTGGCCTCTACGTCTCCGTGGGACCTTTATATACTTCAATAACGTAATATAACCTAACCTAACCCAACCTATCATCTCGGCGGTAGTATTTGACAACATTCCTGGCGAGTTGGCCTCTACGTATCCGTGGGACGTTTATATACATCAATAACATAATATAAGCTGGCCTAACCCAATCTAACATCTCGGCGGTAATATTTGACCACATTCCTGGCTTGTTGGCCTCTACGTCTCCGTGGGACCTTTATATACATCAATAACGCAATATAACCTAACCTAACGCAACCCAACATCTCGGCGGTAATATTTGACATCATTCCTGGCGAGTTGGCCTCTACGTCTCCGTGTAACCTTCGTTTACATCAATAGCATAATATAAGCTGGCCTAACCCAATCTAACATCTCGGCGGTAATATTTGACCACATTCCTAGCTTGTTGGCCTCTACGTCTCCGTGGGATCTTTATATACACCAAGAACGTAATATAACATAACCTAACCCAACCTAACATCTCGGCGGTAATATTTGACATCATTCCTGGCGAGTTGGCCTCTACGTCTCCGTGGGAGCTTTATATACATCAATAACGTAATATAACCTAACCTAACCCAACCTAACATCTCGGCGGTAATATTTGACCACATTCCTGTCTTGTTGGCCTCTACGTCTCCGTGGGACCTTTATATACTTCAATAACGTAATATAACCTAACCTAACCCAACCTATCATCTCGGCGGTAGTATTTGACAACATTCCTGGCGAGTTGGCCTCTACGTATCCGTGGGACGTTTATATACATCAATAACATAATATAAGCTGGCCTAACCCAATCTAACATCTCGGCGGTAATATTTGACCACATTCCTGGCTTGTTGGCCTCTACGTCTCCGTGGGACCTTTATATACATCAATAACGCAATATAACCTAACCTAACGCAACCCAACATCTCGGCGGTAATATTTGACATCATTCCTGGCGAGTTGGCCTCTACGTCTCCGTGTAACCTTCGTTTACATCAATAGCATAATATAAGCTGGCCTAACCCAATCTAACATCTCGGCGGTAATATTTGACCACATTCCTAGCTTGTTGGCCTCTACGTCTCCGTGGGATCTTTATATACACCAAGAACGTAATATAACATAACCTAACCCAACCTAACATCTCGGCGGTAATATTTGACAACATTCCTGGCGAGTTGGCTTCTCCGTCTCCGTGGGACCTTTATATACATCAATAACGTAATATAACCTAACCTAACCCAACCTAACTTCTCGGGTGTAATAATTGAAAACATACCCGGCGAGTTGGCCTCTACGTCCCCGTGGGAACTTTATATACTTCAATAACGTAATATAACCTAACCTAACCCAACCTAACATCTCGGCGGTAATATTTGACAACATACCTGGCGAGTTGGACTCTGCGTCTCCGTGGGACCTTCATATACATCAATAACGCAATATAACGTAACCTAACCCAACCTATCATCTCGACGGTAATATTTGACAACATTCCTGGCGAGTTGAACTCTACGTCCCCGTGGGACCTTTATGTACATCAATAACGTAATATAACCTTACATAACCCAAACTAACATCTCGCAGGAATATTTGACAACATTCCTATCGAGTTGGCCTCTAGGTCTCCGTTTGACCTTCACATACATCAATAAGGTAATATAACCTAACGTAACCCAACCTATGATCTCGGCGGTAGTATTTGACAACATTCCTGGCGAGTTGGCCTCTACGTCTCCGTGGGACGTTTATATACATCAATAACATAATATAAGCTGGCCTAACCCAACCTATCTTCTCGGCGGTAATATTTGACAATATTCCTGGCGAGTTGGCTTCTCCGTCTCCGTGGGACCTTTATATACATCAATAACGTAATATAACATAACCTAACCCAACCTAACTTCTCGGCTGTAATTATTGAAAACATACCCGGCGAGTTGGCCTCTACGTCTCCGTAGGACATTTATATACATTAATAACGTAATCTAACCTAACCTAACCCAACTTAAATCTCGGCGGTAATATTTGACATCATTCCTGGCGAGTTGGCCTCTACGTCTCCGTGGGAGCTTTATATACATCAATAACGTAATATAACCTAACCTAACCCAACCTAACATCTCGGCGGTAATATTTGACCACATTCCTGTCTTGTTGGCCTCTACGTCTCCGTGGGACCTTTATATACTTCAATAACGTAATATAACCTAACCTAACCCAACCTATCATCTCGGCGGTAGTATTTGACAACATTCCTGGCGAGTTGGCCTCTACGTATCCGTGGGACGTTTATATACATCAATAACATAATATAAGCTGGCCTAACCCAATCTAACATCTCGGCGGTAATATTTGACCACATTCCTGGCTTGTTGGCCTCTACGTCTCCGTGGGACCTTTATATACATCAATAACGCAATATAACCTAACCTAACGCAACCCAACATCTCGGCGGTAATATTTGACATCATTCCTGGCGAGTTGGCCTCTACGTCTCCGTGTAACCTTCGTTTACATCAATAGCATAATATAAGCTGGCCTAACCCAATCTAACATCTCGGCGGTAATATTTGACCACATTCCTAGCTTGTTGGCCTCTACGTCTCCGTGGGATCTTTATATACACCAAGAACGTAATATAACATAACCTAACCCAACCTAACATCTCGGCGGTAATATTTGACATCATTCCTGGCGAGTTGGCCTCTACGTCTCCGTGGGAGCTTTATATACATCAATAACGTAATATAACCTAACCTAACCCAACCTAACATCTCGGCGGTAATATTTGACCACATTCCTGTCTTGTTGGCCTCTACGTCTCCGTGGGACCTTTATATACTTCAATAACGTAATATAACCTAACCTAACCCAACCTATCATCTCGGCGGTAGTATTTGACAACATTCCTGGCGAGTTGGCCTCTACGTATCCGTGGGACGTTTATATACATCAATAACATAATATAAGCTGGCCTAACCCAATCTAACATCTCGGCGGTAATATTTGACCACATTCCTGGCTTGTTGGCCTCTACGTCTCCGTGGGACCTTTATATACATCAATAACGCAATATAACCTAACCTAACGCAACCCAACATCTCGGCGGTAATATTTGACATCATTCCTGGCGAGTTGGCCTCTACGTCTCCGTGTAACCTTCGTTTACATCAATAGCATAATATAAGCTGGCCTAACCCAATCTAACATCTCGGCGGTAATATTTGACCACATTCCTAGCTTGTTGGCCTCTACGTCTCCGTGGGATCTTTATATACACCAAGAACGTAATATAACATAACCTAACCCAACCTAACACCTCGGCGGTAATATTTGACAACATTCCTGGCGAGTTGGCTTCTCCGTCTCCGTGGGACCTTTATATACATCAATAACGTAATATAACCTAACCTAACCCAACCTAACTTCTCGGGTGTAATAATTGAAAACATACCCGGCGAGTTGGCCTCTACGTCCCCGTGGGAACTTTATATACTTCAATAACGTAATATAACCTAACCTAACCCAACCTAACATCTCGGCGGTAATATTTGACAACATACCTGGCGAGTTGGACTCTGCGTCTCCGTGGGACCTTCATATACATCAATAACGCAATATAACGTAACCTAACCCAACCTATCATCTCGACGGTAATATTTGACAACATTCCTGGCGAGTTGAACTCTACGTCCCCGTGGGACCTTTATGTACATCAATAACGTAATATAACCTTACCTAACCCAAACTAACATCTCGCAGGAATATTTGACAACATTCCTATCGAGTTGGCCTCTAGGTCTCCGTTTGACCTTCACATACATCAATAAGGTAATATAACCTAACGTAACCCAACCTATGATCTCGGCGGTAGTATTTGACAACATTCCTGGCGAGTTGGCCTCTACGTCTCCGTGGGACGTTTATATACATCAATAACATAATATAAGCTGGCCTAACCCAACCTATCTTCTCGGCGGTAATATTTGACAATATTCCTGGCGAGTTGGCTTCTCCGTCTCCGTGGGACCTTTATATACATCAATAACGTAATATAACATAACCTAACCCAACCTAACTTCTCGGCTGTAATTATTGAAAACATACCCGGCGAGTTGGCCTCTACGTCTCCGTAGGACATTTATATACATTAATAACGTAATCTAACCTAACCTAACCCAACTTAAATCTCGGCGGTAATATTTGACATCATTCCTGGCGAGTTGGCCTCTACGTCTCCGTGGGAGCTTTATATACATCAATAACGTAATATAACCTAACCTAACCCAACCTATCATCTCGGCGGTAATATTTGGCAAAATTCCTGGCGAGTTGGCTTCTCCGTTTCCGTGGGACCTTTATATACATCAATAACGTAATATAACCTAACCTAACCCAACTTAAATCTCGGCGGTACTATTTGACATCATTCCTGGCGAGTTGGCCTCTACGTCTCCGTGGGAGCTTTATATACATCAATAACGTAATATAACCTAACCTAACCCAACTTAACATCTCGTTGGTAGTATTTGACAACATTCCTGGCGAGTTGGCCTCTACTTCTCCGTGTGACCTTTATACACATCAATAACGCAATATAACCTAACCTAACGCAACCTAACATCTCGGCGGTAATATTTGACATCATTCCTGGCGAGTTGGCCTCTACGTCTCCGTGTAACCTTCGTTTACATCAATAACATAATATAAGCTGGCCTAACCCAATCTTACATCTCGGCGGTAATATTTGACCACATTCCTAGCTTGTTGGCCTCTACGTCTCCGTGGGATCTTTATATACACCAAGAACGTAATATAACATAACCTAACCCAACCTAACATCTCGGCGGTAATATTTGACATCATTCCTGGCGAGTTGGCCTCTACGTCTCCGTGTAACCTTCGTTTACATCAATAACATAATATAAGCTGGCCTAACCCAATCCAACATCTCGGCGGTAATATTTGACCACATTCCTAGCTTGTTGGCCTCTACGTCTCCGTGGGATCTTTATATACACCAAGAACGTAATATAACATAACCTAACCCAACCTATCTTCTCGGCGGTAATATTTGATAATATTCCTGGCGAGTTGGCTTCTCCGTCTCCGTGGGACCTTTATAGACATCGATAACGTAATATAACCTAACCTAACCCAACTTAAATCTCAGCGGTAATATTTGACATCATTCCTGGCGAATTGGCCTCTACGTCTCCGTGGGAGCTTTATATACATCAATAACGTAATATAACCTAACCTAACCCAACCTAACATCTCGGCGGTAATATTTGACTACATTCCTGGCGAGTTGGCCTCTACGTCTCCGTTTGACCTTCATATACATCAATAACTTAATATAACGTAACCTAACCCAACCTATCATCTCGGCGGTAATATTTGAAACATATCTGGCGAGTTGGCCTCTACGTCTCCGTGGGACCTTTATATACATCAATAGCGGAATATAACCTAACCTAACCCAACCTAACATCTCGGCGATAATATTTGACAACATTCCTGGCCAGTTGGCTTCTCCTTCTCCGTGGGACTTTTATATACACCAATCACGTAATATAACCTAACCTAACCCAACCTAACATCTCGGCGGTAATATTTGACAACATTCCTAGCTTGTTGGCCTCTACGTCTCCGTGGGATCTTTATATACACCAAGAACGTAATATAACATAACCTAACCCAACCTATCTTCTCGGCGGTAATATTTGATAATATTCCTGGCGAGTTGGCTTCTCCGTCTCCGTGGGACCTTTATAGACATCGATAACGTAATATAACCTAACCTAACCCAACTTAAATCTCAGCGGTAATATTTGACATCATTCCTGGCGAATTGGCCTCTACGTCTCCGTGGGAGCTTTATATACATCAATAACGTAATATAACCAAACCTAACCCAACCTAACATCTCGGCGGTAATATTTGACTACATTCCTGGCGAGTTGGCCTCTACGTCTCCGTTTGACCTTCATATACATCAATAACTTAATATAACGTAACCTAACCCAACCTATCATCTCGGCGGTAATATTTGAAACATATCTGGCGAGTTGGCCTCTACGTCTCCGTGGGACCTTTATATACATCAATAGCGGAATATAACCTAACCTAACGCAACCTAACATCTCGGCGGTAATATTTGACAAAATTCCTGGCGAGTTGGCCTCTACGTATCCGTGGGACCCTTATATACATAAATAACATAATATAAGCTAGCCTAACCCAATCTAACATCTCGGCGGTAATATTTGACAACATTCCTGGCGAGTTGGCCTTTACGTCTCCGTGGGACCTTTATATACATCAATAACGTAATATAACCCAACCTAACCCAACCTAACATCTCGGCGGTAATATTTGACAACATACCTGCCGAGTTGGCCTCTACGTCTCCGTTTGACATTCATATACATCAATAACGTAATATAACGTAACCTAACCCAACCTATCATCTCGGCGGTAATATTTGACTACATTCCTGGCGAGTTGGCCTCTACGTCTCCGTTTGACCTTCATATACATCAATAACTTAATATAACGTAACCTAACCCAACCTATCATCTCGGCGGTAATATTTGAAACATATCTGGCGAGTTGGCCTCTACGTCTCCGTGGGACCTTTATATACATCAATAGCGGAATATAACCTAACCTAACGCAACCTAACATCTCGGCGGTAATATTTGACAACATTCCTGGCGAGTTGGCCTCTACGTATCCGTGGGACCCTTATATACATAAATAACATAATATAAGCTAGCCTAACCCAATCTAACATCTCGGCGGTAATATTTGACAACATTCCTGGCGAGTTGGCCTTTACGTCTCCGTGGGACCTTTATATACATCAATAACGTAATATAACCCAACCTAACCCAACCTAACATCTCGGCGGTAATATTTGACAACATACCTGCCGAGTTGGCCTCTACGTCTCCGTTTGACATTCATATACATCAATAACGTAATATAACGTAACCTAACCCAACCTATCATCTCGGCGGTAATATTTGACAACATTCCGGGCGAGTTGGCCTTTACGTCTCCGTGGGACCTTTATATACATCAATAGCGGAATATAACCTAACCTAACGCAACCTAACATCTCGGCGGTAATATTTGACAACATTCCTGGCGAGTTGGCCTCTACGTCTCCGTTTGACCTTCATATACATCAATAACTTAATATAACCT